>OX243819.1:23165956-23185956 GCA_945859605.1 Lumbricus rubellus | reverse complement strand
GGCTTCAAATGGCTGTGAAGAGAACGAGAACAGAGACCGTCAAAGACAAAGCAATTGGAATCGACAGTTGCCCATTTGCGGGACAGATGACACGTATACGATTGGATTAGAAACTCATCTGCACAGGCAACGATGAGAATGAACAATGCTTTGGAATTCCAAGTGCTGCTGCTGCTGCTGCTGCAGAAGCAGATCATGATGATGTCTACGGTAAAAAAATTGGAATTCCAAGTGCTGTTGCTGCTGCTGCTGCTGCAGATCATGATGATGTCTACGGTAAAAAAATGGAATTCCAAGTGCTGTTGCTGCTGTTGCTGCTGCTGCAGAAGCAGATCATGATGATGTCTACGGTCCAATTTTTTGCAATGTCCTTGCTGCTGCTGCTGCTGCATGCCACAGTGATATCTACGGCCTAATTCTTTGTTTTTTGCAATTGTTATGCTGCTATACTGATTTTGCTGCCGTTGATCAATGGTCATCGTGTTTGCGTGTAGACTGTTAATGCTCGACCAGAAAGAACCTCTGCATGCCAGCGGATAAGAAGAGTTAGGACTATAGGAAAGTAAATGAAACGAAAGGAAAATATGCATTTCCAATTTCCATCGAAAGATCGGACAGACAGAGAAGCGATAGCATGAGGGAAGCAGTGAGAAGAAGTGGAGAAGAAGAAGAAGAGCCAACAATAAGAAAGGATCGTTTTTTATAAATGAATAGCTATAGACTGATTACGGTATGTATATATATATATATATAATATATATATATGCTATTATATAGGCGATGTTTATAAATGCAAAAGGAACCGTTTTATTGATTTTGCTAATGAACAAATTTAATTGGACAGCTAGTCAGTCGTGCATCCAACACAGCGCCCAGCCTTGTCCAATTGCGCTAAGCAATTAACTGTCAAGCAGAAGAATATCGATGGTGTAGCCATCTAGACCACAGATAACAGTGTAGGCACTGTGCCGTATTTTCAATTTCAACGTTAATTATTATTGTAACTATGCATTTGTATTGCGGTTTCTTTAGAAGAAACTTGTCAAAGGCAGTCTGTATGGTATTATAATTAGCGTGAAGTCCATGACATAACTAAAACCAGACCAGGTAGAGAAAGTTGGTTGCAATGAAAGGACAAAGAAGTGGATTGGCATCTTATCTTTAGTCGCTTAGAGAATCCACGTGCAGGGCCAGATTAAGAAATGTGGGAGCGGTGTTCGAAATATTTTTGGGATCTTCGCCCAAAAAAATCTGATGACTTTTTAAAGTGCCGTTTGGTCGAAATTGCTTTAGAGTATACCGATTTGTACCTGCCAAAATAGCTGACGAAATGTTTTAGTCCTTTGGTCGAAATTTGTTTAGAACATACCAAATTTATCCTTAAGAAAAATTCGTTTTCGCATGTGTGGGGGCTCTCTAAAGTGTGGGGGCCCCTGTTTGGCCGAACATGTTGAACATGCCTTAATTCGGCCCTGCCCACGTGGATCTGCCTATGGGGGCCGTATGCGTATTGTAGAAATTGACTAAGGGGTCAGCCTATAGGCCTATATCATGCACGCATGCAAAAATGACTTTACTTTAAAGAAAGACTTAAAGAGCAATCGGACTGCCTTAAAAATCCCGACATTTCTCACCCTGCATGTGTGGGATGAAATTTAATGGAACCGACATAATTTTCTCGTTCTACGTCTGTGACCTTCCAAGGTTATCGATCGTCGAGGCTTCTGCTGTAATTGGCCAATTTTCTGGCCTTAAATATGTCAGAACAATTCGAAGAAATCGTTTCAACGGATGTTGCACAGAGGAAGCAAATCAGAGAGATATATATATATTATTATATATTATATATATTATTATATATTATATATATTATTATATATTATATATATTATTATATATTATTATATATTATATATATATTATATATATTATATATTATATATTATTATATATATTATATATAAATTATTATATTTTTATATTATTTTATATAGATAATATATATACTCTTTGCAGCGACAGCCGTCTGAGTTGAGAGAACGAGGTTGTCTCTGTCTCTGTCTCTGCCAGACTCTCTTTCATAATAATAGAACGAAAAGTTTTTCACGTCTGATGGAGATTCATGGTGTCACCGTATACGTCTAGTATTGCAGATATAATGCTTCCAGGGAGAATTATAAATCACTGCCGTGCACTGCCTGAGAATCGCACAGCAAACAGCATTGATCATGAAGTCGGGAAAATGGAAAGGGGCGCGTAACGACTTTCGTCCTTGATGGCAAAAGTTTAACGACTGCAGCAGACGTTGGAGAAACACGCAATGGCCATAATAATTGTGAAAGGAATTCCTGTATTTTTTCTTTCCTTCTGGAGTCTAGACATAGGGTGTTTACATGGAAGACGGTCATTATGGATGACGAGTGTTTAATCGATAGAAACACATTTCCTCTTTATCATGGCTTTTTTCTAACGTGTATAGTTGTACACAAAATGTGCAGTTGTAGATGAATTTGTGCAGTTGTAAAAGCAATCTTGAGCAGTGAAAATCATTAGAAAGTGGTAGGCCCTAACTCCAACCGATTTACCTTGGAAAAGCGGAATGACACGAAAAGGTTGTACACAATGTTTGGGGAAATTTCTGACAAACGACAAAAGGTCGTCGAACATTTTTCCGCCAAAGGCCACACCACTGTGACACCAGAGATTAAAGTTGCTGGTTGTGCGGTTCCAAAATTCTTGTAAAAAAGCCTTGCTCTTTAGAAAATTTCTTATCCCGAGTCACCCAATCTTCCACCGTCCATGCAATTCTTGACCTAACCGCACCCACCTTAGCAGCCACTCTGCCACCTCTGATTCTCTGGTAGCCGGACTTTGGCCTCTTTCGTGGACAATCCCTCTGACGACTAGACACAGCGCTCGTGAATAAGCTGGTGCCCTGCGCTTTGCTTTCGAGTGGCGCTCTAGAAAGCTCACGACTTTATGATTACGATTTCGATTCCTAGCCGTGCAGTCAGAGATGAAGCGGTTTTATATTTGACTCCGCTAAATTATGCATTTCTTGTTGACCCAAAATAGGAATGCGACGAAAAATAGGCCTATTATAATAGCCTGCTTCGCTCGTGTTATGATCGTTTCTGGTTTCTCTTATAGCCTATAAAGACATCGTATCAAATACCAAAATTGTTTACCTAAACCGCATACAATATTGCATAACATGTCAACCATTCTAGAAGTAGGCCTATCCCTGCTTTCCTGCCATTTTCCTCTCTTCCTGATTCCGTTTTTTATTTCTTTCTATTAATGCATCCATGATCCATCCGATTCTGCAGCCCCCACAACTTCTCTCCATGCAGTCTCGTCTATGTTTCCTTAGATCTTTGCTTTTTGTAATAATTTTCTCTCCACTTTTCGGCTCGTTTTTCCTCTCATCTCTTTTTCCTCTGAAGTCCTTTCATTATTGCATCCATATTTAGCTCCACCTAATTTGTCCACTTAATTTCTCCATTGCTCTCTTCTTTCCATCAGTGCGTCTCTCCGGTCGTTTCCTGCAGTGCCCGCCTCTGTGTGCTTTTTGTGCTGCGGATTGGAACAGAGTCAACGGAGACGTCATCGTCATCTTATGACGTCATCGTCATCTTATGACGCCATCGTCATCTTATGACCTTTGATCGTGATCTTATGACGTCATCGTGATCTTATGACGTCATCGTCATCTTATGACGTCATCGTGATCTTATGACGCCATCGTCATCTTATGACGCCATCGTCATCTTATGACGCCATCGTCATCTTATGACCTTTGATCGTGGAGGCAGATCACAGAGCAACGGAGGAGGAGATGGGAGAGCGACAGAGAGAGAGAGAGAGAGAGAGAGAGAGAGAGAGAGAGAGAGAGAGAGAGAGAGAGAGAGAGAGAGAGAGAGAGAGGAGGATGGAAGAGGATTACCGTAACGATTAAGACATCCGTCATCTTCGTTATAGGAGTCTGAATATATATGTCGCAAGAGGGAGGCTGACAGACGTTTCTTGAGTGACAAACGACGGACGATGTTACTTATAAATATAGTCTGCCCACTGGGAGCGCCTTTGTTTGGTATGCACTGTAAGAGGCGCTATATGAATGTTTAGATGCAACACAGCACAACACAATACCATGCAATACAATACAATAATAATTGGTGGTTTATAGGGGCAATACTATACAATACAGTACAATACAATACAATACAACAATAGTTGGTGTTTTCATAGGTAGCCTATTATAGCCCTATACGATACAATACAATAGAATAACAATTGGCGGATTTATTCATGTAGATGCAAAACAATACAATACAATACAATAATGATTGTCGTTATATATACTTTCAGGTGAGCAACATGTTCATCGTGAGTCTTGCTATTGCCGATCTCGTCGTTGGTGCGGCTGTTATGCCGATCGGTGTCGTCTACATCCTTACCCAGCGATGGGTCTTTGGTGTCGGGATCTGCCAGCTTTGGATCAGCATTGACTACACGGCCAGTACGGCGTCCATACTCAACCTGTTCATACTCAGTCTCGACCGGTACTGGTCCGTCACCAGTCCGCTCAAGTACCTTCGACAGCGAACGAAGAAAAGAGGTGACAGACTTTCACGCTCCTTCTTCTCTCCGAAGCTCGGTTGTGATCTGTGACCTCTTAGTAGGCCTAGCAGGCATAAGAAAGTATGGATGCTGTTAGAGCTGAACAAAACCTTCATATTCAAAGTGAATGAATGAATAGCTTAATTTGCATTCACACTGAATGGGCTATGGAATGAATTAATAAATGAACTAACAAAGAAATTACTGAATGAATGAACAAATAAATGAATGAACAAATGAATGAATGCATGAACGAATGAATTTAAAATTAAATGAACGAACAAATGAATGAATGAATGAATGAATGAATAAATGAATGAATTACCAGCCATTTAAGCAGCATCACCAACATTATTAGCACCAACGCAGCCACGAGAATAAAACATAATTATGACCATCAAAGCAAACACTGCATGTGTGCTAATATACGGGCGCATCATCACGGACGAATATCGAATGTGCTCCTTAAGCTATAATGCTACTAAAGCCCACACAGTTTCTGTCTCGTTCCTTTTCAGAGCCTTTTCTCTTTGCTTTTCCATCCCTCCTATCCGTCTGTGCCCTCCTCCTCCTTCACATCCCTCTCTCTAAGTCTTCAATTTCCACGTGTTGACCAAGCAAGTAATTCCTGTAGTTGTGATACCATCGCGCGTCACTTTAGCAAATGCTCATGAGCTTCGATGAATTTGATCGATTGCATTTCAGTCTTCGTCTCCTTCTCCTCCTTCTCCTCCTCCTCCTCCTTCTCCTCCTCCTCCTCCTTCTCCTCCTCCTCCTCCTCCTCCTCCTCCTCCTCCTCCTCTCAAGTCAACGTCAATGTAAAAGTCGTCGTTGCTGCTGTTCAAAAGACGAATCGATTCAATGCGACAGAAACCAATCTAATTGCCGCTCGACCCGCGTCGTCTTCTTTCGACTAGCAATGAGAATATATTGTCAACGTGGAAGTTTCTAAGGCTGGTCAAGAAACTCTGGAAAGACATCGATATTGACGAAGCCTATCTAAATTAAACGAATTTTTCCGAGTGTGTCGAGTAGACCTATAAAACTACAGCCGAATGACGACCCCTGGAGTAAAAAAACATTCTGGCCCGTAAATAATGCGTCGATACAACAGTACTAGGGCCTATCAGTGTCCAGGGAGGAGACATGTGTTGGCGCGGTGGTGTAGTGGTGGCGTCATTGCCCTGAAGCCGGAAGGTTCGAGGTTCGAATCCACCCTCAAACCGCGTAGGGACCTTGGGCAAGTCCTTCACTCACAATTGCTCAGCGCTTCGGCGTGAAACTCCGATGCAGTGTCCGCTCTGCATCGGGAGCGCCTCTGAGTAGAGAGAGCTTGAAGGGGCGCTATAACAAGTGCACATACAAACAAACAAACAAACATGTGTAACAAGAACATTTTTATTTTTTGTGGCCAATTTGCAACATTTTGATTGAGGCAATACTTTTAGTTACGATCATACAGACGTTTTAGAGCAAATCGGCTGAAATTTGTAAAATACAATGTCACACACACATCGCAAATCATGACTACATGTAAAACAACTCGATTCCCGAGTGGCTTAACCGCATTGCATGTGGTTGATGAAGTAGCTGCTGTTCAGTGGCTGAACGCGTTCTGCAAAAGCTAAATAAAGTACATAAAATAAATTTTAAAATACCTTAAAATACCTGGCAAACTATACAGACAGTAGCTGAATTAACTACCGGCAGCGCTCGTCGGTCTAGCGTCAGCCTTCCGCGGACCAGTGATCTTCGAATGCATCACTATATTTGTCAAAACTGAATATCCCAGCACTTCACATGATTACATGATTAGGTTTCCTGCACCCAACCAGCATCTCTCTGCTCTTATATGCTATATCTTTATTTTTCAATGAATGGGTTAGTCGAAGACAAAGCTAGAAACCCCATTCACGTCGCAGAATTCACAGCTCAATAACGATTTCATAAAGTCTCCAATAGCTCCTTATACCATCATTCAACAATTATTATTATTGAGCTCAGATCATCATCCTTGCGTGAGGTTTAAGAATGATGTAATACTTCACAGTGTGGACCTACACAAGCTTCCAGCATGGCAACAATGACCTATTCTTCGTCTTAATCGGCACATTTCTACATTCTCAACACACACACACACACACACACACACACACACACACACACACACACTAACACACACTAACACACACACATACACACACTCACTCTTCCTCCGCTAACGAATCAATCAACAGGAAATGGGAAAGCACTGTGCTCAGCATCGTCAAGTCTTTCTGTTCCGCTTCTTGACCAACGCGACTCAGTGTATAAGACTAAGTATGTATAGGCTATATCTTTGTATATGTCTTTGTATATCTTTGTATATCTTTGTATATCTTTGTGTATCTTTGTATAGCTTTGTATATCTTTGTATATATCTTTGTGTATATCTTTGTGTATATCTTTGTATATCTTTGTATATCTTTTTATGTCTTTGTATATCTTTGTATATCTTTGTATGTCTTTGTATATCTTTGTATATCTTTGTATGTCTTTGTATAACTTTGTATATCTTTGTATGTCTTTGTATATCTTTGTATATCTTTGTATGTCTTTGTATATCTTTGTATGTCTTTGAATATATTTGTATATCTTTGTATATCTTTGTATGTCTTTGTATATCTTTGTATATCTTGATGCTGGCGTCGTCTCTCTAATTGGTATTCACACACGATACCAACCAACACAACGATCATCTCACCCTCTGTTACTCATGCATGTCATGTCTACAGCTCCGTAACAGAACTGAACATTGCTCTTTAAATAATGCATCGGGTCGTTTCTGTAGCGCCTTCACAATCACGTGCGCAACATGCATGCATCGGCCGACGGCATTGGGTTCAGCTAATAATCTGGCATTTCCTGCATGATTGCCAGGATCATAAAATCTACGAAAGATGCGAAAGAAGTGCGCGCTTGAAAATGCATTGGTTTTAGTGCAAGTGCAGGCGATTAATAATTATCCACTGCTATTAGTGTTAGAAGGATGTATCTATTATAGAGGTGTTTTCATTGCATTTGCAACTAGTATAAACATTTGATGATGATGATGATGATGACTTTGACGATGACGTTCGCGATTACGATGACGACGACGACGACGACGATGACGATGACGATGATGATGATGATGATGATGATGACGATGATGATGATGATGATGATGATGACGATGATGATGATGATGATGATGATGATGATGATGATGATGATGATGATGATGATGATGATGATGATGATGATGATGATGATGATGATGATGATGATGATGATGATGATGATGATGATGATGTTGATGATGATGATGATAATGATGATGATGATGATTAGTTGAGTGTCTACAGTGAATGTGTTGGTTGTGCGTGTGTGTAACGTAGGTCTGATGATGATCTCTTTCGTCTGGTTCCTGTCCTTCCTCTGGATCATTCCGATCGTCGGTTGGCATCATTTTGTCAACGACGGCATCAGAACCGTAAGCAACAACGTCTGCGATACGGAATACGCTCAGAACACAGCGCTGAAGATAACGACAGCCATCCTCAACTACTATCTTCCACTCACCATAATGTATGCACTGTACACGAAGATCTTCGTTGAAATCCGGCATCGCTCGGCTCTTGAGATTGGTCGAAGGGTTGACCTCAACGACCTCAAGCGACGACCAACTATCCTGATCCGCTCCCAGTCTACTCCCCCTCCGCCTCCTCCTCTTTCTTCGTCGCCGTATGAGATCCACGCGGGGCAGACCACCGCTGATCAGTCGACCAAGACGAGCGATTTTTGTAGCGCAAGAAACGAATCAGCGTCACGGTTCACTGACCTCGCATCATCTGCAGGCACCAGTCGCATCTTCTCCTCTAGGAGATGCTACGAACGGTGTTGCTCGGCGTCTGAGGCAGACCAACCGTGTCATCAGCCGAAGCAGAACGGGTTCCGTTCCGCATCGATGGGTCACACGCACGTCAATGCCTCCGACATCGATATCGATTCGGATGACGTCCTTTCGCTGCTACACGCCAACCGAAATGAGGATCAGAGTTCCGATGTGGACTGCAGAAGTGGAATCAGGTCGGGGATGGGGAGGAGGAGATTGTTCAAGACGAGGAGGAGGAATCAAAGAAGAGATGGACCCTCTATTTCTTCTCCATCTCGTGGTCGACTTCTGACGACGTGCTGGTACTGCAGACGAAGAAAAGCGATCAGTTGCAGCAACGATGACTACGTAGTAGAGAGAGACGATGACATGTCAAGAAACACTCACGATGTATCATCATTGGGAGGAGCCGATATGAACCGACCCTGCAGAGGAGGAGGAGGAGGAGCAGGTGGAAGAGTGGGAGAGGCATGCGATCGACGGACTTACCTGGAAAAGAATCCGGATCGACGGAGGATGAGGTTCCAGAAGCAGCAGAGTATGCCTTCCGACGGATGCTATCCATACGGTCATCGTCGCTCAAGATCATCCACCGTCGAGTCCGTCGTTGAAGATGGAGTCTCTCACGATAGAACCCAGATGACCCGTGGCGTCTGGATGACGGACCAGCGATGGAGATCCGGAACAACCAGATCCCTCGAAGCCCTCACGTCGATCGGGGTCCAGGGCTTTAGACGAGGGCACTCGCCGTTGGCCACTCCTGCAGGCGTCACGAAAACTTGGACACCGATGCAGAACCGCAGTAAGACGTCACGCGTTGTTTGTGCTCGAAATGGATCGATGAGATCAATGAGCGGAGGAGAAGGGAGAATAGAGATGAAGGCAGGAAAGGAAGAAGGATGGGTAAGAGGTGGAGAAGGAATGGGAGAGGGAGTGGGAACAGGAGGAGGAGAGTGGAAGAATGGTACCATGAGGAATGCATCTCAACGACATCCGATCCGCCACCTCGTGAACGTCGGTGGTGGTGGCGTCGGTCACGCATCAGCTCTGTCGAAGGAGATTAAGGCGGCGCGTCAGCTGGGCGTCATCATGGGCGTCTTCACGGTCTGCTTCCTTCCCTACTTCGTCTGCTTCATGGTCATCGCCTTCTGCGAGACGTGCATCGATCCGCGACTGATGAGTGCAGTCACGTGGATCGGATATCTCAACTCCGCTCTCAATCCGTTCATCTATCCGCTCTGCAACCTCAAGTTCCGCATCCAGTTTCGAAAGATGCTCAGTCTCCATGGCAACGCCTCAGGCTGCTGCTGCTGCTGCGGAGGCTGGACTGCTGGTCGTGGTGGACAGAGATGGTCAGTGTTTGGGGGCCAGTCTCTCTGGTCATCGTCGTCGTCGTCAGGGAGACTAGGGCACCAGTCGAAGCGACAACTACGACGAGCACAGAGTCTACTCATCGTCAATACACAACAGCGACCTTCGGATTATCATCTCACTCACATCTAGTGCGACTCATCGCCATTATCGTCGCATTCGTTGTAGTATTCGTCGTCGTCATCATCTTTGTGCTCATTATCATCATCGCATTCGTTGTAATATTCGTTCGTCGCCGTCGTCTTTGTGCTCATTATCATTATCATCATCATCGTCGTCGTAATCGTCATCGTCAGTGCATTATGAACAATCATCTGAGTAGATTTCTTGAAGGGCGCTAAATGAGCTCATAAAATGAATGAGTCAATAAATTAATTAATTAACGAATGAATGAATGAATGAATGAATGAATGAATGAATGAAAGAAAAGATATGCCTATTATCACTATCAATATGATCGCTAATAATGATATCATCATCGTCTTCGTTGAGCCTGCATGAGCTGCTGAAGAGGGATTCGGCTGCTGCTGCTGACAGAAACAATTCATTGGACGCACAATGGCAGCCATGTTTTCTTCATAAGAATAAAGAATTGGTTTCCAATTATTCACTTTCACGCTTTGTATTCTTTCAATCTTTCTGATTTATCTTCTTCAAGTTGTCTGCAGTTGATATCTGATGCTGCATGTTGAAGTCATTTGTCTTTTCGATTCATCTGAATAAAGTTCGATTGTGAATCCCTTGTAACTGCAGGTAACGAGGCTTTTGCAGGTTTAGATGCCAAAATGCAAAAAGGAAAGTTCGCCTGCAGCGTTACATTGCCGTCAGAAAGATGTTAACAGAACCTTTTAGCACAGTCATAACATGACTACTGCTGCAGTGACTTAACTCTTGACATGACCAGCATATACATGTATGTCATGACATGACACGTTTGCTGGTCATGTCACCTGATCAGTATACATGTCATGACATGACCAACATACATGTCATGGTATGACACGTTTGCTGGTCATGTGACCTGACCAGCATATAATTTATGTCATGACATGACCTGCATACATGTCAAAGGAAAGCGAAACAAGACTAGTAGAAAAACTAAGTTGGGTTTTGCGTCTGACATTAGAATTCTGGATGACAGACAAGTTGCAGTATACGACATTTCTAGTTTGGTACAATTATAAGCTTAGTGCTCGAGCATTACAGTCTACTATAGGTCGGTCTAAGACTCTAAGTTATGCTTTAGTATTCTGCTGAAGTTAACGACAATACGTTTTACGATCAGCCCCTTCACCACTAACCCAACAATCGTGCGACTTTCAGTTTGACTGATGCAGAGTAATAAATATATATAATTAAAATTTATTATTATAACCCTGAAGGCAAGAACAACAAATAAAAATGTCCGACGAACCGGTATGCATCCAGTCCGTCTTTTCACTAGATCTATACGCACAATCCATTGTAGCAGTCCATTCGTCTCTCTGTCTCTCTGTCTCTCCCTCTGTCTCTGTCTCTGTTTCTTTTTCTGTCTCTACAGTCTCTGTCTGTCTGTCTGTCTTTGTCTCTCTCTTTCTCTGTCTCCGTCTCTCTGTTTCTCTGTTTCTCTGTCTCTCTGTCTCTCTGTCTCTCTGTCTCTCTGTCTCTCTGTCTCTGTCTCTGTCTCTCTCTCCCCTCTGTCTTTATCTCCCCCTCTGTCTCTGTCTCTGTTTCTGTCTCTGTCTCTCTCTGTCTCTCTCTTTCTCTGGTCGCCTAACGACCGGATTCTGGAATTCCTGTGTGGTTTCCGATCAGCTACACGACACCCCTCTGACTTGACACAGCGTTCTTCTCTATGCTCTATGTAGATCTAAATTGCTTTCATTCACGACATGAATAGATGCAAACGTGCAAGAATGCATTTGATACTCATGCATTTGCACCTAACACAAAAAAACACTAGATTTATGCTCGACGTTGAGGGGTGAATTGGCGCTACACAATGAGAAACGGTCTGCGTGTCTTCAAAAGCATGGTCCCTCCTGCAGTTAATACATCCATAAAGCAAAGTTTACTGTAGTAAACAGGTGCATAAAGCCGGCGCTATATCGCGAATAATGTGCCAAAAATAACGGAGAAGTAACAATGCATCTTGCTCTGAAGACAGATTGTCATTCTGTTCAGCGTGAGAGGCTATCATTAGCCAGACCAAATCACAAGTTTCTGACCATAAATTATTGATTTTTATTGTAGATCTATACTGGTGTATGTAACCGAAAATTACCCAATTTGACCTTTGATAAAATTAGATTAAATAATGCAAAAAAGGTCCAAAGGCAATAAACTATATACCGACCAGCAAATTAGTCATCAATCCATAAGTATCTTAACTTGTTTGAAACCGCAAAAGCATTAATTTTACGACCTTAATTTGACATCAGTTCAGATCTATAGCTGCTTCTAAGCGAAAGGACTGTTTATCTTGAGTGCCGCATTTACGTGGAACGCTTATTTTTCAGCTGTCAAGACCATTCAATATAGAGAAAGGACAAAGGTCATTGACCTGACTGTGTCATTTCCATCGGTATAGTCGTAGAAAGCAAAAAACTGTATTGTAGAAGTTGTCTGTCTGTACAGAAAGATCCTACACGTAGCAAACCTTGAAAATTCAATTCCATTCGTCATGGAAAACAGGCAAGAAAAGAGGGGCGAAATTGGAAGAAATGAATAGGGGAAATAAGACAGTTATGAAATCTAGAGAATTCTCCTGAAGACCAATAACGACACCGACATTGCTGCACCAGGACGACGACAACGATGATGATGATGATAATGATGTCGACGACGACAACAATGGAGACAATGAAAAAGAATGTTTTGTAAGCGAATCAGTCGCAGAAGAACCTTATTTATCTTCTAAAGATAAAATGGCCTGTAAAAGGAAAATATAAATAACGGATAGGAAGTATACGAGCCGGAACGAGCCATAAAGTGACAAGGATGGGAAGAGGAGATAGGGGAGAGAGAACGATTGGGAATTCTTTTTGTGTAACTTGAGCGCATCGTCCGTTAAGAGCGAAATATGTGTCTCTCAGATGCATGCTAAAGTTGCTGTATCACAGTGTCTGATTGCTCTCCTCCTCTCCTATTCTTCCTCTGCCTCCTTTTCTTCTCCTCGTCCTTGCTTCTAACCTCGCCTTCGCTATATCTCGTGTTTATATGTGCGCAGTACGACAGTATTTAGTCAGAAATGGATCTTTATTCAAGAACAACGAATTATTGTTATCAGCAGCACCAGCAGCAGTAACAGCAGCAGCAGCAGCAGCAACAACAACAACAGCAGCAGCAGCAACAGCACCAGCTCCAACTGCAGTTGATGAGCATAGCAACTCAGCTGGAAATGATGTTCCATCTTGTCGATAGGACAAGATCATCATCATCCGATATTATGCTATACTGCTACAGTATGAATGTTTACGATCCACGACTACATGCAAATACGTGATGTGACTCTGGAGGCATGTTCTACATCAGTTCATTAACCGCAGCAGTCATCGTCATAAACTCCTACAAATTCCACTCAACAAAGCACGTGTCTGTGGGCACCAGATTATTCTTTAGGTGTGAGCCGGAAGTAACTGTTGCCAAGGCGACCGATTGTTAAGCTGACTCCCTGCCTGCGCTGTGTCCATTCGACGTCTCTTATGAATAGGCCAGTCAAAAATACTGGAAATTGAACATGGACATGGAGATTTTTTATGAAAAGCATTTTTTTGCAGAATATTGTTCGAAAACACCTTCCTAACCTACAGTAAAAACCCTAATGGATTCAAACATGGGGAAATATGTTTAAATCGTTAAAGATTGTGACACTACTCACGCCCGCTCCAAAGCTGTTTTGCTAATGGGCGTGGCCTAAAATATGGGATTGAGAAAGTAAGCACAATATTTATTGTGAACCGTTTAGATACGCATTTTGTCAAATTGCGGGAGTTGTTAGTTGATGGAAGAAATTAAGCGCTATTTTTTATACTTATTGTCAATTAGCGGTCTAAACGACAGCATAACCAGCCCGTTCTAGTCGATTGTCCTTCCGTCTTTCTCGACTCCCCGGCTTGCATTTACCTAAATCCAATTACGGACAGCGTCGTAAAAATCGTCTTTTAATAGCTCATTTAACTTCTACTTCTATGCTTATACTTCTAATATGTTACTGCTATTATGGTACAATTCAGCATCAGACATTAATTCAGTACTTAACATGTTTTCATCGTTCGTCCAACTTCTAGTTTTTCTATAACATTGTTTATGAACTGCTGTACATATTGAGTTTGGGGTAAAATTAATACCAGTCACTGCTCATTTCAAGTCCACCTCTCGCACCATTCTGATTCTCCACTATCCATGACCCCCTCAGACTTCACCATGGGCGGAGTTTATCAGGGGCTAGGGGGGGCTAAGCCCCTCCAAGAAGGCTCAGATTCAACTTTTTTACCATGAAAAAGGTGTCCTTTTTCGGGGTTAGCCCTCCCAATTTACCCCGATTTATCTGATCTTGCACCGTTCAATTCTTATAACCTGATTAGCACGTAGGCCCATGTTTTTATGCTGTTTTCAGCACCAAACTCCTGCACCAAAAGAGATTGTAAATGGCTGCTTCAATTGCATCTGACTGACATCAACTTCTTTTCAGCGAAAACACAGAGGACTGTTGACATCCAGTGGAGTATTGGGCCCTCGTCTCCTTTACTGTGACTGGTCTCATTAACTACAGCTCTCATCAGCTCCTACGTCACAATCTTGTGGGGCATAGTGGTGTAGGGGTATGTCTGGTGTCTTGGAAAGTTGTGGGTTCAAATCCACCTCAAGCTGGCAAGTCCTTCACATGTTCAATTGTTCATGCACTTCGGCATGAAACTCTGTTTCCAGCTTTGTCCGCGCTGTAGTCAGGAGCGCCTCTGAGTGGTGTCTTGAAGGGGCATTACAACAAGTGCTCATGCCTACATAATTTGTACCGGTACTGCAAGCTGTCTGTTCTTGTAATGATTAAGAGTTATATCTTCTGTCATTTGCATTCTTGTGAATTGTTTCAATTGCATTGTATACTGTAACTGGTTGCGGTCTGTCAACCGGATTGTTTCAATAAAGAATATTATTTTTATATATACACATTACATACATTAGAGTCACAGTAGCAGGGCTTTTTTAACGTGCAGTTTTACACAAAATGTGCAGTTCTAAATGGATTTGTGCAGTTGTAGAAGCACTTCTGTACAGTTAAAACTAGCAAAAAATGGCCAAATTGTCCACCGATTGTAAGTAATTTACCATGGAGGATGGGAAGGAAAAGAAGTTGTGCAGTTCAAAAAATTCCTTTAAAACAGCCCTGCACAGTAGGGTGACAGTGAAAATTGACGTTTGCATTTTGTAATGTCCCATCCTCTGCATTTGTTCCTTTGTTTAACGATAACAAGGACAGTAGCCTGTAAACACCTTCATTGTTTCTCATTATCATCATCAACAGCAACCATGGGCTCAGTGCCCATGGGTAACCATAATCTCCTGAAAGAATTTATAAAGCACCACTCGAAAGCCAATGTGCAGGGCACCGACTTATTCACGAGCGCTGCATTGAGTCAAAAGGGTTGTCCGTAAGAACCATGGTGGTCCACTTAGACCTGGGAGTCGACCCCAATAAGTCGACCCCAGTCGACTTGGCCATCCCAAGTCGGGTCGGGTCGGTTTTGCTCACCGCAACTGACCCCAAGTCGAATTTTGTAGAGAGAAGTCACTTCGAGTTGTTTTTACCACAAGTCGACTTAAACCGACTTGAGACACAAACATAGTTAGGTTAAATTTGTCACTTCAAACCAATTATCGTGAGACCAGGACAACATTTAAACAACTTTTGTATTGTGTTTACAAGAATGAATGAGGCGTTTGTTAAACATAGACTTTGCCTACTGATTATTTTACCGGTGGTCCGGTAGACTATCGTGCAGATTGCAGACTGCCGTCTTTGGATATAATTTGTTATTCAATGCTAAAACGTCAAGCTTATAGGCATGCGCTTAATTAAGATGGTGAAACAAAAATGTTACTAAAATATTAGCATGATTGTGTGCTTATCAAGACATGAACATGAGCAAATAGTGAACTTCTAGTGGTCAGTGAATTCGGCGCAAAGAAAGCTAGATCTACAAGGTCTATAATAAATTGATAGTTTGGCGCTACCTTGGTTGGCAACTTGGCCTACACTGCATCTGCATAGCTGTCTGCATGCAGATGGAAAAACTACTGCATAGGCATACGTGCCAATTGGACAATGAAAACTTTACTGTCAGTGAGTAAGTCTATGATGATGCGCTTGCAATGCTATTTGCTAAGCTGCGAAATGATGTTAGTGGCCGAATAATTATGAAAACAGAATTACAAATTAGGCCTATCATATGCTTCATAGCACGCCATTCAGTGCATTACAACCAGTCCGAGGTCCCCATTTTTAAAAATCTTAGACCTTGCGCGTTTTACAAATTTATTTATTAGGCCCTATTAATATTAAAAATAAAAATAATAATATCGAGTGTAATCTGATTAATCACAGACAATGGACAGGCTAAATTCATAGGCCTAATAATTTGCCGTCGCATTGTCTACTCTAGGCTACTAGATGGCCCAAAGTATCACAAAACTATTCAAACTGAAACACAAACAGCCTAAAATGGGCTTAATAAAAATTTGCAAATTCATGCATCAGTTAAGTGTTGAGGTCTCAATGCTCATTGGTAGGCCTATATGAAATTAATGCTTGTCAGGAAAAATTGGCTTGATTTTCTGTAGTAGGCCTAGTAGCCGTACGTAGACCTATAGGCTTTTCGTGTCAGAAGTCGACTTCAAGTCGGAAGTCGGTTGTTTTTCTGCCAAGTCGGGTCAAGTCGTTTTGACTCCAGAAAGTCGACTTCAAGTCGACCTCAAGTCACTTTAGGGTCAAGTGGGGTCAGATTAGCTGACCAAAGTCACTCCCAGGTCTAGGTCCACTGCCCTCTTCACAATGTCTCCAGCTGAACCTATCCAGAGCCAGATGGCTATGTCTCTATCTATATCTTTCCCACACCACTCTTCGATGTCGTCTGTCCAAGGTGTCCATTCTCTATAAGCAGTCAGTTATTAACACTGTTTGCTTATATGTCAATTTAATATCTGGTAATTATAGCGGGTCTATTGCCTTTAAACAGAATGGACCATGGAAGTGTTAAAATATCTTCTTCAACATTTACTGAAAATTTCATTTATGATGTTTTGCAGTGTTTGTTATGAAGTTTATCAATTACATGAATTAGCAAACTTTCCATGACATGAATATTGTTGAGGTAAAATGTTAACATAATGCTGATTGACAACAGTACCAGCTGTCCTGTTAAGAAAATGATAAACAACAAAACTAAAATACTGCTACTGGCCAGGCAAAGGGTTTCCTAACACAGAAAGCCATTTTTACTGTGTAAAATAAGCGCCATTCATGTACATATCCAATGCGACAAGCATTTTTTAGTACTACCGATATCTAAATAACAAGATAATTACAGAAATTCTCGCATTGTCCTGCACATTACAGTTTCTCTGTGCAGTTCCAACCAAGTTCCAGAAAACATACAATTATGATTGGTAACATAAGTTGTGTTCCATGTACATGTAATTCCCAAGAAACTGATCTCTCAGCTCTAATAAACAATCGAATGATGCTAAAAAATGCATAAAAAGGAGCCAAAGCTTAGATGTTTGTAAAATATTGGTTTCCTTCACCAGTTTCTCCAGATGCTCATTAAGAAGGTACATACTCCATTTTCAAACAACTGTCTATAGTATCTATACCAATGTTTTTATCTACAATATTGGTAGCTCACATACTGGATCCACTACACTTGATTTTTAATTTATTTATAAATGGCTTTACACATTATTTTATGATGATATATGGCATCAACTGCTTGAAAGTCTTGATCCATTATTCTTCCTTTAACCTCCACCGCTAGGCTATCAGCACACAGAGTACATGCTTCCATCAAGGTTTTCTGAAGATGCTGTTTCCACCACAAACGAGTTCAACTTTTGAAACTGCAGATCCTCCATGTGGATGGCATTTAATCGTGCACACTGCAATCATTTAAAATCCTGGTAATCCTTTCTTGCAAAGATACAATGCAAAATTCATAGTGTTTTTATCCCAAAGTATGAAGAAAATTAATCGTGAAGTATTTAGTTCTTTAAAAGTAAACTGAAAAGAAAATACAACTTAATGCATATAATTTTTACACCTCTTTTGTTTATGATCAACCTGGATGATGATTACGAAGATGCTGATGTGCCAAATTTCCTGGAGCATGGATGAAATGCATAATTGCAATGTGCATATATATTATTCAAAACAGAATGCATCCAAGCATCTCGTCCTGTTGCGTTAATTTTAGCCATGCTGCTTATATAAACATTATAACATTAACGAACATACTCTCTAAAAGCGGTCAACGTTATTACATAGAGACCTATAATATATATGAAGTACGGTGTAATGACAAGACCACACATAATTATAGCAATTATAGTCAAAAGGTCGGATTATTTATAGTATCGGGACCGACGTGTCGGTTAGTATCAGGTTTAGGGGTCGAGAGGATCGGATAGGATCAGATGTGCGTCGTGCATAAATACATGAACTTTCATTCTCATCTAAGCAATAAATAGACAGAGCTCCGACAATATATAATCATCCAAATCATCTATCTCTTACATTAAGATAAAAATTTCGCCAAAATTATTAGATCAACTACGATTTTCGACAGAAAAATTCATTTTCCGGTATTTCCTCCAATGTAAACAAACCGTCAACTGCCGGTGTCGTCTGCGTAATAATAAATTCGAAATTTTCACTATTTCCCCATGTCGAAAATTATTAGGGTTTCTACCACATATTCTCTAGCCTATTTAAAAACTTTTCGTGTAAAAATTTGCTTTTCATAAAAAAGCGCTACGTTTAAGACTTAATTAACTGGCCTAGAAGTGAACTATTTGTAGGCATATAGGCCTACCTTATTATCTGATCGTCATTAAACAAACCAAGCGCGCTGCATATCTCCAGATATATATAGACTCTTATTTTCTTCTTATAATGGTGTTTAATATATCTTCTTTTTAATATGTATAGAAATGATCAGAGCGTCAGAAGGAGGTCGGTCATTGTGCCCAATACAAAAAACCTGGAGAATCAATGTGACTCAATGGTGAATATATATTATAACTGCCGGTGTCACGAAATAGAGTATCCCCCGTATTAATCGTATCCCCAAGTGAAGAGAAGTGAAAAAGGAAATATGCCGTTTCTAATGACGGTCCTAGCCGGCTAACCCTGCATGCATATCACGACCCTAACCGACACTCACGACGCCTACTCGTTAAATGCTGCATCTCGTTAAATCAAACTTATTTTAAAGCAGTTTTATTAACAGAAGCATTTTCATTTAGCTATAGGCCTACATAAGTAACTTTATAATCTGCTGTTAAATGTCGCAGTTTATTTTTCTGAAATAGTCTAAGTAATCGTTATATGAAATTTAGTGCACGTGCACTTGTCAGGCGCAAATAGAGGCTACTTACTTACTTACTTACTTGTTTACTTACTTACTCACTCACATACTTGCTGACCTACTAATCTGAATCTAACGGACCCATACGACGTGAATTGAGAGAAGATCACAAACCGTACGTTCCTATATTCAACGCTTCACCATTTAAACATCTAGACGGAAGTGAGCAAGCTCAATTATTAGTGACAGACGTGAATGTCGTGGTTTTTTCTAACGTCCGAGCCGTGATCATGAATGCTTCCTCGACGTTATTATTAACAGTTAGGCTACTTTAGGTAGCACGAAAGGACGTCTCCTCTCTTACTCAACATCATAGGCGTACGAGGCGGGGGTGCAGGGGGGCAATTGCCCCCCCCAAATTCGGGCAAGTTTGGTGGTTTTTTCGGGCAAAAAAACCCAAACGACTAAAAAAAAAAAAAAGGTCGTCAAGTTTCGGGCAAGTCTGGTTTTTCGGGCAAAAATTGTCGCGG
>OX243819.1:22963456-23160956 GCA_945859605.1 Lumbricus rubellus | reverse complement strand
TCTTCTTCTAAGTGTTAAATGGTGCGTGCGCTTGTGTGTTTGTGCGCGTCGTATATCTGCCAACGTGTGGCACATGCAAGCCGCATCATTTGTGTGTTATATTATAGACGCATGCATAGGGGCGGCGTACACAAAAGCCATAAACCCTGTCATCGCGTCATCACCTGAAGAAAGACTTTACTGCCATCGTCCTCGTCCTATGTAAACGAAGACTAGGACCCGGCGCCATTATGAGAAGAAGACGAGTCTTTAGAGGAAGGAGATCTGAGGAGATTCGCGGTCGGTCTACTGACATTCAGATCGTGTGATGATTGCTTGCATCTCTCGTCTATAATTTCCCTTCATCTGTCACACGAGAGGTCGACCCCTGTCCCCGTCTCGCCCGCCTTCGCCTCGGGCCGCTGCAGCCGACGACGAGAGGCATCGGACGAAACCCCATGACAGGTCGTGGACCGTGACCGATTCCGTCATGCGTGCTTGTTCGATTCCGTCCGCTTCGTGTAGTCCTTTGTGCGGAACTTACGATTGGAAAAATGCGAACAAATTGACGAAAGGCCGAAAGAGACATCAAAGGAAATAATTGCAAGACCGGTTTCAAGTGAGACTATGAGTCGCATGAAAACATCCGCTCCTCTCTCTCGGCCGCTCTTTATACGTCTGTCGTTATCTCAACTTATCATACATACACACGTAGACACACAGTCACACACACGAAGACACAGAGAGGCTGAACTGGACAGACCCAGTCAGACAGAAGGGAACGCTGGCGCAACACAAAAGGACATCTAGAAACTATGGACTACAGAGATATGCGCACAAGAGGACAGACCGACCAGGACACGATTAGTGGATACTTGGTACAGACGGCGTAAGGACGTCCAAATATCTCGATTTGGATAATTTTTCCAAGTACAAAAATCGTATGAAACAGTAAATAAGCTCCCCATTTTCATGTAAATCTCACCTCTCACCATGTTTCCTCACCCGGTCTTGATCAGCTTTTTTGTGATACCAACATGGCATGACCAAGCAATTTCCCAACTGCATGGTTCGTTATTTCACCTGTCAACTTTTTGCCCGTCATTACATTACATTACATTTATTTTATGCTGAGGCAGACACATGGCCTTAGAAAGGACGAAGAAGCATCATATGCAATACAATACAATACATTACTATGCAATGCGTGTTGTTACTGTTGTATAGACTTACTCTTTATTGCGGATTGAAGTATAATAAACATTATATTGACCTCATTGTTAAACGAACGCCTTTACACTATATAGATAACATTGTTAAAGCAGAGTTACTGCATGGATGTCACGACGTCCTCACCCGTCTTCCGGCCTCGTTGTTATGCAGATTGACGAGCATTCGAGCCAGTTCCCTGGAGTGTCTCGGGAAGTTCTTCTCCTTTTCGCGGATGTCGACGAATCCCATGGCGAACCTGTATCCATAGTCGGAGTCATCTCCGCATCCTCCCCACAACCAGCTGCTCTGCAGGGACCTCGGTCTCGGTCGTCTGCTGCATCCGCATGTCGTCAGTTCCCCGTCCCGACACGCTCGACTGACCGCATGCGTGACGCCGGCCGACAAGATGGCGTGCACAAAGGCCGTCTCTCGCGTTGCTATACAAGACAATCAGACATGCTTATGCCTACAAATTCTCGTTGGTAACCATACTCCTTCTTTACTTACCTCAAGGTATTATATTCTTTCGTAGCCTTGCGCACTGCGTGAAAAATGGAAACACCTCTGAAAGGCTCAAACCTACTAATACTATAGATACGCTTTATAAATATTTTAATATAACACATTGTAATGTTGCGTAATGCGTACATAAGCTAAGTGGCTTAAACTTTAATAGCTCTAGTACTATAGAAAAAGTTTGAAGTGTTACTCATTGCATTAAAAGGTTATAGTTGACAGCAGGAGTCAGTAGCATACACACGGCACTACATGTATACTCGATTTCAACCATGCATCAGACAGAGAGAGAGAGAGATGTAGGCCTATGGAAACTGCATCAACGATTAATGCTTTTTGTTTCATCACTTTAGAATGCGTCCATGAGATCCTATACACGACTGCTATATGTTGAGCCGAAGCCGACGGGTTTCATTCATTCATTCGTTCAAGCATTTATATGCTATAGCACCTCTTCAAGGAAGCTACTCAGAGGTGTTCCTGACTCCAGCACGGCCAAAAAGAACAGTTTTCAAGTGCTTCTAAATTTATCGAATGTGCCAGAGGCGAGAGAGTGATCTAGGAAACCAGGAGCAGCTCACGATGGAGGTATACGTAGGTAGTTAGGCACTGACCTTGATCAAGGACGTGTCCAAAGACGGAACTGTCGTCGACGATGCTGCAATTCCACCGTCTGCTTCTGAACTGCCATTGACATTCACGTATGCCCATCTGAGCCCCGCGACTGATGCTCAACATGTGGTCCTCGTACATCTGGCAGAACTTCGTTTGTCCAGGGGACAGACCACTGACCAACTGACAGATCGGTCGCTGCTGCTGCTGTAGACCGAGGACATAGAACTCGTGATTGCGCCAGACTTCAACGCCTTTCACTCCGAGGTTCCTTGAAACATATAACAGAACGACGGCTGAGAATGCATGGACCATTGGGTCTATATAGCTGCAGGGCTGTTTTAAAGGAATTTTTAGAACTGCGCAATTCCTTCTTTCCTTTCCCATTTTCCAAGGTAAATTATTTCCAATCGGAAGACAATGACCTTTTTTGCTAGTTTTAACTGTACGGAAGTGTTTCTACAACTGCACATTTTGTGCACAACTGCACATTAAAAAAGCCATGTGGTCTATTTTGGGACCATTACAACAGGGTTTTGAAAAGGAACTTTTAGAACTGCGCAACGTCCTCTTTCTCTTTCCGTCCTCCATCGTAAAGTTTCCTTTTTCACTTTTTCTGATAACCTTCTTTTTCTTTTCTCGCGACCCTTTCCATTTACAAGAATGTCCCTCCTACTGATTTTTCTGGTGACATTTTTGGTAGCCTATAAATTATATGATTGTGTGATGCTTATTTCCTAAATGGAAATCTCATATGATGTCAGTAATATGAAGGTTGAGTGGCTGGCAATGGCCTTTTTGGGTGGAAATGGCGTTTGTTTTAGCATTTTTTAGCTGCACAGAAGTGTTGTAGAACTTTTGACACGAAGTCATGCATGATGCATTAATATGTCATGCATCATTATTTTACCACATGTTAAGTTCTGCTATATAGGCTAGGGTGGTCCTGAAAACTAAAAGTTGTTATTTTCCTGATGGTACCATCCTCATCTGTTACCTTGCCTTAGAAATGAATTAGAGAATTTTTTCAAATTTATTCATTGATGTTTAGAGGTCGCTCTATGCTCACAACTTTTCTCTATTTGCGAAAATATTGCTATTAATAATGGGGAAAAGTAACAAATCAGCATATCAAACAAACGTCACAGACTATATAAAATAAATTAAAAAACTGAACAATGTGGATTTTTTGTGGACTCTAAGAGACTGAGTGATGAGCAGACCTATTAAATATTGACATAAGGTCAGTCATTTAGTCTTAAAGTAATAGAAAGTTAGGCCTACTGCAAAGGCTTCAATTTAGCAAACAATAGCTGTGCCATGATTTTAGAGAGTTTTTGACTGCTGGAGTCCCAGGAGTAGCACAGACTTCTTTGCATGCGGGAACTGAGCTCGGTGTTTGATGCAGTAGTATCGAAGCACATTGCTTTGACTATGTCTGCCAACCCCCAATCCTTCAACACACTCACAACAGCTTCACTGGTTCCTTCGCCTGTGCCACGATTTAACTTTGGCACTCCAAGTAACTGGTCCACTTCATATCATGAGACCAGTATTGGCAATCTATCAACCGACTCCGTTCCAGTAATGTCAGGAAGAATTTTTCCAACTCAATGTACAGTTAGAGGTACTGGTACACCTCGCTGACTGAATCCGAGTTTAATGCTGTCATTGATCTGATTTGCAATCCTGGCTCTGCGAATTGAGGTTCGACTGATTGCAAGCACCGCAACATCATGCCCCAGGCTTTGTGCCGTCGCTGCAAGTAAATATGTAGCATCTCGGTCACTCACATTTTTGCGGTCGAGAGCTGACGCTAACTCCGGTGAAATCATGTTTAAAGGTGTTTGCCTCTTTATGGTATTGGAATGTTTTTGCCTCTTTATGGTATTTGAAACATCATATTCAGCGTCATCATCATCAGAGGAAGAGGAGCAAGAGGAGACGATACTGCCTGTCTCTGTAGCCTATCTAACAGGCGCACTGAATATGACGTGGCATTGTCACACCTTTTCTTGCGCTCTTTCTCCAGGTAATGCAGTTTGTGTTCTGCCATCTTCCTTCTCTTCCTACGTTCTTCTTTGCCAGCCAGTATTTTGTCCACTCCTGCCATGTATCCCTTCCTATCTGTACGCTGATCAGTTAAGAATGAGCGATCTTCTGGGATTTTAATGAGAATCATGGCATTTGCATGCGCTATGTCAAACAGTTTATCAGTGTCCACCTGAAAATTAGTTTCATTTGTCATTTGAGCTGTGGTAACTCGTTTTGAGTTCTTCTTCAGTTTGATCCATGTGTCAAACACTTGCTCCAGTTTCTCAATAGCATTTCTCTCTATGGTCGTTGGGATGCTAGCCATATTCCACCAGTTTAGCACTTCCCGGACAGCACACCTTGCACTTTCTCTAACCGTCTTTTTAAAGACCTAATGCTGGTAAAAGAAAACCGACAAAACCTGGCGCGTTGTTGGAAGTTTCGTCCCTGGTAGCTTGTCATAAACGTGGCCAACGAGCCATACTTCAGATGCGTTCCGCATCTGAATTATTGCTAATTTGCTTGCACTAAGTGTACTTGCCACTGAAATTAAGTGACAATAGAGTCAATGTCACTATGATAATAAACAATAGCGTTAAAGCCAAGTATTTCAAATTGGATAAAACTTTGACGTCATTTAGCAACAAAATTACAAATAAATCATTTCCTATTTATTTTTTAATTAACAATCTACTATTCTACAAATTAATTTAGAAGTAATTAATTGTGGTTGTTAACTTTTGATACTTAGGCCTACTTTGAAGCAATCGCAGGTGTGCATTAATTTGAGAATATTTGCCGCCTATTCAATGATTTGTCGTATGTTTAAAATTTAAAAACAAACTGTCATTTTGCAACAGGAAGTTACGTCATAAAACGAATGAAATAAGTAAATAGATTAAAGTAAAATGCAAGTAGATAAATTATAATATAAAATCGCAAGTAAGTAACTTGAAATGAATTATTAAAAAGACTAGAAAATGTTGCAAATTCTTGAAAAGTTGACAGTAATTGACCTTGTAGAGCGACCTCTATAGTTAACGCAATTTCAATAAAATTTGGCAGGAATCATTGTTACATGAAGCATAACAGAAAAAAATGGTACCATAATGCATCGGGTAAATTTTATTTTTTTACATGGATTTGAGGACCACACTAATATAGGCTATATATATGCTAAGTTAGGTTTTGTCAAATTGTGTTGTGTTACAGACCATGTTGTGTGCACTGTGCAATGCACCTGGGTGAGATCATAGTACACTTAGACCTAGTCTTGTGTCACTAAGTCTTGTGTGATGCATGAGCTAACAATCTGTTAGTATAGACGATGAATAACATATACAGTAATACAATGTGTAAGCTTATAGGCTGTACAGATGTCCGAAGTTTCCTCTTCGCAGTCGGAATTTTTGTGCACTGCAGGTGTCATCGAGTGACATTTCGCCGCTTTTAGAAGACAACGCCTATCAAATTTTGTGCTCAAAACAATGTATTTCTTTACCCATTATTGTCTGTATGCGCATGTCTGTGACTGTGTGTAGGTGTGTAACACTGTATATTGGTATGTACAGTGTACACACGTGTGTGTGTGTGCGCGCAGCATATTTTGAGAACAAATCAAAGACTTTTATTCAGATAATTATCTGAAGAGGTGCGAATCATTATATAGGACCTGGACTATGTATACTGCATGCATAGTGCATGCTACTGTATGGTGTATGCTGCTGTATAGTGTATATACGATCAGCTTATACGTGTATACGTTATAGGCAATTTTTAATTAAGTCGATGATATAAATACAATACTCGGAATACAACATAGTATATGCATACACCGAAGACAGCAGCTGCATAAATACTAAGCACCACATGGAGCTTAGTTTAACCAATTTGGAAGGTGTGTATGTGTGGGGGGACGGTTGCTCAACCTCCCTTCCCCATCGAAAAGCTGTGGTTCGGTCAGAACGATGACCATATGCTGCTTTGTAATTAGAATTCCTGTCAACCTTGCTAACATGCAGCAGCCCTCCTACCAGCTCTAAGTTAACGGGTAAAGGACAACTGTTCCATTAAATCTGCATGAGGCATGAAATAATTGTATATGTTTATAATGTAGGCTATATCATATACATAGGCAGGGGCGGATCCAGAGGGCCAATCCGGCTACGGGCCCCATTTCAAAATTGCATGGGACGTGCCTCCCCCCATTTGGCTTCCAGAACTTTTAAATCAATGCAGTGGGACAAGGCGAGAGAGAAAAAGCAAAATAAAGAAGTCATAAAACCAGACGACTAAAAAGTCATCAGTTATTTTGGCAGGGAAAATGCATGGTATATATTTTACACATTTCGGCCGGATGACTAAAAATAGGTCGTCAGATTTTTTCCCGGCAAAGATCACCGAAAATTTTGCCTCCTCCCTTCAAAAATTTCTGTATCCGCCTCTGTACATAGGCATGCATGTATTTATGTATGCGTTCGTATATGTATGTACATTGTATGTAGGCTTTGTTTGCATGTATATATGTATCGTCTTTTGGCGACTGAAAATGGAAAATTGCCTCCGCAAGGATTCAGCCCCCTCCTCAAACTGAAATCCTGGCGCCGCCAATGAAGGACAAGTTCTATGCAGTACTGTAACAGTCCTGACATGCAAGAATTTATGAAAGTATATAATGCAAAATGCCTATATCTACGTGGCGTAAGAAGTAGGCCTGTGTGAGTGTGATCATGTTGACTGATAGGCTACATAGAGAATCTTACCACCACATGTCAACGGCGTGTGTTGTGTGATGCATCTGAAGCGAGAAGAAGAGAAGGAGTGGCCGGATACGGAGGAGGAGACTGCACGCCCAGCCGCTGCAACCGGAAGACGCAGAGTCTGCTCCAACACTCAACTCACCGTCCATCTGGAAGAAGAAGAAGAAGAAGACGAAGATGAAGACTTGGAAGAAGGTCATACCACCATCGATGTGGAAACGAAGAAACACTGTTCTTTGTTCGACGATGGTGAAAATAATTATATGGCGGCAAGGAGAAGATTCTGCAGCGTGTGTCGGCAATTCGGCACTGTCAGGTCTATAAACTAAAAATAATGATCGCTTTGTTCTTCCTATAGGCTACACAACGAGCAGCTGCACCTGTTCTGGAGAGACTTGGATAGTAAGGATTTGTTGCATCCAAATGCACTCACGTTTTCCACTCGAAATTCTCAAGGACATTTATCTCAAACGCAAAGAGAAGCAATCCCTATAGTATATAGACTATATAGAGGGTCCAAATTTTTCTCTCAATTTTGAGATAATCGATCTTCCCGATAGGCCTACATATGGCTAAAGCCTAAAGCAGCTGCAGTCAAATTATCTTCTCTCTGTAGGTCTATGCACAGCCTACACGTATTATGTTGCATAAGAAACAACCACGTGATTGTTTTCAATGGATGTTGCAGTTGCGCTGTTGAATTAGCAATAGGCCTATATATTTATATCCACTGGCGGAAACCTAGGGGGGGACAGCGGGGGACGGTCCCCCCCAATGAAGACGTTGGGGGGGGCGGCCCATGCATTTGTCCCCCCAATGTTCAAGCGTTAGGACATGTGCACGATCTTCAGTAGTGAACTAGAGAGAAAAAATGTTAAGCAGATGAAGTAAATATTTATAATGATATGAATTCCAGAGCAATCCAGGCTCTAACCAAAAGTTATTAAGTCCAACGTTGGGTAGTTTGCGAACATTATACTGTATAAATAAGACACCTTTTTTAACATGTCACCAATTATTACAAAAGCCTTGCTAACACCCAACGTCATAAATTCACAATGTCATCGGGTTTCTGCTACATTCAATTCAGATTCTCTTCAGGCTCAAATCAGCGTCATGTTCAACATTAGAAGTAATATGGAAAGTAAATACGTAAGTAAGTAAGTAAGTAAGTATTTTGTTTATTATTCCTCTTGAAAACGAACAATGTGATTAAGAACATCAGTGGGTCCATGGGCGGAGTTTATTACAGGCTAAGGGGGCTCAAACCCCTCAAGAAGACCCAGATTCGGGTCTGTCACAAAGAAAATGGTACAGTTTCCGGGGTTAGCCCCCAAGAAACCTTCACGGATGAAACTTGAATCCGATGATTAACACTTTTTTTCCGTGAAAATAGCATGGTTGTTGTGAGACTTCAATTAAAGTCGTTGACTAAAACGGGTGTGTCCGGAAAGTTAGTATGGTTTCATGAGATTTCTACTAAACTCGACGTGTGTAAGGAAAATGAATGGTATTTATGAGATTTCAACCCGATGACTAAGAAAAGGTCAACACAATTTTTAGCCCGAAAAATAATATGGTTTTTGTGAGATTTAAACTAAACTCGATGTCCAAAAAAAACGTTTACGCAAAATAATATGGTTTTTATGAGAATATAAAAAAATTCTATGACTAAAAAAGGTGTTTACGGAAACATTATGGTTTAATTAGATTTCAACAAAACTCATTGACTAAAAAAGGTGTTTACGCGAAACCGTATGGTTTTATGATATTTTAATTAAACTCGATGAGTTGATGACTAAGAAAAGGTGTCTACGGAAAATAGTATGGATCTATAATATTTCAATTAAACTATATGACTAAAAAAGGTGTTTACGGAATAAATTATGGTTTTATTATATTTCGATTAAACTCGGTCACTACAAAAGATGTTTACGCAAAATAGTATGGTTTTATGAGATTTTAATTAAACTCGATGAGTTGATGTTTTAAAAAAGGTGTCTACGAAAAATAGTATGGATCTATGTTATTTCAATTAAACTATATGACTAAAAAAGGTGTTTACGGAATAAATTATGTTTTTATTATATTTCGATTAAGCTCGATCACTAGAAAGGTGTTTACGCAAAATAGTATGGTTTTTATGAGATTTCAATTAAACTCAATGACTAAAAAAGGTGTTTACGGAACATAGTATGGATATATGATATTTTAAGTAAACTTTAAAGAGGTGTCTAATGCAATCTGCACTTCGATCGTGTTCAATAAAAAAATTACAGTTTGAACTACTTCTATCGGGACTGAGAAAATGGATCATTTTTTATTTTTGATGACAGCAAAAAAGCCACAATTAGATGTGAATATTAAAAAACAGCCTTCCTTCACCCCTCCCAACTCGGAGCTTCGCGCTTCAGCGATCGTCCTTCAGCCGCTCGTCCGTCCCCCCCAAAGTTCGGACCAGGTTTCCGCCCCTGTTTATATCCATAGGATTATGTTGCCAACATGCACAATTGCACATGCTTAATTGCTTATAATTTTATAAGACTCATGCATGTAGATACCTATAATATAGGCCTACTTATCACTATATTATGTGACAAGTATTGGCCTGTACATGCACACTCCTTTACAGTGCCACTAAATGCTTTGTCGTGTTCTTTGCTCTCAACGAGGAGAAAGGAAGAGACGGACTGAAGGTGGGTGGGTATGTGAGGAGAGAGATATACAGAGTAGCGCAGATAGACAAAGAGGTGTGATGCACCTTTTTCTTCCTGCAGTGGCATGCGAACATTAATCAATAATAATTATGGTTACACCCATAGGCTATATATATATATATATATATATATATAAAAGCGTTAGTTGTTACCCTTGTTAGTGAATTTCCTCGGCTGAACAGTGGAGAGCAGTTGATGATAATTAATTATCAATAATTATGATGCAATTGTGAACGACCTGAAATACGTCTCTTCGCATCTCTAAACGTCGACTCCATTGCGGTGATGTTCGATGTCAAAATAGAATAGGGCCTACGTGTAACCATGGCAATAGTAACCGTAGCGATGGTGATGCATCTAAATACAATCATACATGTTGCCATAGTAAAACTGTGCACATGTTGTCCAACAGGTTATAGTGCAGATTTAAGTAAAACAAAACCTTCCTAGCCGATTCGCAAACAGCTTTGGCAACAGTTAATCCAACAACAGTAGGCCTACTGTTGCAGAGGAATCGTTTTACCCAACACATGACTTCTACTCGCAGTTCATCGTCAGGTCATCCATTTAACCGAATGATTCATGCGTGTTATAGATGAAGAATGGCCAACAGCTAAACATTGTCCGATCGCCGGTAACAGTGCAAAACACTGTAGAGTGTAGAGTTGTAGACTAACAGCCTCTAGATAATGGAATCTATTAACGCAGCGGAAGCGAGAGGACATGCAGCGAACAGGTTTTGTTGGTCTCTGCGCAGTTCTGAGAAACGTATACAGGCCTATATATCCGCAGAGAGGTGGTCATACGCAAGACACCAGTTATTAACTTTTTACATATACCGGTAGGCCTACTCTAATGATTAATCTCACGAATATGTAGCGTCATTAGTATAAACGATTGTCAGAAAGAACAACTATAGGCCTGTAATAATTATAGGCCTATCCACGTTTATCTTTCTGAAGTGTAGCCTATGATCAAGTGCATCTGATGTTATATCATCCATTGCATTTACTCCTCTCAGATGATTCGGCGTCCTGCTGTTCGGTTATGATCAAAATCGAGACGTTATTGACGAGCATCAGATCGGTGGCACTCGTGGTCATTAGTGCTCGCTCAGTGCATGCCGTCAACGAGCACCGCAGGAGCAACCAAAGCAGCACAACATATAGAGATACAAGCACCCACTGGGTGAAATGGGGTGGTGGTGGTGGGGCGGGGGGGGGTGGGTGGGGCGGGGGGGGGGGGGTGGGTGGGTGGCACGATGCATAAGACGGAGGAGGGGGTTGAAAAGAGGCGGTCAAACACCGATTATATCGCCCGCCTCACTGCAGACCAACAAAGCAGATGGTTCACGTCTGCACCCAACAGACAGCTGCCCGTCTCAGCACGGGCCTTCCAATTATCATGCATCGGTGGTCGAGTCTTATAGGCCTGAAGCACATCGGCCTATGATAATTATATCTCTACGACTCTAGCAATGTTTAGGCATCGTTAGCAAAGTTGTCCAAAGCCGAAAAACCCACTTAAAAGATGAGGCTGAAAACCAGTCGCCGACTAAACACGGATTAGAATTGTTGGGAAGTTAACTGAGAAGCTCTGCCCCTTATCATGGTCTTTCTTTGGGCCGCCCCATAGTAAAGTCTTCTTTTCATAACCCAGTTCCACGTGGATCATTGTCTGAACCCCCCAGTTGTTTTTTACAATTCTCATTCTACGGGCGACTTTTTTCCTAAACTTCGTCACTGCCGTAGGCTATTGCAGGTGATGCCTTATATTCCAGAGCCCTGCCTCTGTCGTCCTGTCTCTGACATTGAAGCGCGTCGGGCCCTTCGCTCCGCTGCGAAGGGACAACTGCTTGTTCCACGGGCTCGCTTAGCTACCAGACAGCGCCGAGCCTTCTCGGTTGTGGGACCGTCAATCTGGAATGACCTCCCCTCAAACCTCCATCTCCTCCATCTGACCAGTCAATCTCTATTTCTCAAGTCTCTTAAATCTTTTTTCTTTGGTCGTGGCTGGGCTGGGAGCGCCTCTGAGTAGTTTCTTGAAGAGGCGCTATATAAATTCTAATAATGAATGAATGAATAATGAAAAAGAGAAGGACGTCGCGTAGCCTACGATCAATTTCCTCAGGACAGATTTGTAAGAAAGAAACTACCCATGTAGCCTATTATAGGCTATAGTAGGCCTAGGCCTAAGCTTATTTCACATAAGCGCCCGAGACGACACTTGCCCTCACCAGGAAATTTGCAATTATTATTTTTAAGCTGCTACTTTTTTCGTTAACAAATTTCTAAAGCACTAATGACTAATGATACACAAAGTGAAGGTGAGAAAGATTTACATTTAGACACCTCTATGATAACGCATAGTGTTGCACACCCTTTTAGACTTTATTTTTTAGCGAGTTTCACTAGATGGCGTCTTAAATGCAATGACTTGTCTATCACGTTAATAAAAACACTATAACATCATGAATCAATTTGACACTTGTTTTTGAATCCCTTTAAGCGTAAACTATATACTGATAACCTATATTTGTAAACATTAAAGGGTGAATTGTCAGATGTTAAGTTAATGTCGCTCCATCCTTCCGACATCAGTACCTGGTGCAATCGTACAATTGTTTAGCTAGCCCTCCTGCTTCAGATAGTCGGAGGTCGCCGACGAAGTTGTTGTTAAACAGGTCAGTTCAGTTTCCCTTTTTAAAATGGTTTGCTCGTTTAAAATGATCCTAGGTGGGTGTCTAACTGGGCAATTGGTAGATCTTCAACATTGAACTGCTAGATGAATAATTTCGATCGCGGCAGCTTTGTAGGTAAATTTATAACCATTCGCCTACATGACGTCCGGCAAGATCTGCATACACGGCGTTCACGCCCATAATTTTCGTACACAAGAAAATATCCAAATCTCACCAATTGCCAAAAGTGTTCGGTACAAATAGCATCGACACTAGGCTATGTGTTCACTCACACAAATATTTGTTCATTTTCTATGTTAAGACATCTGTTTTCTGCATTGTGCTTTCGTCATTTAGAATGAGAGCTTCCTTGTTTTTAAACCAGCTACGGTAGATTTACTAATTTGCTCAGAATTTAGAAAAATTTTACCACCTGGGTGATACCTCGTACCGAAATTATTCAACTGACCCTATTCCCTACATGCGCCTACAATTTTCAGATTTTTACTTTAAAAAATTTGATTCCATGAAACGCAATGACAAACAGCTGTTTACCTAATGCCTAAAGGGTACGCATCGGTTTCGATGGCCAAAAAGTGCACCAATAATTACCTGGTGATACTGCGGACGAAATGCAGTCAAAAGCACATCATCCCCAATAGGGCACCCCAATTTAGATCCAAAATTAAGTAAGCTTACTTAGCCAAGGGCGACATTTTAGGCCCTAGCACCAGACTGCTTTTCAGCTTCGTACACCACAGTTTTTAAGTATTAAGGCTCAGCTCATTACATGAAAATGAAAAAGTGATGTGTACTTGGTTATCTGTTTTAGATTGGATTACTTAACATTTGAGAATGTGGAAGTTTAAACCGTCAAAGTATAAAAATGCAGCTGCTAAGATTCCTAAGAAGGAGGTACCTTATTGCAACTCAGCTAATATCTTGATCTGTTTTTGCAACTCTGCTAATATATCTTGATCTGTTTATATTGTGCACTGTGGTGTTTATTTTAATATGCCTAAGCCTGTGCTCCTCCCAACGAGTGACTGTACTCTGGATAGCAAGTAGCCGATGTTTAGTGAACATACACTGGTAATAGACGTCTTCTATATTTATAGAAGACGTCAAGATAGATTTAGTTTTTCTAACCTTGTTTATGAAACAAGATATTAGTCGCAAGTAATAGTTATTTATAATGGTAAATAATTAGTAGCTGATGAGATGGTTAACAAGTGTTCTCTAGATTTTAAACCTGCAGGGGTACAGTCATTGTCAGGACAGATTATAGCTACCATGCCATCATGTGGGTTACACAAAAGTAATGCACTTCTGTCATGTTTAGTAGCTCAAGATTTCAGTTGTTCAGTTGTAAGATTACAGATTATTAGTTCTAGTTTTCATATGCACTATAAATGGTTTGAAGCACATAGCCACTTGCATATCTATGGGAATCAGTAAGGCAACATCAGTTGACTCAACTAGCACTAAGTTGATGTGTCTATCTACTTCAGTATTCATGGTTGTTTAGATCTGCTCTGGTCTGCATAAACATTAAACACTATAAGGATGTTGTTGCTATTCGTTTGCTGAAGTCCTGTATCATTTCCAAATTAGATAAATGAGCTTACTTTTCGGATTCAGATTATTAAACATGTTGACTTGACCTATGGTGCATCTAATATGATGGTTTTGAGGCTGTTTTATAATGACTTAGAAACATCTGTGTTTGCTTGAACTCATTTTAGGAGTGGATAACAGAAATCAGTGCAAGCAATTTGAATAGTTCTTGTGGTAACCACATTAAAGCCAGTGCCAGTTATGTGGTCTTCAATATAGATCTAGCTGGTAAGTTATTTTTCTGTTTATCTGTCTGGTAAGTTATTTGTCTGTTTATTTCTATATTATGTGCATTTATAAGAGAACAAAATGTCTCTTATGGTACAGAAAGTTCTGTCAAAACTTTGGGCAGTGTCTGCATATATGGCATTCTCTTGGAATGGTTTCAAGTGCAGCGGTAAAGGCTTTAGAAAGTATCATAATATGTCAAGTGAAATGAAAACATTACTAAAATTTATATAATTAAAATTTTATTCTGATTTGTCAATGAACTTGTTGCATGTTTTCAAACTGTAGGTGGAAGTGCACTTGGAGCACTGCCACTCAACGCTAAAGGACGGTTCAGTGGAGACAATCTGTCGACAATTCAGGCACATTCAGGTACATGCAAAGCTGAAAACAACTATGGAGTAGCTGTATCAATTTAAGCCGTCTTCTAGTCAAAATTCATGTATCGAGTCTAATTTATGGAATTATTTATTAATTGCAGCTAATGTCACTAGACGTAACTTTGTGAATAATATTACCTTGAAAAGAGGTGAAAGTGAATTCAAAACCTTAATGGCTGTGCTTTCAATTTTTTCAGTTTTATTCTTTTAGAAGATATCATAATAATCGGCATTCGGCACATGGAATAAATGGAATGGAATTGCATAGCTAACATGTCGTTACTTCTAAAAAGAAAACATTCACTAAAACTCGTTTCTTTCTTTTCAGACTTTGTCACTGATTTTGACTTCAGTCCCTTCGATGACTATCTGCTTGCCACCTGCTCTCAGGACTTCACGGTAATGGTCTTGTCTGACTGATTCCCAGAAAAATAAGAATTATGGCAGATTGCATAGGCCAAGAATGCAACGCAGTACGAAGCAGCACTGCTTTTTTCATACTTATTTTATTTATGACCAGAAGCACATGGTATTCATTCAGGAATGCCACTGTTATACTGAGATTGTGATAACCCTTTGAACCCGGAGCTCCCATAGCGCTATGGATGACGGACTGAAAACCGGTCAGCCGGGTTCAAAGGGTTAATTAAGGGTAATCATCACTTTCTGATGTTGATTTGTTGTTGATGGGTACGAATAGATGCTATGATTTTTTCAGTTGTGTGTTGTATCCTGTGCTGCTTCCATGTCTTGCACAAGTCTTTGCATGTCTTCAGTTATATTTTCTATTCAGTGCAGTTTTGATTTTCTGTTTTGTGCTAACCCTTTAACGATGAATTGCATTGGTTTCTCATGCATTTTAATGCATGCTTGTCATTAAAGGGTTAATTAGAAATGGGTCATAGAATTTAGTGCAAGCAAATTGAATGAATTGCATTATTCTTACGGTGTGTGATTTTTAAGTTCAGGGAGGAGGGAACATGTTGTTCTTTAATGTTTAGCCTGACCCTGTTTTCTTTCGGTGATATTTTAACAGTAACTGCTGCTGTTTTTATGTTGCTTGAATACGCTAGGCCAAGGTTTGGCATCTTCCTGAAGAAGAAATCAAGGGAACATTCTGCAATCCAGCATGCATCCTGACTCAGGAAGATAAGAAAATTGACACAATAGCTTGGAATCCCGTTGTTGAGAGCTTGCTTGCATTGTCTTTGGGTCAATGTGTCAAGATATTTGATGTTTCGAAGCAGGCTGCGTCAATTGGTAAGCAGCACATGTATCAGGACTTCCACATTTGCTATTTGCTTTAATGATATTTAAGTTGATTGAATTTGGCAATTTAAGTTATGTTAAGCCTTAGGCTCAGGTAATTTGGTACTAAGGCTTGTTATTTTTGTACTGCTAGAATTCAGAAAGCTGGGGATTGAATTGAGAAGTTATCTTGATTTCTGAATTACTTAAATTGCAGCACATGTGAGTTTGTATGTATGTGTAAGCAACTAAGCACATTGTTTGTACTGGACATTCATATCCCTAGATCACTTGCAGTACAACAGGATTTGTTTATGTTTTCTGAAGAGACTGGAATTATTTTAATATCCAAATCTCTGAAATATGTGTGGAAACGTGAATCTCTTCAATTTATAAAATGACTGATCATATTTTGAATTTTGAGTAGACACAATCTCGACGCTCTGTGTCAACTCCTAAGTCTCTAAGACTTAAGCCTGCTTGAACCAAGCCTTCTATTGTCTCAGACTCTGGACCAGTGTTGGCCTGTGATCTGATTCCTCAATGTCCTAAAGTTCTGAGTTTCTATGTGTCTTCAGTTTTTGTGTGGATTTCAGCAGGACTCACATTTGTTTTAATAACACTTTGATTTTGCTTGGAAGCCGCATTGATTATATATTACTGTGAGATCTTTCATAGCATTGAAGATGTTATGCTCCATGTCTCTGTACAGCCAGTCTGTCATGCTACGGGACCCAACAGCCTTACGGGAACTACTTTTTGAATTGAGTTGTCGTGAATTATATAGATTCCTTTGGCGTTCTGTGATGATTCTTTACATGATCTGTTTTTATGGTCATTATGCAGAACTGAAAGATCATGACGATCAGATTCAGAGCGTGAGTTGGAAAGGAGACGGTTCACTGATGGTCACTTCATGCCGCGATAAGATCATACGACTGTTTGATGTTAGAGCTGCTCAGAAACAACAGGTAAACTATAACGATGATATCATATGGCTTTTTATAAGATCATAATGCGGACATGTTTAATATTTTGGGCTGTTGGAAATGTACTTAGAATGATCTTGCTCTGTGGGACAGATACATACACAGATACAGATACATTGGGTGCAATGATTATAGGTTAGACTGGACTGTTCTGCTGTGGGTGCATTTTGTTTTAACCGGTTTTTTGTTTATTGTCTGCAACAGTCTTTGTTTTAATGTTTATTGTCTGCAACAGTCTGTCAGTGGACATCAGAACAACAAGGATTCTCGTGTCTTGTGGCTTGGAGACAAAGACCTCGTCCTATCCACTGGATTTAATTCGGTAAAATATTAGTTCACTGACTGCAATAATAAAAAAATAATTTATTTTATATCAAAATAAGTTTTCAGTGCTTTAAGTAACACTGTTAAAGTAAAGCAAAGTAAGAGAGACAGACAGACATACATAGAGTGAGAGCGAATACATGACTGCCTGCTTGTTTTCTGAGAAGACAGTTTGCAGCCTTGCATGTCCTAAATTACCAGTTGCATCCAAAATATTTTTTATGTTTGATGTTGAGTTCAAGTGTTCCTGGATGGGTCATGAGAAGTGGTTGATCAATCCTTCTTCTTTCTTTTTCGGCTGTTAACTGTTTCTGTTTGTATTTTTTTGCAGGCCAGGCAGAGGGAGGCTTTCCTTTGGGATACGAGGAACTTTACCAAGTCGCTGAAGAGCTTAAGTCTTGATTCATCCACTGGGTAAACATTTGCTGAAGATGACATGGTGTCTGAGCAAGCTTTTCATTTTAGTTGATTTAAAAACCGCTGATTAAATCAGAATTTTTTCTAGATGTTTGTGGAGGGTAAGAAAGGTGTAAGAAAGAAAGTGGAGGATAGTGGAACAATGGATTCGAGGCAAGGCGGGAAGTGATGAGCATTGTTATTTTATGGCACAGAGAGAACAGCTCTTTGTATATTATTTTGGTTGTGGTAAATTAAAGAAATTGACTGTTTTGATTAATTTAGAATTCCAGTGTTTTTGACATTTAATCTAATCTTTTTCTTTTAGCTTTCTAATGTTGACTTGTTTTGGAATCCTTATGCCTAACTTGCTTTAGAATTCTAATATTTTGCTTGTCATATAGTCCTAATGTTTAACTTTCTTTGGAACTCTAATGCTTGGTTTGATTTTAATCCTGTTGTTCGGCTTGTTTTAGAATCCTCATGCCTTTTTATGATCCTGACACTTCTATGCTGTTTCTTGCTGGCAAAGTAAGGGAAAGCACAATTTTACACATAACTTTTTGTAACTTAGAACAATGCACGCTTTAGTTGTATCAAAAATATGACAGCTCAACATTGTCTTGATATTTTTTTTGCAGTGAAAGTCCATTGCTCCATCATGTTATGTCCTATTTATGTTATCTATTCAGCATTGTCTTGGTCTGCTTTTGTTTTGGTTTTCTTTGAATCTTGCACATAGTGCATTGTATGGCATTCGGTCAACTGGAATTCTTGCTACATGTCCAAGCCATCAAATGACTTTGCCTAGCGGAGTTGTTTGATGCCTAATGATTGTCTTATGTCCACAAGATGAGAAAAGAATTCTATGACTTTGCTTTGGTAGATTGCAGGTATTTCAGACTACAGAAAATAATACACAATGATATATTTGATGCATAGTAGGTATTTGATCTTTTTTCTAGCATTTTCTGTTTGTGTGCAAAAGGGAGATACTTCAATTCGTTATCTGGAACTTGCCGACAAAGATCCGTACCTTGTTGAAAGTAAATATGTTTTTAATCTTTGATCTTTGACTTTATTTTATCTGTTTTGCTGTCATGTGCAAACTTGCTGCTTTTATTCGGAAGGGACTTTCTGAAATTATGGCAGAAGTAAAGGAAATTTAAAGACAGTAAAATCATGTGACCAGTAATATTATTGCTTGCGACTGAATGATTGACATGAGAGAGTTTTGTTTCTTTTAGGTTCTTTGAAGATGTTAGTAATTTATTTATCGTAAATGTCCCTACTATGTGAAACGACGATGCAAATTTCGTTTTTAGATTCCGTGGAAACGGTTGAGCAGCTGAAGGGGTTGGCCGTCGTGCCAAAGCGTGCCTTGGATGTCATGAACTGTGAAGTTAATCGTCTGCTCGTTCTTGCTCAACAGTCCGTCATTCCAGTCTCGTACAATGTTCCTAGAAAAGTTAGCATAAACACATAATTTCCTCTCATTTATTTTACTGGCAAAGCCATCCGTAACTGAAATTGTTTTTTTCGTATACAAAAATGTACCAAATGTAAATCGGGAGTAGCAGAACACCGAAAATGTAGAAGCCTGATGACCGTTAAGCACGTTGATGATGAGAGTGCACTAAAAGTGCACTAAACGTGAGTTGGAAACCAATGCAGCTCGTCGTTAAAGTATGTTTTATTTAATAATAATAGTCAGAAATACTTTGTGTATACTGGTTATTTCTTCAGCAATGTGTTCAGTTGAGTACTGATGCTTTCTCCTGTCTTTGTATTTCAGTCTTAGATGATCCATTTTGGCAGATTTGCTGGTTAGATGTGCTGTCAATCTGACAGTCTTGTGATGTTACGAATAGTACTATAGATGGCTTCCATTTTCTGACTGGTTTTAGAATTGCTAATCATCTTCATAGTGAAAACAGATGAAAAATGAAAGGTGCTGTCTGACTGAGAACCAGCCATGAAGCCTTTGCTCCATAAAAACTAACTGACTTCTGAAGGTCATCTGTCTGGCAGGCCACTTGTCACCGCTTAGAACAGTAGTTCTCCTTTTTCTGTCGGTACATGACCGTTACATGCTCTTTATACTGCTAAGAAGTTTGTTGTTTAATTGGCTTTTGTTTGTTTAGTCACTACGAGAATTTCATTCCGATCTTTTTCCGGATACGTTTAGTGGCACACCTTCGTTGGACGTCGCACAGTGGTTAAGCGGAGAAACCAAACCGGTGAGAGTGATTTTCTGTGATGATCAACATATTATAAAATGAGGCTGGTGTTGAAGCAGCAAACCACAGCTTGATGACCAAACAGGGATTTGGGTCTGTTAAGAATTTGCTAGTACCTGCGAGCATTGTAAATCTAGGTGGGTTTTGGTAAGATATGATAGAATATTTGACCAATTGCTATCCGCAGTTTGGTGTACAAACATGGTAGTAAACGTATATAATTCAGAGAATTGATGAAGACGTTCAAATGTAAATAAAACCATTGATTATCATAAATCCAAAATCGTATATATCATCGTAATGTCACATATTGATTGATAGTTTGGTTATAAAAATCTTTGAATGTTTGACTATAAAGACTTGACTGATGTCAGTGCTTGCTGTTTGATTTGAGTGATTTAATTAATTATTGGTTTCAATCGCTTAATGATTGATTTCAGACTACCTTTGTTAGCTTGGATCCTTCAAGAAAAAGCCAGCTTCTGTTGAGGCGAAAATTTGGAAATGAGTCTGATGATATCTCATCCAAGTCAACGAGAAAGGAGACGGATAAAACTAGGGAAGTGGAGAAGACTGTGAAAGCATCACCACCACCACCATCAACAGCAGCAGCAGCAGCAGCAGCTGAACCGAATGCTCAGGTATTTCAAGCAAATGATGTACATGTTGCAGGAAATTCTGCAGATGATTCTGTGAACCTTAGGATCGAGTTTTTGGTGTTTATTTTCATAATTTCTCGTCACATATAATTTCATACATCTCCAAAAGGAGGTAAATGCTTAGAGACACGATTCCAGTTGTAGCAAAGGTGTGCTGAAAAGAAGCTGGACAGCAATAATGAACATGGTCATCGATAGTACTAAGCAAAACAACAAGATCGCTGACTAGTGTGTATAGGGGCACACTTACAGTATCAAGCACAGCATTTTTGAGAATTTTGGAGACAATTTACCTTAGTTATTTAAGAATTTATTTTAGCTGACCTAAAGTTTGTACAGACAGCAGGCACGTTTCTCGTGTCACTTTTCAAGTCAGAAACATGGTTGCGGCATGAGGTATCACCAAAGCAAGATGTAAGACATGTTCTTCACTTCTAGCTCTTGAAATTTCCAAAACTGAGCAACTTTCAAAAAAATAATATGTGATAATAATGTTTAACCCTTTCGCTACGGAACCCGTTGCGGCAATGGGTTATTAAGCCAGGATGCAGGTCGGGTCCCGTAACGAAAGGGTTAAATCATTTGCATAGGTCAAAGGTCATGTGGAGAGTGCTTCATCTGGGAAGGGGAATGATGCAGGAAGTGGAGGCGATGGATTGGGTAAATCCACTTCAGTTCCTAGCACTGCAGAGAGAAAAACAACTAATGATGTGGAACCAATCAAAGCAAAACCAGCATCTAAAGTCCTGGCTGGTAAGCTGATGCAACTGAAACAGTTCCTTAAGTTCTAGATATCTTTTGTCTTCTGCCAGCTTTTAATTAGTAGACATTTCTTGGAGCTTGTTGACAGTTGTGTAATTATACATGGACTTCACATATTTTAATAATTGAAATAAACCTATTGTTTCAGATTACTGTACCCAAAGTTTTTTAAAATCGGATTTAACAGATATGTAGGAAAGTTAACTGATTACTGATGGTAGGAACTACGATTCTGTGATTCTAGGACGTTTCATCCCAGGACGATTCATCCCCGGACGATTCATCCCGGACGATTCATCCAGTGGACGTTTCATCCTCGGACGGTTCATCCCCGGACGGTTCATCCAGTGGACGGTTCATCCAGTGGACGGTTCATCCCAGGACGGTTCATCCAGTGGACGGTTCATCCCCGGACGTTTCATCCCCGGACAGTTCATCCCGGACAATAAAATAGAGAGAATAATATGATACATTAGTCGAACCTCGGGTAGGTCCCGATAAAAAAATTTACCATGAAAATGGTATTTTATCCCGGGCTGATCCCCCTAGAAAGCACTAGACCCCTCCCCCAAGAACGGAAACCAAACTCCGCCCATGTCGGCAGGGTAATACAACGTCCCGGTGAAGAGTCACCTATTCTATTGTTCTATATTAATCACCTAATCAAGTCCCGACGGCTTAGTGTTGTACGTTCAATTGGCCATTGTTTAAAAGTCTGTACACCACAGTACGAATGCCAATGAAGATTGGAATCAGGTCAGAACAGCCGCGTGTAACAAATCAACATGACACGTTTCTCAGTTCGAACAGTAGACTATAGTAAACTTGTTCCATAAGGTTTAGAAAACTGTTTTGGATATTGTTTTAAACAAATTAACCGATGGCGACCAATTTTGGACTGTCCATTTGTGTTCAAGCGTGGAAAGCGGACTCTCATACACGGGAACTACGAATATCTATTACAGTGGAAATTTTATAGGATTAAATTGCTTAAATTTTCGTCCATTGGGATGAAACGTCCTGGGATGAAACGTCCTGGGATGAAACGTCCATTGGGATGAACCGTCCGGGGATGAAACGGCCTGGGATGAAACGTCCCGTGGATGAAACGTCCTGGGATGAAACGTCCACTGGATGAACCGTCCACTGGATGAACCGTCCGGGGATGAAACGTCCGGGGATGAAACGTCCACTGGATGAATCGTCCGGGATGAACCGTCCGGGGATGAATCGTCCGAGGATGAAACGTCCGGATACCGATTCTGTCACAGTGCACTGAATACGATATTAAATCTTCCTAATTACTTGAATTTTTAATATATTTGGAAACAATTTTTAATATATGTGGAAACTTTGAACTTGCTGCTTTCTATAATTTTTGTGTATTTTCTTTTGTTTAAACTTAGGTGTGAGGCAGTCCAAGTTTAGACATCTTGCTGCTTTCTATAATTTTTTGTATTTTCTTTTTTACAAACTTAGGTGTGAGGCAGTCCAAGTTTAGACATGTCCAGGGCAGTCCGATGCACAAAAGTTTAAACATTGAGAACGTGCGTAACGTATCGAAAAGCATTCCGGGTGAAAGTAATTTCTTCCACGCCAACCGCACTTTCTGTGCTGTGCCTGTTGGTGGCGCTGGTGGTCTCATTGCTATCCTACAGGTACCCATCAGAAGTCTCTGATCATTCAGTTTTAGGCACTTTGTTAATTAATCAGTCATCATTCTCTTTGGAGAAGATTTGCCTTAACGGTTTTATTACTGTTGTTTTTTAGTCTGATGTCATAACGTCTTAAAATATTTGACCCTTCTTTTTATGATGCTCTAGTAGCCACATTTGCTTCTTTATTTCATGATTTTGCATAGACATGATTTAAATTTGGGATCTTCGTTACGTACCATAATATATCTGAATTTATATTATAATTATATGCGATGCATGTTGTAAAAAAGTATGGTTTAGTGCAGGTCATTGATTCCGTTAAATGTTTTGCTGTGTTTTTTTCCAATATTTCTGTATTTATTTTATGGCATGAATATTTTTGGTTAAATGTTTTTTTATTAATATTTTATTGAATGTTAAACGCTCACACTTCAGGCTAGAAACCTGACATTTTTATTGCCATTTTTTGAATAATCATGTTTTGTTGGCTTATAATGTGGTCATTTGATGCGATCAGACACAAAAGAGAGAGCGCTTACCAGACACTGCAGTGCCTACTCTACAGAACGGAAGCGCTGTCACAGATTTTGAATGGGATCCATTTAATGATCATCGTCTTGTTGTTGGTACGATATCAGCGTTAATTTCTCATTCTCTTCTCTGTATCTACTCTCTCAGTCCCCTCCCGCGTATATGTTATGCTATTCTGCCATGCTAAACAAAAAGACAGTAACTCCTTACCATAACAGTCTGAGTTACTGTCTTTTTGCTTAGCACGGCAGTATTGTGTGTATCTGTCTGTTTTTCTAGTTTTTCTGTCTTGCTTCATGTCACTACTTACTCTTCCTAACTTTCTCTTTTTTCTCTAATTATCTTTTATGCTTTGAGTATTCTTTTCTGAGTCGGTACCAAATAACCTGATGTTTCATTGATATTATCGTATCCTTGCTGGATGGAAACACTGCCTGAATTCATTTCTTACCAACTACTTATGAGCAACACTTAGCTGTCACTTATAATTAATCATGTTAAACTTTGATTAAATTGTTGGTCCACGTTCGGCAAAGTTTTAGGCTGCAAAGTTGTGATTTTTTTAACGTGTTTTCAAACTTTGAACTGATCGTTTTAAGAATATAAGTAATGCTGAAGATATGACATTGTAGGCTGTGATGATGCAAAAATCAGGATCTGGAACATTCCAGAGGGTGGATTGACCGAGACTGTTGATGATCCATCAGGCTATCTTCGTGGTTAGTTTCTTTATATAATCACTCAAAGTTTTATTTTAGTTATGTTGTATGCCAATTTTTGTTTTTCATTGGATAGTTACTCTTGACCTTCTATAATTTACCAAACTCACACTTTTTAGACTGTCGGATTCTTATGCCGTTTTTATCAGACACAAGAATAGACTGCTGTAATTCAACTATGTAGGTGACTTAAGGGTTGCTATATTAGTTGTATATGTGCCTATTGCCTAACAGTTTATTCATTTGCATTATCATGCATTGGATTTTATAAGTTGATCGGCCTATCAAGGTCCTTCGTTTGGTTTACTGGTAGATATGTCGATTCAGCTTAACCCTTTAATGCCGAGATGGTAGTACATGGTTTGGAAAATCCTATACCCTCCAGCATTAAAGGGTTAATTAAATGATTGAGATTGTGAAATAGTTGTTTATAATCAATTGCAGGTCACTCTGAGAAGTTGTATTTCGTGCGTTTCCATCCGCTGGCTTCTGATGTTCTTGCGTCTGCATCGTATGATATGACCGTGCGATTGTGGGACTTGAAGTCGGAGCAAGAGAAGATTAAACTGACCGGTCACACTGATACGGTCGGTACATCATTGCAGCCTATTTGCTTTAATTCTTTAATCCTGTGATCGTAATGAGAATCCATGATGGAGTAATAGGTGCACATTTTGACCCGAATGCAGCATTTCATAAGTATGACAGAATGCCATTAATGTTTGAATGGCTGTTGAGTATGCATAAACTGCACATATATTGAACTTTATAGTCGCTGCTTTAGTTAGTGTCATCATTATGGTCATCACTTACATATCTCTAACTTGGCATTCTATTTCATATAAAAATTTTCTGTTGCTATCCAGCGGGGAAGAGCATGAAATATTGCCTCTTTCAGCCAATTTTTTTTTTGAATGACAGATTTTCAGTTTTGCATGGAGTCAAGACGGACGGCGATGTGCAACAACTTGCAAAGATGGAAAACTTCGGATTTATGATCCTCGACGTTCGACTGAACCGATTTCTGTGAGTGCTTTTTAATTTTCATCCGTTTGAGACTACTTTGCATATTAAAATATTCAGAAGATGTAAGATTTTATGTTTATGATCTATGATCGTGTGAGAAAACTTTGTTGTTTGAGCAATAGGAACAGTTAAGCATTTAATAGAAATGATGTGTATAAAGTATAAACAGCAGCTATTGTGCCATATACTTTGAAAATTTTGCGGATCTTGTTACCCAACAGCAAAGCTTGAAGAGTAATTGGTGACAGTTTCATATTTTACACTTGTAATTTGTATTGTGTTGTATTAATACTCAACCTCATTAAACTGAGCAGTTTTCATGCATAATTACTATTGTGCTGCCTATGTGTGTGCTTTGCTCCACTGCATTTGATCCTATTAGTGAATATGCACTTGATCCTATTAGTGAATATAATATATACCTGAAATTTTTGTGTAATGAGAGTCTAGCACCTAGCTATCCGAATTGGAAATTGTTTAATATACTCTTTTCGTTTGACTATATATATATATTTGTTTAATGAGAAAAACGGTTGACAAGACCGCAACACAGTTGGAAGGTAAGGGGTGAGTTGTATAGATCACTGAGATAATGTGAGCACATTACTGTAAGTTCACTGTTTGTTTGTTTTGAACACATCGCATGCGATTGTTTTTGTGAACGTTGTGAAGGTTGGATCTGGTTTGGAAGGAAGTCGTGGAGGTCGAGTCGTCTGGACTTGCAACGATCATCTCTTGGTCGTCACTGGATTCGATAGGTTTCTCTCTTTCATTTCTTTATTAGATCTCTCATTGTAGGCACGGTGGTGTAGTGGTGGCGTTGTTGCCTTGGAGCCGGAGGGTTCGAGGTTCGAATCCACCTCGCCGCGTAAGGACCTTGGGCAAGTCCTTCGCTCACAATTGATCAGTGCTTCGGCGAGAAACTCCGATGCACTGTCCGCTCTGCATCTGGGAGCGCCTCTGAGTAGAGAGAGAACTTGAAGGGGCGCTATAACAAGTGCACATACAATACAAACATTAAATATTGAACTGTTTGTTTGAATGCGGCTGTTTTTCTCAGTGAAGCTGGGCTGTTCATTCATAAGGTAGGAACGGAGGTAATAAGCACTAGTTAGTCAATTTAGAAATGAAGATACTAAGGTTTGTTGTCGGGTTGTGAATAAGCACTAAATACTTGCTTACGAAATTCGGTTAATCCCAAGTCAGCTCTATGGGATTGATACCAGATTGATAATTCATCTGTTCCACGCTCTCTGTCATTTAAACTGGAATTCCCCTTTTAAAAACAAAAGATCTCTTCTCGATCATAGACCTTTTCATGAATGCTGTCTATGGGTACCAAATGAGATAATGCGGATGATTAAACAGTATGTAAGTTCACAGACTTATTCAGGCACTAACATCAAAATGTCCTTTTTGTTTAAGATTCTGACTTTCATGTGCAACTGTATTTTATCGGATCTGCTCTGTCTTATTTGATGACCTTTTACGCTTTGATCTTTCTGAGCATTGCTTTATAAATTTTCGATTGTAATTGCATTCGTGAGATTCGGTTGGATTGTCAACTGGAGGTCCATGATGAGCTGTAGAGCTTTCAGAGGTTTGGAGTTCCACACCGACCACCGTCCGGTGGTTGCGGTGCTCAGATTGCGTCTGAAACGCAACAAATCGGCGCATCTTCCAAAGCAAAAAAGATACAACTCTGCTGCACTCAAGGATCCAGCTGTGGCTGAAATGTATGTTGGCGCTCTCCAGGCGGGATTTGACTCGAACGCTGATGTACAGGAAAACCGAACTGTTGAATCGAGGTGGAATCGATTCTGCAATGTGGCCTGCAAAGCTGCTGATAGCACAATTCCACATGTGCGTGCGGCAAGGCGCGGTTGGATCTCTGCAGCCACACTGGACATCGTGGACAAACGGAGAGAGGCTAGACTGATGGGCGATCTGCAACGCTACAGGATGCTGAACCACGAGAGAAGGAGGTCCCTTCGGCATGATCGTCAGGAATGGGCGGACAGGATGGCTTTGGAAGGGGAGGATCTGATGGCAAAGAACCAGCTTCAGGGTGCCTTTAAGAACTTTCGGCGTCTGAAATCTTCCGGACCCAGAGTGTCTGCTCCGATCAGAGATTCTAGTGGTGAGCTGATCTCCAACATTCCTCGTAAACTGGAACGATGGAAGCAGCACTTCGATGATCTTCTGAACCGTCCACCTGCGACTTCTTCGACATCAATTGCAGAAGAGGCAGAGGCGTCCACACCCTCATGTCTTGTGTCGTGCGACGTACCTGTCTTATCTGAGGTGTCATCAGCAATTCAGAAACTGAAGATGGGTAAGGCACCTGGGGTGTGTAGTATCACACCAGAGATGTTGAAGTATGGGGAGCCGTGTACATCAGTCGAGCTGCTCTCACTGTTCGAGGAGATATGGACATCTGGTGAAATTCCGTCTGACTGGCGCAAAGGCATCATTCTTCCACTGTACAAGGGCAAAGGTGATAGAACGGAGTGCAAAAACTACAGAGGCATCACACTCCTCTCGGTTCCTGGGAAAGTCTTCGCCCGAGTCCTACTTGAGCGGATGAAGCAGGTTATCCACACCAGTAGAAGAAGAGAACAAAGTGGATTCACGCCAGGGCGTTCTACTGTTGACCGGATCCTCACTCTCAACCTACTTGCCCAGAAAAGGAGAGAATTCAGGCAGCCTCTTTATGCTGCTTACGTTGACCTGAAAGCAGCATTCGACTCAATCGACCGTGACGCACTCTACAAGCTTTTGAAGATCGCCGGAATCCCTGATAAGCTGGTCCTTCTCTTCCGTGGTCTTTATACGGATACCATCAGCTGCGTTCGGTGTGAGGGAGATACCAGTGGCTGGTTTCGGATTAGGTCGGGAGTTCGGCAAGGCTGTATCCTGGCTCCGGACATGTTTGACGTGGCAATGGATAGAGTTGTGGGAAGGACAGTTGCTAGGGCTATGCCTGGAGCTGATATCGGCGAAGCTGCGTTCACTGACTTTGATTTCGCCGACGATGTATCTCTATTGGCCCAAATTTATGATCTGCTGGCATCAACCCTTGCAATCTTTGAGGAGGAGGCATCAGAGTTGGGTCTACACGTCAATTGGCAGAAAACAAAGGTGCAGAGTCTGAGCGATTTCCTACCACGGCCTTCGGACATCATGGTTGAGGGGGAGGTGGTCGAATGTGTTGAGGGCTTCAACTATTTGGGCGTGCTCACCCATGAGTCCTGTCGGAGCACGCCGGAGATTTCAAGACGGCTGGGAATGGCAAGCGGAGCATTTGGATCCCTAAAAAATAACATCTGGTCCACTCGTATCAGCCTCAGTACCAAGATACGACTATTCAACTCATATGTCATGCCAGTTCTCCTCTACGGCTCTGAAACATGGTCCTTCGGAAGGCGGGATCAGCTGCGCCTAGACGCATTTGGCACTAAGTGCTTGAGGGCCTTATGCGGCATCAAGTGGTCCGACTTCATCTCCAATGAAGAGGTCTACGCTAGAACTGAACAAAGAACGGTATGTGGTACTATTAGACGGAGGCGCCTGGGGCTGCTTGGTCACATTGCTCGAATGCCAGCAGACTCTGATTCGAGACAGGCACTACTGGCGCTGGCTCCGCCTTCCTGGAAGCGCCCTAGAGGGCGACCTAGATCGACATGGGTAGGGATGATTGATGAAGATCTGGCAGGGTTGGGCATGGACCTGAGCATGGCCATCTCTGTGGCCGAGAATCGAACACTGTGGAGACATTTATTAAACTCATTGTGCAACGCTCCCATTGATGGAGTAGGCGGCGAATGATGATGATGATGTCAACTGTTGTTTTGTGTTGCAGGACAAGCGTTCGACAGGTGGCTGCCTTTGATTCTTCTGATCTTTCGTCGGTTCTTTTCAAGATTGATCTGGATACGTCGCCTGCGATCCTCATCCCACATTACGACGACGACAGCTCAACGCTGTTCGTTACAGGAAGGGTGAGAGGAATTGATGGAAATTATGTGTTTTGTTAAATGGAAACTAGGCATGATCATCATGTTCTTTTCTATTTCTTTTTTACGTAAATATGTGTTATATAAATAATGATATTGAGACTTCTGTGTTGCCACTGTGGTTTTGTCTTACAAGTACGACCTTGTCTCATTTATCGAGTTTAATTTAAAACTGTGGCCATTGACGGATGCTTTATGCATTACTTTCAGTGACACTTTTGAAGTCAGAAGATCAGGTTAAGATAGACATGCAGCAATTGGCTATATTAAAAAAAAGATTGCTTGGTGCTGAACTCTTACTCTCAACATTCTTTTTAAGTTTTCAAGAAATTTCAATGAATCTGTTGTTTTGACTTAATATTATCTATGCTTTCACTGAACAGGGAGACAGTATGGTGAGAGCGTACGAAGTGGCCGACGTTTATCCGCACTTGTTTCCACTGTCCGATTACAAGGCCGATGGTCTTCATCAGGCGCTGTCTTTTCTACCAAAGACTGAAGTTGACGTCAGGAAAGTTGAGTTTGCAAGAGCTTTTCGCCTGACGTCAAGTAGCATAGAACCAGTCTCGTTCACAGTTCCAAGGACTAAGGTATGAATAGTGTTTAAATGATAGTTGGCTTACTTGGTAAATTATGTTTTTACCTCTAATTTCATCATCGGTCATTATGATTGTGATTTGGTATTGGGTGGATATGAATCATCACTTTGTAGGCATTCATTTAGTCTTAATCGAGCAGCAGCATCCAGTTTAGTCGTTTCTAGATTTATCACTTTAGCAATGAGAGACTGGGAAACTAATGCAAATCATAATTAAACGTTAAGGACTCTCTTTTCTTTGCATGAATTTTTTATTTATGAAGTGGATTTCCAACTATTTTCTGTAGCGAACTCGGAACTTTTATTAAATCAGTGCTGAAATACGTTGGTGTGAGATACACATCACAGTAAATATTTCTGCGAAGACATCAACTGAATCTGTTTGATGCTGGTTTAAAAAAAATTAACCTGCATTAGTTTAACTAGTTCTGTGTGTTTTGTTCGGTGCCCGTTTGTAATTACCGGTAGCATTTTTAGTTGTTTCTCGTCTGTGGCATGATTTGCTATTTCAACTGAGGTGTTGCTTTTGCCTGCACAGGTTGAATTCTTCCAAGACGATCTGTTTCCTGAAACGAGGGTCACTTGGAAACCTGTTGTTGATTCATCTGGTTGGTTTAGTGGTCAGGACAAGAGTCAGCCGAGAATCAGTCTTAAGCCTGATGACATGACGCCTTGTAAGTTTTCATATTTTTGCTTTACTCTTCTCCAGCAGTACATCTGCTTCTAATATGCTGCTTGTTCAAGAAGACCCTAAAGCTGGCAAAATAATTCTTTTTACATGTGTTTTGGCAGTCCCACTGGTTTAGGGCAGAAATATGACCTTCGTTTATGTTGTCCCACAATACTGCATTTTAGGGGACTTTTATCTAGATACAATTACATTTATTTTATTGTGCCTTACAGAAAATATCTTTTAGATAGCATGCTAACTGAGTGCATTTTGAGTTTAATACTTTATCATATAAATTTTAATTGTATTTGGTCGTCAATTGAAGAATTCTTTTTGACAGTTTGGTTGTTTTTTCAGTGTCACAGGCACCAGTTGAGGCGCCGAAACAACAAAAGTACGAGAGCTTTGAAGTTCATAAAGCAACGTACAAGACAGACGATCAGAAGAAAGAAGAAGTGAGAAAAACTGCTTTAATTCAGTGGTTCAGCTTTATGTGGGTCATAAAGTGCACATAAGACAATTCATCCAATGATATTTATTATTATTATTATTAATTACATAAATTTCTTACGTGCGCAAGGTCACACCGAAATGTGAATCTGAGGCGCGGATAGTCAGCCACCAGAGGAAGATGCATGCAGTTAGATGTATAAGTACTTAACCCTTTAATGCCGAGATGGTAGTAAATGGTATGGGAAATCCTATACCCACCGGCATTAAAGGGTTAAAAGCCAAGGAGAAATAGTTGAGTTTTGAGCCGTTTTTTGTGTGTGTGTGTGTGTGCGTGCGTGTGTGGGTGTGTGTGTGCATAGTGTAGTGAAATGTAGGAAACATTCTTAGATAAGGTCTTGAAAGCACTTCCCAAGTGCACTTCTTGCATGGCTATTTAGCTGATTTGACTGTAGTTAACCAGAAAATATATGTTTATTTGTCATGATCATATTTTTTTGTTTTATTGACGTATAGAATTTCTCGCTTGTCCCACAAATGTAGATGCACTGATTTAAATGGATTTTTTATAAATCGTCTCGATTTTTTCATGTGTGCCTTTGCTGTTGATTCATTTACAATTGACTATTATTATTTTGAGAAGATGTAAATTACTACTGGTTTGGCAAAGTGATAGAGAAAGCAACTGATTGTGCAGATTGTTTAGGACTGGAGAGACAGTTTTGCACATGCTGCTGTTGATGTGAAACTTGAAATCAGTACGGTAGAAAAATGTTTATATTGTTCATGTGGTTTTGTGATAGCTTCTGAGTGCAATGACCAACAAACTTCGTTTTGATGATGGTCCTTTGCCACAGGATTTAGCTGAAGGCTGTGATCCGGATGAATGGGTATGTCACTTTATACATGTCATGATCTTATATGGTATCTTAAATGAATTGGCATATCACTGCATAGTGGTATCTTAGCTGAATTGTTATGTCACTGGTATCTTGAAAGTATTGGTATGTTGCTGAATGGGGAATCGTCAATATGTTAGTACAAAGCGAATTGGTTGTTTACACTTTTGCAATTTTTTACGATTAAGTCTTGCTACAGCAAGCTGCCTCATATTGCTTCATTTTGGCATCCTAAATGAAGATTTTTTGTTGAATAGTGGTATTGTAAATGAATGGGTGTGTGGGCTTTGTGGTATATGAGATTTGGTGACTTTATTTGTAGTATTTCTGAAAGTATGATTTCTTTCTCAAAATGAATGTTTCTATATTTGTGCATCAGTTACACAATGATTTGATTTTCAATTGTTCTTTCTGAAGACTTTACGGAATATAGTTGCTAAAAATTCATCTTTGATGAATACTACTTTTTTTAAACTGTCAACTCGTTCTGATTGTTTCTTTAGGATGACTGAAATCTACTTCAGTATTCATTGAGGATCCACGTGATTTCAGACACTTCAAATTGATGGTTGCAAGGAAGTGCTTTAGTCACAACAAACGATGCAGTCTGCATTTATTTTTACTTTTTTAAAGTCATGAATAATATTGACTGTCGAAATCATTGCCACGTATTGTGTGTGTGTGATCTTGATATACAGTGTGAATATTTATGGTTGTTATGAGATTGAGGTGTTCATGCATTGAGGTAGCAGTTGGCTTATAAAAAAATGTGATCATGTTTAGAGATAGCCTGTCCAATCAATGTCCATATTTTATGCATGCATGGAGGTGGATTTAGGCATCCAAAGGGTAGCAGCTTTTTTTTCCTGTCTTGAGCCATCCAAGTCAAAAGCTATATTTCAGCTGATTGCTTATTCATTTCTTTTTTGTATTGGAATGACCATCTACAGAAAACTTACAAAGATCTGCAATCCCTATCTCGTCAAAATCACGTTATTAGATTGATGAAATTTTAAGATTTTCATAGGTGTTTAAGAAAATCACTACAAGTTATAGATGGATTTTAAATTAAAGTTACTGTACAGCATACGAGCATGTAGGACAGATTTATTAGCCTACTTACTGTTTGTTACGTGGGGCACCATGTGATTTTATTTGAATTCTGAATCTAAATTGTGTGTAGGATTGTCATCAACTTGATTTCGAATCGATCAAGATTGTCATTCGAGTAGAAATTCGCTTGGAAAGAGTATTGCTAGGGATGTTCTTGACATGGGTGTTCTTGATATGGATGTTCTTGACATGGGTGTTGATGCCTCAGTCTGACGACTGAGTTGCATGGTTGTTTGACTGGCTGCTAATTCACATGAATATGTGTATGAATGTCTATGTTCTGTTATTGGTAAAATAATTATTGCTGCTTTGTTGGAATGGCCAATAATTTATTTGAGAAAGTATGAAGAAAAGGGAGAAGTACATGATATGCGAACTGTTTTTATGGCCAACTTCTTAGACGTGATTTCATTGTTATTCAAACCAACTTTTATCAATATTCGTGTTTATGCACTGTAGATCAGCATTGATATATTGCATATATTGAACATGACACCAGTATTAAGGATATATTCATATTTAAAATTCATGCAAGATGTAAGCTTACTCCACTGTATACAGGTGGCACGTATTATATAAGGTGAAAATTGCATAATATGTGTATTAAATGATGAATGTCACTGTGAAATGAAAAGCTTGCTAGTGGTTGCCGGGTGCTGATGCAAGCTGTATGGCTTGCTGTATAGTAAAGAAGGAGAAGAAGAGCAGTCCCTTAAGCTATCCTTCAGGCAGCCATGACTATGAAGTGTTAGCAACTTTATTTTCTTAGCCTCCCTCTGCATATTATGTCAGTCCTTTCCTTCGCTGTCATACCTTCCAGTGACAGTATATGACTGTTAATGTGTGCATATGTGTTTGTGTGCACATGCACGCATTTGTGTATGTGAAGCATCCTCAATCAATCAATAAATCAATCAAAAGAAACAATATAGCACTTCTTCAAGATATCTACTTGGTGGCACTCCCGGTCCAACAATACCCTTCAGGAACCGGTTTCAGAGAGGCATAAACTGCATGTGAAGAGTTTCTTGTTAGGATGCATAGTCCTAGAGGAAGTCCTTTCAGATAGTCGGTCCCACGACCCAGAAGGCCCAATGTTGCACTATAGAAGTGCATGCACAAGGGACGATGATCAGGTCACCACGGACTGCACGTAGGAGCGTAGGAGTCGGTGACGGTGGTGAGTATTGGCAGAAATAGGGCGACAGCTCCTGCAGATAAGCAGACGTGGAACAAATGAGACAATGCTAGACGAAGGCAAAGACCATAAATAATAATAATATGTATTGGGGAAGAGGCAACCAGTGCAGGACATCCCGCATATACACGGTGAACGGAAAAAAACCGAACCTCTACAATAAAAAAAAAATTAATACCCAACATGAAAATATATTATTGAGAATAAACCTATTTTATTCCCAACTATAAACTTGACTAGTTTATATGATTATAGGCTATTTCAGTTAAAACTTGATGTCATTTAAGATGTTTCAAACAGCGCATAGAGCGACTGAACTAACGGAGGTCAACAAGCAGGCACGGCTTCAGCGATTAAGGCAGTCATTGATGCGCTTTCCTGCAAACTTTGTAAATTTCGAATAGCCTAGACCTTAATTCCGTGGACTATAAAACAATTATGGCCTGTGATGCAAGAAAATGTTTACAAGAAAAGGTACGCGATGTAGGAGAACTACGTCAGCACATACAGGAATGGGACGAATTCGATCAAGCACATGTAATCGATTCAGCAATTAGTAAGCGCGTCTTTGGGCGTATGTTGAGGCCGAAGGAGAAATTTTTGAACACGTATTGTAACTAACAAATGATAGTTATCTGATTCTTGTCCTTTAAACTAAAGTTTCCCCATATTATTATTATTATTAAAATGTACAAATTATTACATAAATTGTCGTAGCAATAGGAGAGGTTCGGTTTTTTTCCGTTCACCGTGTAGTTGCATGCATGACCTGCTTTGGGGGACGCCAACAATCAATCATGCAGCCACACGCAGAACTACGAGCTCATCATTCGATTCTGGAAGGCGAGCATATATTGAGGAACAATAGTCGATGAGACTGGTAACAATGGCATGGTCTACAGTGGCCGCAGCCCAGAGGTGAAGGAGGTAGCTTGGTACTGACGATGCTACATAACTCATCGTTACATTACGTTACTCGTTTTGGCCGAGTTCGGTAGGGGTGTAGGTGGAGCAGGAATGTAGAAGCAAATATCTCTTCAATGGCAGGATGTGAACCCCAACCTTTTGATTGACAGTGTAGCTAACTAGCCACTAGTACAGTGTCAAGATGTACAGTGAGTAATATGCAATGTCTTGCTTACAGTTATCCAAACTCCCTCTCTTTGTGATTATAATTGCCTCTTCACTGGATCAATTATTATCCAACCAATTGGAAAATGCTGCAGCTGCTGCTGCTGGTGGTGGAAGAAGAATGCCAGCCAGAGGATGCTCTTGTGAATTAATGACCAAAATGGGTTCGTGCAAGTACAGGAAAACAATGTATTTTCAACTAATGTCTATATTCTTTTGAAAGCAGTAAGTTAAGGCTGCTTTGCTGTTAGGTTTCATGAAGCTCAGTCTATGAATGGATTGAGTTTCTGAAGATGAAATTTTTAACTGATCCATTTTTGTGTGTGGGGGTGAGGGAGTGTTTAAGGTTCAGAATTGGTGCACATGAATTTAGCATGTGAATGCATTTTACTTTTCCCTTTTGAAAAACCAGATCCTGTTTGAAACTGATAATAATAATAATAATAATAACAATGACGATTTATATGGCGCCATAACACAGTCATGTCGTTACAAGGGCGCCTATGATCTATCATGCAATGAAAGGTTTTACAGTACTGTTGTGAGATTGTTTTCAAGTTTGTGCACTAGCTGAAAAAGCGTTTAACACTAACATGGTAGTAAATCGACTGGGAACCAGCGCAGCTCATTGTTAAAGTGCTAAATAATAAATTACTTAACTTGGGCCTTGATTAAAGGGTCATACATTCATTCAATCATTCATATAGGCTATCCGTTCATTTTTTCCCCCCACTGAAAGAATTACAAGGTCCAGTTAATATACTGCAGTCTAAAAAACATTTCAGCATATAGAACATTTCCTCGATATAAAAGTCTTACCCAGATCAGACCAATGTCCTTAAAATTAATGGAGGTCTCCTACGGAGCATCAAATTGCTTTAAAGTGTAATTGGCACACGTTTATTTCCTTGCTCTCGATCGTTTCTTGGAAGAATGATCTAAGAACATCCGAGGTCAGAGCCAATATGTCAACAAGACTATAGTGTTTCCAGCAGTTCTACAATATGCTGAAGAAGAAGGCTTATCACTCACAGTGGAATTGTAGAGTCTGATATATGGGTCGTAAAATAGGAATCTAGTGTTCCGCTGGTCAGAAAGTTCTTTCAAACGAAACAAAATTCGACACTAATTCAGTTTATAAACTAGGTTTCTAAACAGATATTTGCATATAATTATAGTTTAGCACGCATTGGGATGGCTGTTTAGTTTAGCCTGTCTACTGCAGTAGGCCTACTGGTGTTTGGTGGCAATGTGGCACCGCCTTTCCATAATTAGGTCAAAGGTCGCCTTTCCATAATTAGGTCAAAGGTCGGATTGTGCGTGTGTTTGAGGAATAAATTGTTCTGCTAGCAGCTAACTGAATGACCATTATAGCTATGAAGCCAGATTCTGAGCAGAGTGGTAGCTCCTCTGCTGGTCTTCAATGTCATGGATGAATTGAAGCGTAGATGATGATACACAGGCAAGTAAATGATTTAGAAAGGCACATAGATCATAAATAATAATTCTGATTTGTGTGTTATGCACTAATCGGATGACTGCATCTCTGTGGCTTGAGATCCGGAGCAACCGCAGTGCTTGTGATTTGACCCTTTCGAAGACCTAAGATGACAGTGGTTTCATCGGGGTGGGGGGCACGGCTGTGGCAGATTTTATGTACTCGCTCGGGTGAGTTGCGATGGACAATGTGAGATGGACCGGGGTGGGAGGTGAAATGATTTTATGGTGACATTGGAAGAAGGGGATGAGAGACAGACAGATAGAGAGACAGAGAGACAGACAGACAGAGACACAGACAGAGAGAGACACACATAGAGAGACACAGGGAGACACAGAGAGAGACATTTATAGAGGGCACTGTTTACGGTCTATTCTGACAAATGATTGTCTGGTGGTTGGGTCGACTAATTCCATGGAGATGCCTCTTCTGCTGCCATGTGGCTGCTGCTGCTGCTGCTGCTGCTGCTGCTATTATAATAGCTGTGGTGGTCGTGTGCCACTGCTGCTGTGGAGGCCAAAGGAGACCGATGCCTCAACGGCCGTCAGAGGCTGCTGAGTATAGTAGCACACAGGGAGGAGGAAGGGAAGATAGGACGTTGCCATGTATCCCCAGTCGATATTCTAGCTGCTGCTGGTGGTGCTTCTGGCCATGGTGATGGTGCTGATGATGATAATGCCCAAGTCAGCTTTCTACTGTATAGTGACGGTCGTCGTAGTCTCGTGTATTGATTTCTTATTGGCCAGCGATGCTCTTGTCTGCAGACGCAGCAACGGCGGTGGTGGCGGCTACAGAGGCTGACTAAGCCGTCCACGGTATGGATGGTCTGCAACGAGGAGGATCGAGTGACTGCAGCAGCAGCAGCAGCAGCAGCAGCAAGCGAATGCTGTGGTCGTCTGGTTGCTTCTTCAACCATCAGCGGACGGACAGACGGACGGACACAGCGACAGACACGCAGATAGACGGACGGAAAACGGGAAAACATTTTCGTCGACTCGCTTCAATTATGGAGGTTGTCGTTGTCGTCCGATTGTTGTGATCGCCGTCTAAGATACTGTTTGTGCATCACTGAATCGCGCAACTGACAGAAGACCTAGAGATACTATAGTCATAGGCCGTATTTATATAGGCGTGCAAGGACATCTGGGATATTCAGAGGATAGGCCGCCGTCGCGATTCGAGTTTCGGTGGCTGAGCACAGGCCTTCAAAGGAACGCTCGGTCGGTTGGTCGCCTTTGTAGCCGCCAAGACTGAAGCACTGACAGCGTTTAAGGTTAGTAGCCTACGACAGACACTTAGGCCCTACTTCACATTATGCATTACTTGATCTATTTGATAATTTGCGTTCGGCGACGTCTATTAAGTATAGGCCTATAGGCATTCTTAGGCTATTTGCATTTTGCAGTTAATTTATTAAACATATTATTGGTCGAGATGAGCTATTATTCTACTGGGCTATGGTTTATGGTTTATACAGGTGAATCACCTTGAGCGTCCGCTCGACCGTGCGATTGATTTCCCGCGTGTAGAGCAATAAATAATTATTAAGCAGACACTGCAGCCGACAAGGCGCCACTTCAGCGTCTGCTTGCATGGTGACGTAGGCTACGAAGATCGTCTGTACATTAATTTACGCATTATAGATGTATACAAAGCTATTAAACAAATTTAAATTGCAGTCGTTTGCTAATTGAAAATGGCTGATTTAAAAATAAAGATTTGTTCAAATTATCCATTAAATGTGATAACGTAGCAAAAGCTTGTAAGTAAGCGGTTGGCTTACGAGACTCAGTCTGCAGTGAGGTTTCAGATTTTATCCAGAACATATTTGAAGTTAAACTTTGTTGTAGGCTAGGCTAGCCTACTTGTGTCCCAAGTGAGGCAATGAATTTGTGAATGAGGCATAGCCTTTTACCAGGGTGGCCATTCACTGGGACATATTTTGGTCAGCCTAGAGCCCTAGAATACATTGACTAATTACAGCAGAGGCTAAAAGGAAACTGCATGCTAAGTTTCTATGACTGCCTCTCAGACTTTGTCCTTCTGTGTGAACATTGGCTGCTTTCTTTTCTTCCATTGTTAGTGCAATGACTGAATTCTTAGCTGAGATGATATCTGATTTTTGATATCCCTCTTTCCTGCTATCAATCCCATAAACCATCCATTCATCTTAATCCTTTTCTCATGTCTCTGACTCTGCAAAATTTGACATTTTTAGTAACTTAATATTCATAGTTCATACTTTTTCCCATTTCACATTTTTCTCCTATAAATGTCAGCCTAATTTCTCACATAAAGCCAATTCTCAAGTCCTGCTTACAGGACTTCCTTTAACAAATGTTAGAACAACTCTTTTGACTCAACGCAGCGCTCGTGAATAAGCTGGTGCCCCGCGTTTGGCTTTCAAGTAGCGCTTTAGAAATTTCGAGTTTACGATTACGATTACGAACTACACAACAATGCCCTTTTAAAACTATTTTTAACTGCACAGGAGTGCTTCTACAACTTCACAAGTCCATTTAGCACATTTTGTGTAGAACTGCACATTAAGAAATCCCTGGATGCTTCCTGTGGTGGCTTTTAAAAAAAATGACTGTGCTTTATCGAGTAACTTCTTTTATTTTCATGCTGCTGTAAATGCAGAAAGACTGATTTTGCACTCTGCTCATGCTCTTGAATGGAAGAATGAATGTGTCAACACCTTCTTCCATCGACCAAGTGCATGCACAATCACAGGGCGGCCTACATACAAGTGAACTGGCAGGATCTATGGTTCTGCTGTTTGTGGTTTTTAGTCTATGGCAGATTAAACATTGTCTTTGATGGTTGGCTGGCTGGCTGGCCATGTGGTGCAGTGCAATAGCTGCATTGATTGAGATAGGATCTTCCTGCTTGAAGATTGCTTTGTTCAGCGAGTGTTATTCCAGCCTCTTGACCTTTCTCGTTAACTTGCTAACAGTTGATCTTCTTTGCTGTGGCAGGCGATGGTACAGAACCAGCTTTCCACTGAGATAGGAGTATAATAATGGTCTTCTTGCTTCCAGGGGATTGTTCTGTTCAGTGAGCATTATTCCAGCCTCTTGACCTCTTGAGTCTTGACCTTTTCAGTCTTGTCAACACTTGATCTGTTTTGCTGCCGATGGTCGCCATTCTGATTTCTGAAGAGCCTTTGCTTCATTGAGATTAGCCTATAATATTCTTCTTGCTTGGAGAGATTGTTCTGCTCAGTGAGTTATTGACTGCAGCCTGTGGTTATTGTCAACAGCTGATATTATGCTTCAGTTGAATTTCAGGTGAAGCAAATGAAAGTTACTGTCCCATTTCCACCTGTTCTCGGCATGCTATTGCTCTTTTAATGTACGGAAACAGACTCTTAGTTTCGAGCCAAGGCACCACACTATGTTTAAAACTGTAAACATGAACACCTCAGAATTTCTAGAACTACACATACATCATCTATAGGTCATGTCAAGGCACTTGCTTTCTTGGTGGCCAGGGCTGCGAGTGATGCTGCCAACTTCTCTTCATTCACCACTCTGTTAATTTGGTTGCTATGTCAGCAATTTTGCTAGGCCACCATAAAACCTGTTGTTTTTTGTCGCTGTTTTGCACCATGCATCAACATTGCTCAGGGTTTCGTAGAGCAGATGTTTGTACATTCAATGATTTTTTATTTATTATAATAACCAATGGTTAAAGAGACTTTTTGCTTGATGTGTTGAACATATTCATGCGAGAATTATTACGTACAAAGCTATTTTGGCCCACTTATACATAGCGGGGGACCAGACTGTCAGAGTAGAAACTTGGTTTGAGATATCTTCTCCATCTGCAACACACATCTGCCAACTCAGATACATGTATATAATGAGAACACCGACAGTGCACTGTTGATGGAGAAATCAGACAGTGTGGGAGAGGACTGGGCATGCACAAAATTATGTCAAAGCTAAGAAATGAGGTTGCTTACTCATGATACCCTTGGCTGCCTCAGGGATAGCTTAAGGGGCTGCTCTTCTTCTCCTTTCCCTTCTCCTTCTCCTTCTTTTTCTTCTTATTCTTCTCCTCCTCCTCCTCCTCCTTCTCCTCCTCCTCCTTCTTCTTCTCCTTCTTCTTCTTCTTCTTCTTCTTCTTCTTCTTCTTCTTCTTCTTCTTCTTCTTCTTCTCCTTCTCCTTCTCTTCCTCCTCCTCCTCCTTCTCCTCCTCCTTCTTCTTCTTCTTCTTCTTCTTCTTCTTCTTCTTCTTCTTCTTCTTCTTCTTTTTTGCATAAAAGGTTTCTGAGTCGATTTCTGGCTTATTAAGTTTCCATGTTTGCGAGGTTTCTTTCTTATGGATGGTCATGTGATCGATACTTCCTCGATTTCCAATGTTTTCCATGTCATTCAGTTTTATCAGTCAATTCTCATCCGACTGGGAGTTGCAACGCTGAGCACATTTGGGACTGAAACCAAAAGGCTCTAGCTTAACCCAATTATATTTTCTATTGGGTTATTTCAGTGGTTTGGAATACCACACACTGAACAAAGCAATCTTTGAACAATCAGATCCTATCTGAATGCAGGGATTGCTCCACGCCACATGGCCAACCATCAAAAGCAATGTCTAGGCTGCAATAGACTAAAAAGGGAATTTGACAAGATTTTGAAATAAATATCAAAACAACAGAGAGATCGAGAGAGAGAGAGTGAGACAGACAGACAGACAGACAGACAGACAGACAGACAGACAGACAGACAGACAGACAGACAGACAGACAGACAGACAGACAGAGACAGAGAGTCTGAGAGACTTACAGACAGACACAGAGAGACAGACAGACAGAGACACAGAGAGGGGCAATGACAGGGACAGGGAGAGAAAAGGAATATTGAATTAAACTGGTTGCTGCTGCTATAATCTGCTTCTTTTTGCTTTTGCTGCTGATCTTAATTTAAGTTGTACTCTAATCTGATTACGTTGCTGAAAGTCTTTGCAGTTGGGTAGCAAAAATTGGTGGCTATGTTCTTTATCTCTGCTTAATTCTCTCGTATTCTTTTATCTCTGGTGGGCTCAACTCAGTGCTCTGAAGGCAGGATTGGTGTGAAATTCTGGTATTTTATAGTCATTGCTATGGTTTTAGCAGGCAAAGCAGAGACAAAGCATTTGTAGTTCGTGCAAATTCACTCTCTCTGTCCATGGACCATTCAGAGTTCTTATTTTGATCATTGAGTCTCAATTAGGTCTTTTTCCAAAGCATCTACAATGTAGCTGTGATCTTTGATCTTATACTTCAGCCTCTCTGTGCCACTTCACTGCATCCTCTAAGATCTTCTGATTAACCTGACCTCTTTGTTCCCTGTATCAGGACAACTCAATCCAGATCCTTTGCCTGAATAGGCTCCATCCTATGAACCATGGAATGGATTTCTTCCATCAGTTCACTTCGTGTCATCCTCTTTGGTAGTCTTTATTCATCTTTCGCTTGCCTCAAATCCTGCCTCTTCTCTCAGGATTGATTGCACTGGCAGTGCTTCTGGTAGTCTCTTGCTGAGAGAAGAAGCACTCTATAAATGGTCAACTGCAATAAAATCAAGAATTTTTTGAATTTACAATAGCACATTTCTATGCTCCCTGGTGTTGACTATAATTATTCTCATTCATTCGATACTGTTTTATAAATGAAACCATGATTGTTATTAGATTGAGTATTGACAATGGCAGACACAATCATATTCATTATGCGGGCTAAGTCAACACCAGTCTTGCTTACTGCGTTGATCATCATACTTTCCAACTGTTCCCATGTCATTAATCTATGCAACTCAAGCTTTAAGAAGCATTTTGATGTTTGTAATTAAGAATATGGATTTGGTATCTGCTTTTATTGCAGCTGCTGTCACCAAAAATAGCACATTTTAACGAGCAAATAATATTCAATTTAATGATCATGATATTATGATGATGGGTAGAGTTTGTCCTCCTCCGCTATTGCTTTTGTTGGATGGGACTACGTCTCCGGATATGTCTGCTCTAACTTTTAGGGCTTAATGACATACCTAGTGGGGGGTGGTGGTGGGGGTGCAATGTCGTTGGATTGTGTCTGTTGTCCGATGCACGTGGCCTGTAATTACCTAAATGCTATTTGGCTTGATCAATGGATTCGGATCCGAATTATTGCTACTTATTGGTGACCCAGATCGGAAAGGAGGACGAAGAGGAGGCGGATAATGACAAAGCACTGGCCTGCTGTGAATCATGAATGTGAGCGCGGGAGAGGGCGAGGGCGGTGGCAATATCTGCAGTCTACTAAATAAATATCTCCTTGGGACAGCAACTTAATTGGCTCTTCTAGCAAATCGTCTGTTGTCACAGCAGAGTATTTCATCGGTTTGCCCCTTAACCCCTCAGCTTTAATCATTGGTGGCAGTTGATACTTTTGAGGTCAATGAGGTCAGTAGATGTTGCTTTGCTAGTGATTTGGAGAGCTGTGGAGATGGCCGGTGTGGCGTGTAATCTTGTCCGGCATGAAATAATGTCCGGAAAGCCTTGTCATTGGTTCACGTGACCGATGACATCAGATAGCAACTGTCAAGCTATAGCACCATGAGATCTTGTCCGGAAAGACACTAAATAGTAAAGATTATGATTCAAGCTACCAAGACCAATGATACGAAGCATAAGCTAGCTAGGCCTAACTATAACATTATTAAAACCAGGGCTTTTGTACACAAAATGTGAAGTTCTAAATGGTGTCTAAAAACTAAGGGAACCACATTATCGATCTCTATATAATATTTATACTGCAGTCGCCAAATACAAATCATGGTTATCGTGTTCTCAAATTTACAATACTATACAAAATATTATGGCAATGAATGGATTCAAGTTCACTGTACATTAAATATCATTATTCCAATGTGAGTTGATACCTTGCTGTGACGTGATAACAGCGTGCGTTCTAAGAAAAGCGCTACCAAATCTCTGCTCTACACCTCATTTGATCTCGTGGTTTTGAAAGCTCCCAACCATGATCGCTAGTTCGCCACGTTTTGCGATGGGAAATTCTTTCTAAATATAGAAATAGCGTCATAGTGGTCACAACAACAAGCATCGCCCAATAAAACAATGATTCTACTGTTCCCATCTTTGATTTCTCGTCCCATATATAAAATTATATTACTGACATTATGTTAGTAAGATACTTTTATGCGGATAATTTTATATAATAATAGTAGGAAATACTGTTACGATAACGAAAGTAGGCGGGGTCGTGTCCATTTCATACTGGACAAGATTTCATGCCGGACAAGATCTCATGCGTATGCTGTATGAAATACTGTCTTGACAACGGAAGTGGGCGGAGTCGGACATAATTTCATGCCCGGACAAGATTTCATACCACACCGGCATGACAGCTACTTACTGGTAATATTATTGCTACAACTGTTGCTACTCGAAGCACTGCAAAAATTAATGTGCTATGTATTGATTCTAGACCCACTCTCATTCTTTCTTTTTCATCTTCCTCTTTTGCATTTTTCTCTTTCTTGTTTTTATGCTTCTTCTTGTGAGTATGCTTATTATTGTTTTAAAAGCATAGTTTCATTTCATTATTATTACATTGTCATTATAATTGTTATTTTTTTAATTATTATTATTATTTGTCAGCTTACTGTGATGACATGGATGTGCTTAATTAATGGAATGCTGATGCATTGGGCTAACTTGCTAAGTTCCTTCTAATTGATTGCAAAAATTCAAACATGCTAGATGGCATTCAAAGCTGGTCCAGAAATTGTTTTTGGCTGCTGAAAAGTTGCTATGTGTTGATGAGTGTCAATTATGATGATCTAAAATGAAGATTGAAGATGCGGAGCATGTAATTCGGTGAGGTAATCTAGGCTAAATGTTACATGAATGATGAAGGCTGCTGTAGAGGTCAACCCTGTTTGGTGCTTGAATTCTGATTTATACTTCATAGTGATCAGCTATGCATATATATACATATATAATTATATATAATTATATATGTATATATAATTATATATATATTGCTGTTACCATGCTGACTAGTTATCGTTTATATCTATTTTGTCATAATAGGCCTATATGCTTGAGTTCTTGGTTGGAACCATTTGCCTGTGATATGTGCTTTGCTGATTCTGAAAAGTGCAAAGAAACAATGGAAATGGAAGAAGACTTTATAATAAAGACCTTTGTTCTCAAGGGTCACTCCACTTTGTTCTTTAAGAACCTCAAAACTGTTTTATTTAGCCGTGGTGGGGCTGGGTTCGCTTCTGAGTAGCCTACCTTGAAGAGGCGCTATATAACATTTTCAAAATAAATAAATTAATTAATTAAACAGAGATTTTGGAATGTAAGTCAGTTTGGCGTGAGATAAAATGTTGTGACGTTGGTTATATATTACTTGAAATGTGTTCTGTAAGACATGATTCTTGTTGTATCCTATATTTACAACTGTTCTACTATGCTATTCTATTATTGCAGTCAATGCTGATGACATTGCTGCTTGGATGTTGTGTGATTGTAACACATTTGATCTGTTTTATGACTGACTGATTCTTACTGTAACAATCCCAGGTGTCATGCAACAATGTAAAGGAAATTGAAATCACCAGGTGATGATAGTTTGGCAATGTTAAGAGTAAGTTAATGCCAAGCAATGGAGGCTGCTTGCTGAGAGTTGATTTGTGTGTGGCACGAATGTCAATAGATGATTAAACACATTGCAATTCAATTCAAAACAATATGTGTGTCAGCTGCGTTCTGAACCGTCAAGTTCGATCTCGCTTCATGAAGGTTTAAACATAGGATTTGGGTTTTTCTGTATTTCAAACGATGAGACTTTTTCTAGCGAGACTTCTTCTAGCGAGACTTCTTCTAGCGAGACTTCTTCTAGCGAGACTTCTTCTAGTGAGACCTTTCCTAGCAAGACTTCGTCTAGCGAGACTTTTTCTAGCGAGACTTCGTCTAGCGAGACTTCTTCTAGCGAGACTTCTTCTAGCAAGACTTCTTCTAGCGAGGCTTCTTCTAGCGAGACTTCTTCTAGCGAGACTTCTTCTAGCGAGACTTCTTCTAGCGAGACTTCTTCTAGCGAGGCTTCTTCTAGCGAGATTTATGCTAGGAGACTTCTTCTAGTTACCGATGATAATAATAATAATAATAATAATACAGCTTGTAAGGCACTGTTGACTTGACAGCCATAGGTCAATGTGGCTGCTAGTGGCACATTAGAAATGTAATCAAATCTAATGACTTCTATTGTACTGTTTAATCCTAATGCACAAAGGAACAGTTGGTGGTGACTTCATTAAGAGAGCATAGATAGTGCATGTCATCATCATTACCATTGGTATTGCACCTGCTGCTGTATCTGCTGTCAGGTAGAAGGTGTTAATGGTGTCAATGTGTTGTATGTCTATGAGAAGAAGGCTCATCAACTGGCAGAGAGTGATCGGCCTCCTATCAACTGGGTAGCAGCTGACCAGAAACTAAGAAGGTGTCGTGGTAGGCATCCCACCGTGACTGCCTTTGGATGCTTCTGGCTGCTGCTGCTGCTGCTGCTGCTGCTGAAAGAGAGAGGGCAGCAGGCATCAATGCTTACCTTGCACTAACAACCACCGATCTTCTTATCTTCATTGTACTTCTGTTTGCTCCTCAGGCACAATAGAGCTATTGTTCCGTCTGCTGTTTATGTGTCTGTCTGTCTTGTCCTGTCTGTCTGTCTTGTCTGGTGGTCTGTCTATTCATCCACCAATCATCCCTGTTTGGGATGCTTGTCTTGGTGCAGAGTGAGAATCACCGTGGGGGTTGACTGGCTAGTCCCCTGTAGTCTTTCATAAATCCCCATAGTATAGTCTTCCATTCACACCCCAGTTCCACATAAATCAAAGTCTGACCCCCTCAGTTTTTATGCTACAATTCTCATACTGCGCTATAGTCTCTTCATCCATCGGCAGTCAACTCAATCCTTTCTTCTATTCATCCATTGTTCCATCCATCAGTCGTCTTGTTCTTCCTCTCAACGAGATTGTCAACTGTTGTTCTTTGCCAGTCAAACAGAATTAATAACCACTGGTTAGCCGTTCTTCTACACCAATTACGGTGCACAACTCTTACCCTGCAGAATTGCCATGTTGGACAATCCGTGCGTGTCACAAAGGATTTAGCAGAGGAGTGTGACAAGGGTGTCAATAACACCTTTTGATAAATGATCAATTATTATGCAGAGGTGATCCTCGTGAAGCAGATTGTTTGGAACCCTGGGACTCTTTTGCAGACAAAGACGAGCAGAGAGGTGAAAGCAAGCAGAGATAGAGACATGCTGAGAGAGAGATAACAGACACAGTATGCAGAAGAAAACATACAGAAAATAGGCAGATTGCGTGAGAAGCAGAATGGAGGAAGCAGAGCCAGACACTGACAGGCTCACTGCTTTTCTTTCTGACATTTACTTTTGTGCTGACGGATGCATTTAAGGATGTGCAGATAGATTGTATACGCTTATATCCTACATTGTTATGATGTACCTTTCGTGTCTGTCTGTCTACTTGTGTGTCTAGCTGTCTCTTTGTGTATGTATTCATATGAGCAAATGTTTTGTTTGTGTCTGTGTGGGTCTACATGTTATTATAATTTGTCTCTGTCAATCTGTTTGGATATGTTTATGATGTGTGCTTCCAGTGGCAGTGGCTACAAAGGTTAATGATGTTTGGAGATTTCGGATTGCATGTTGGGTGCATGAACCTGCTGCTCGTCTGGGAGGCTAATAATTCAATTCTTCCTGAATGGTGGGAAGTCTCCTTCTGGCATTGGATCCTATGTCCCTAAGCCGACCCTCCACTCACTGTGTCACTGTCTTCGTGGGGTGTATTATGCCACGGGTCACCTCTAGGCTTGATTGCAAGAGAGCCAAGTAGAAGAAGTTCTTCTCTCTATGGGTGGGGGAGGGATGGGTAATGGTGATGGAGGACTAGGAGGAGGAGGAGGAGGAGGAGGAAGCTGGTATTGTATGTACAAACAGATGCTCTGCTGAAATTGAATTACAGGTCAGATGGATATTGAGAGTTCCACTGTGGAGGGTCCACAGAAAACTGACTGAATGGATAGAGAAAGGATATTATGTTTATCCTTTGAACCATTTGCAGACTCCACATTCAGGTCTGTGTAATACTTTAAGAAAATTGAAACTTTCGAAACGTTTTAGCAGAACGCCTTGAAACAATCATCACAGCAGGAGCTATAACTCTAGAATAAAAGTCTGTAAATGTTTGAAAGATATCTGGTAAGTATCTTGTTTTAACTCAGCCTGTTCACATTAAGGTGGATATGTGATTAAGGTACATGTAGATATTATTTTGATTAATGTACATATTTGATTAAGGTATTAAAGTACTTAGATACTTGATTAAAGTACATATTTGATTAAATCATTCCTGTCTGAATTGATCCGATACCTATTGGGTTTATCGGGTCACCGCGACCCGATCCGGCGGGAAAGAGTTAAGGAAGAAATTTGATTAATGTAGATCTTTGATTAAGGTATTAAGGTAGAAATTTGATTAAGGTAGATATTTGATTAATTGATGTAGGTATTTGAATAAGATAGAATTTGATTAGGGCCTAAGGTTAATTAATTTAGATATTTGATTAATGCAGATATTTGATTATTCAGGTGCTCTAGAAGACATGATATTTCATGCAACTAAAACTCATTTATTCTCCAGTTTGCTACAGAAACTGCATTGTGTTGTTTAGATTTATGTAGAGCCTGCTACCTTTTGAGGTTTATCATGGGTGACAAGGGCGATGTGGGGGAGGGGGGATAGTATGCATGAACAACAATGCTTGTGTTTGGACAGACATTAGTGCATTGTCCCTTAGTACCTTCTTCTTATGGCATATGTTTACCGGTATGTGTGTTATGTATGTCTCTAAGCTTGTAAATGGTTACCTGCCGATAGTATAATGTAGGCCTACCGGTATATTTTATTGCCCTGTGTTGAGTTGGGTGTGTGTACATATGTTTGTGTTCAACAGTGTGTTGAGGTTTAGCAGTATATTTTATTGGGCAGAAGCTATTGGCTTATCCTTCTCTTGCCTTATATGCTATGTATTTGTTGTTTATAGAGGTGTCCATACAAATCTCCTGTTTAAATGCTGGACTATAAGTCAAAAGCGAAGGTGTGATAAGCCCACTAAGTGAGTGGAAAGGAAGAACCAAACAGACATTAGCACTTAGTTGCTCCCAGGAGTTCACATTGCTGGACAGTTTTAGAACGTGTCTCCTCATGAAAACTACTGTTCACACACTGTTAAAGCACTAGGAGCAGTCACGGTGATGTAAACTTAATCTTCTGACTTCTTTTCTGTCTCCATTTTGTTTTGCTGATTATTATTACGAGCACTATTGTTATTATTATTATTGTTGTCATTATCATCATAATCATCATGATCCTTAACATCATTACCATCGGTACGGTATTTTTTATCATTAATCAGTTGTTATACTTTCGTGCATGCATTATTTATACACTTCGCCAACTATTGTTAATATTCCGCTATTCCTTTTACTCTTGTTTCATACTCTACTTTTTGTAGGTTCTATAAAAAATCTAGATACTATGTCCTTGAACATGCATAAGCAGTTGATGCAGACTCGTGAAGTGAGTAGTTGTATGTGTGCATACACTGCATAAGGTTAGCAGTTCGACTATTCCGAGGCCAGTTTATTACAGTTTCTGTCTTCCTGAGGATGATAGCTTTTGAGCATTGGCCAGACACTGTGGGCAGAAGACAAGGAGAGTTGCTGGAGACATTCTGAAGTAATAAACGAAACCAAGTGGTGTTAAGTCATGTCCATTTAAAGCAAATGTGCCATTTTTGTCCTCAGTGCCATGGCTAAGACTACGCTGATGTTTGTGGCTGATAATGAACCTTAATATTAAGATATTTGAGCCTGATTTCACTGTTTGTATACTAAAATACTCCATTTAAGATTTGATTTTTGCAAAAAAGTCTGGGGATGAGCGGTCTGAGCCCCTTACAAGCCCACATCATTTTGCTCAAGTGCTTTCAGCAGCACTCTACTTGTGGGAAAATATTGGTACTGGTCTGCCATTGAAAATGGTTTAGCACCTCTGAGTTTAGTTAATGTCTTCTTTCTCTTTGAACTCAGTGCATAGTGTTGTCTTGTTTGATGAACCTACAGTGATAGTAATAGCCAATTGCACTTTACTCTTTGAAAAATAAAAATGTATTAGTAAAAAATCTGCTGTGATTTAGACTAAACTGGCAAAAGCAACATGACTACTTTTCAATATATTGGAATTCAGGTGATTATTGGGAAGAAGGCTTTGACAGATAGCTTTTTCATATAGGCCGCATATAATAGGCGTAACCTTTCATCTTTGCTGCTGTGGAAATATTGACCATAGCTCTCATCATCGAGTGCTCGAGTGGAAATGGCGGCAAAATGTAAATGCACAGTTTTTATGGCGACGCAATCGACTGCATGGTCTTGACCCTTCTCATTTTTCAATGTATTGATCGGGTATAGGATCCTTCAATATAACGGCCCATTTGAGTGGGTGCCATACCACTTAAGGGTCTCCATGTACGGGCCGTGCTAGATACCTAGGGTACTGTCATTATATGGTCGCATAAATGATGTTAATCGAGCAGACCGCTGTTTCTGTTTGCCTCCCATATTTTTTTCTCTACCATCAATTTGATTACTGACATAAGAACCAACAATGTTCTCGTTGAGTTGTTTCATTTTGGTGTCTATAAATCTGATATTCACACGTGTCAGATGCAGTGAAAGATGATAATAATAAAATAATAATATAATAATGATAATATAATAATGATAATATTTTTTTCATTCATTCAAACTGACAAGACAATTGCACAGTAGGATATCATGATATTGTAGATACAGATGACAACAAGTTTAAGAGGAGTCAATTTTAACTGTATGGCAGCCTGCAAGGCTTCCGCTTGTCCTACTAGTCTCTTAACCGTCACCTCTCATAGGAAGTTGAAAACTGAGTCCACCTGATAGGGATATCGAACCCATGTCCTTCTGATCTTCATGCCTGCATGACATTGCATATGGACATTTATATGGCACCTTAGAAATAACATCACGAAGACTTTATCATTCAACCATCTTCCAGATTTTGCTTAGTTGGTTTTCTGCAGTTGGTCCAACCTTCTAAAAAAGGTTATAGCATGAGCCTCTTGACTTTTCGTTGCATCTGCTTTGTAAGCATTTAAAAACCATTGTGACTAATTGATCTTTGTTATCTCAGTGTTGGTTCACGGGAGTGCCTCTGATGAGTTTATCGTAAAGAGGTTCTATATAAATCTTTTAATATCTTGCACCACATTATACAACATTGGCAGACATGTTCTTTCATGTGAGACTTCATTGCTTCTTCATTTGCATGTTAGGCATATTAAAAAAGTTTCTGGCTGCTTCCTTTTCTTTATAATAGTCCAACTGGGTCTGATCTAAATGGAGCCACAGGTCAAGTTCTTATTAATAACCATGCTACATGGTATCTAAACGTGTGCATTTGGATTGGCCAGAGTCATAATAATGATGCCAGTAATTTTTTTTGGGATGTTTTCTGGCTTCTATATGACATTGCATAACACAGATGAAAATCGTTAGAGTGCAGCTTCAAGGCAAAACTCATCAGTATATAGCGCTGCTGTCGACCTGACAAGGAGAGAACCCTCGATCAAACAATATTTGATATGCGCTCTTCAGGTCTTGGAAATGCGTTCGAGTGGCTGTGGATGGTAGGCGCCGTCACTGAACTAGATCTATAGATGATGATGAGAACACTTCACGAACACAAGATGCTTTTGTGCCACACATCAATCGTCCCATGCATCAGGCGGAGGAGTATTTTTCTACAGTCAATGGCGATATTTGCAGTCAGGATATCTAGGCACACAACCTGTGTTCTCAAATGCTGCTGCTGCACGCTGAGGTGCTGGGTGACAATTTTTTGCAAAACGATTGTAGATCACTAGGTGCCATAATTATGCAGCGATGTGCTGGCTATAACTGAAGCAGTCTGAGTGCACGACAAGGAAGTACGAGCAACTTTTTGTTGCATATGAGTGGTATGAATTGTTAAAAGAATACTCATCATTAATGTCATTAATGCCATTATATATAAGTGTATTAATGATACCTCACTTTTACCTTAAAAATAATCCACAAAAATAAATCTTATGAGGCATGATAATAAGGGTTCAGCCGGTTCCTGACAGTTACGGGCTTGGTAATAAGCTGGTATAATTCCTCGTTCAATTTCTTTGTTTACTAATGGTATACATGATGACTGAGTATGAAATGATGGCTAAGCTCCGAACATAGTAATTGCTTCAAAGAAGAACACACTCCACCTTGTATCTGGCTTATTTGTTTGGCTTGATTGTCTCATATAAATAATTGTCACTTTTTATAGAAGATTAAATATTGTGACTGGGCAGAGGACCATGAGTATTCCATGTATGGGCCATGTTTCATTGTACGATGCTGTGCATTCACTATTGGTGATGAGTGCTTAGGACCATTCCAGAAATAACATCACACTATTTAGGCCTAAAATTGACCCCCCCTCCTCCACACAGTACCAGTACTTTGGCCTCGTGTAAAAAATTATATTGGCATATATCAAATTCTGCATTACTGGTAATTTAACCTTGATTCTGCTTTTGGTTTTGAGTATATTTTCCAAATTCCATTGCCATTTTGTGTCTGAAGTCTACAATTTTATAACATTTATTTAAAATTAATTTTTAAAGATAATGTATATTTATTGTATAATTATTGTCGTCTATATAGTTAGCTCTTTGTGCTGCATTGACTAAAAGCCGTTGAGGTGGTTGGTTTAAAATTCTAATTTGCCTCGCTGAATTATAGTGAAGAGTCTAACCTCATTGCTTTAAATCAAGTCATATATTAAATATACATTAAATAAATATTGAATTACCTTGGTTATACTACCATAATAATTAATTAAGAAATTGAACAAGACATTCGAAAAAATCATAAAGCTATAGTTTTCTGCAGTCCTGCTTCTGCATGCTTCTATTTCTCATATGGCTTACTTACCTTTGCTTATGCTTTGCTTATGCTTTGCTCAGAGGCAAGAAATCTGTGGTGACTAATGAATGTGAATGAATGGCTGTTTGCTGCTCTAGTGCATCAGCATCTTCTGTATTTGGGCTTTGGTAATATTGACCTAGTGGGACAGCGGACTCCCATGCATTATTCACCTTTTGGACATGACTACCAATTTAGTCGTGTGTGTAGGGTGTGTTAACAATTGATGTAAGAGCACTTCCATCCATAGACTAAGACACTGAAACACAGGGTCAGGCAGTGCTATATGCCAGCCGGACCCTGCAATTAGCCTCAGGAAGTGTCAGACTAAGCAGAGGAAATGGACGGCTGAGAGGAGTATAGGAGGACAAGGAGATGAGTTGGCTTTTAGATGAGAAGGCGCTTAAAGATTGAGATTGAAGAAGAAAGAAAGAAAGAAAGATGTGGCTGATTAGTAAGAACAGGATGCCAAGTAAAGGCGGAGGAGGCAATGAAAAATATAGTACTTAAGATTACTGATTCAGATGAGAAGGAAGATGAAGAAGAAGAAAGGATGTGAGGATGAATAGATGTGAAGCATGACAGCGTGAGAAGGAATAAAAAAAGGAATGGAAAATAAATGTAGGATGATTGAGGATTGAGACACGGAGGAAGAGGAAAGAGGGGCAAGGATTGATGATTAAGAGACAGGCCTGATGGTATAAGGAGAAATAGGAGACGAAGAAGAAAGATGGGGTAATTTGACTAAACAACAGAAGGCAAAGCAGCAAAGGTATGGTAACTACAATAGTAGACCCCTATTATTGCCATAAATCAGTTTTACCTTCCAGTTTCTTACAGTGTTGCCAGACATCTGCTTGGGAAATTAGTTGTCTGCAGTAACAGTGGTAGTCTTCTTTGATGTGAGGTTGTCAAGTGCTCTCTGGTTGTCTACTTCCAACAGTCGTTGCTAAGCACTTCAGATGTGGTTGCAAAAGCACTTCAGATGTGGTTGCAACAAGTGGAGGACAGAACTTTATGACAAACGACACGTTGAGGTCATGACCTTATGCCTCACCAGACGTTTTTATCTCTCAGGCCGCCTCCAGCATCTAAGTTGGGAGGAAATAATATAGTTGTGACGTTTGTTATTCAAGCTTGTCCTAAGCATGTTGTAGGGCATGTAGGCTGTACTGTGGCTATTGAAATACAGTGCGGCTCTCCTTAAACTGATGCTTTTACATGCCGGTTTGCTCAAATGATAGGTCTATGATTCTGCCTTTGGTTTTAACACTTTAGTAGCGACGAGATTGTAGGCTACTGAAAGCAACTGGAAATCCAATGCAGCTCGTCATTAAAGTTTCAATGTACCGGTAGGCCATAGATGGTAATAGCTCTTTACTCGTTGAAATATGGGTACTTAAATTTTTTGAAACCAAATCCAAGGATTTACTTGTAAAATGTCTTGGAGGAATATATAACACATAGAGACATTTAATTTTGTTGTGTTCCACTTGCATCAGAACGTGTTTATATAATTGTGCCAGAATCCTTTTTTTCCTGAATTTACTCTCTATTTCATATTCCTATGCATTGAATTTGAACCACGAAGAGGCAGAAGAGGCAAATGCGGAATGATTGAAAGCTGGCACTCAACAACAATGCTGTATGCAATTCTTTTCGTAATTCTAAGCGGCAATCTAAATATCGTCTAGACTTGGGTTTCCGTGGCGGATGGACGTGTCTTCAACTATATTGATCCATTTCTGACCGCCCGGTTGCCCGCTTGCCAGCCGGGCGGCCTGCCTGCCTGGTGTACATGTATGTGCCGCCAGTAGATATTCAAAGCATCGGATTCCACGTCACCAATGCAGGTGTCATTCAATTCTAGCTTCCATGGCAACAGCAAAGGCTTTAGTTGAGCATGCACTTCAGTAAATCATTATCATCAGCTCTGAAATGGACATACGACGGTGTCTGGTTACCGTGCAGCTCCAACTACTGTCTTGTTATTTTCCAGAAGAAAACGAAGACCAGACACCTCGTGTTTCCTTGTTTATTATAAAACCAATGTTTAGTGTTCACGGCACTTATTCTATGGGTGTGGTACGTGTATCTACCGCTAACCACTTCTCTAATATATTCTATTGGTAGAGTCGTCGCATCACTGGAGAGGAAGTTTCTGTTCTGCGCTTTTGTTTTGCTGTATTTAATTGAGATTGATTGTTGTTTGCTTACAATATGAGCTGACTGTTGACACTATCTGTCTGCTGTCTCCTTCCTGTGTAAACAAAACAAAATTGGTTCCATCCAGTCAGAAAGCCACATTAGGTGTAATGGGCTTCCTTTTAGCAATGAAGTATTATGGTTTGAACTCTTTGTTTTTAAACTCTTGGGTGTCTCTTCTGTATGGCGTAAATGCTGTGGATTGAGTTGCTCATCCAGATCATATTCTTCAGGTGGAAAGTTTTCAATTAGTGTTGAGTTACTGCTCTTTGGACCATTCTGCATTGCTGGAAGGAAAAGTTCTAGCTTTGTTAGATTTCCTAGCTGATGCGAAAAGTTTACACCTAGTTTGTCATGATACCATTGTAGGCCTGTCGAAATTTCCTTCCGCATCACATCATTGCTGCGTAGGGGCCTTGGGCAAGTCCTTCGCTCGCAATTGCTCAGCGCTTCGGCGTGAAACTCTGATGCAGTGTCTGCGCTCTAGTTGGGAGCACCTCTGAGAAGGGACCATGAAGGGGTGCTATAACAAGTGCACATACATACAATTCGTCATGATGCCATGGCAGGCCTGTCGAAATTTCTTTCCGCATCACATCATTGCTAGTTGTCCAAACGTTTGCAGGTATTTTGAGTTAAATGCAAGAATTGATGGACCACAGAGCAGAAATGTATTCATGATGTTTCTGATGGAAGAGGCCTCGATAGTCCTCATTGCCTCCTAGGAGTACACATCAGCGACCTCTGCTTTATGGTCTTAAATCGACCATGTGCATGGAGGATTGAACTATGTTCTGCTGCTCCACATTTCTAGTCCGTTGTTCTTTTTGTTCATTGTTCTTTCGGTCTCTGTAGGGTGCTATCAAGATCCAGCTGCTCTTTCAGAGGGAGTTGCGCTCACAGTGTTTTGGGAGTAACTTCTCGCATCCCCAATTTCTATTACCATAATTATCATCAGTGTTACTCTGGTCCACATGAGTAGCTCGTATTGTCTGTAGCTGTGCTTCTGCAGGGCTTCTGAGTCCATTCAAAAACATTACTTAGCCTAACAAATCCTACAACAAACTCACATAAACCATTTATATTAATTCAAACCAAATATTTTTTCCGTTGCATATGAACTGAACTTGCACATAAAACCTAAAATTGTTAAATTTGTTTTATGTAACAGGCTACGTTTTTCCAGCCTGAAGTGTTGATTAAACAAAAATTGAATTGAATCAATCAATCAATCAATCAATCAATCAATTCACTTTATTGCAACAACAAAAAACACAAGATGACAGCAAAAGTAGAAAATATGCATGTAATGGCTACAAAGGGGGCCCTAAAGGATGGACATCCCGCTGGGGAATGATTGTGACACGTGGGTGATTGGACAGCTAAGTTCATTCAGTGTTGCTCCTATCTTCAAAAGTGGATGGGTTGAACATAACAACTCTTGACTTCATTGAGTGGCTCAGACTGCCTTTCACTTCTGTGACTCTCCTCATCTCCTATTTCCACAATGACTCGATTATTTCAGTGTCCTTAAAGACTAGCTTTCAAAGGTCTGTGTGTAGAAAACACAGCTGCAGTGGTCCTTGGAGAGTATAGCCTTCAGCAGCAGTTTTAAACCAACAATAGGGGTGCTCTACCCTTTATGTAAACTTACCGTACATCACATCATGTCACTGTGCATTCCATAACGGTCATGCTTGCTCCTATAGGATGGGACTGCACATGATGCTGTGGCATCCGGAGTCAATCCATCAATGTCTGTGAAGGCTGATTGGGTCAGATACTGCACACGATGCCATTACAAGTCTGTGTCTGGAAATCACTCCGCTATACAGATGCACTCCTCTGTCTGTGTGTCTATCACTCTGTTTGCCTATCCGTCCACCTATCCATCCGTCTGTCTCTCCGTGCAGGTCCATCAATCTATCCGTCTGCAGTCCGCCTATCCATCCGCCTATCCATTGTTCTGCTCGTCTGTTTCTCGGAGGAGATAGAAGCAGCCGAGGAGACTGCAGAAGAGATACTCATGCGGAGTCAAATGCGGACGGAAATGGCTTGTGTCATTTTGTGGCTAAATCGGGACATTTATGGTCGGAGGACCAACGTGTGCCGTGTGTGATGGATATCATAACGTCCATGCGGAGCACCAGTCTCATGCCAACTAGCAGCGGCTGCAGCGGGCAATGGCATCACAAGCTCTCATTGCTGTCTGCAGAGGAACGAGAGAGAGAGAGACACACACACAGACACACACAGAGACACAGAGACAGAAAGAGAGAGAGAGAGAGAGAGAGAGAGAGAGAGAGAGAGAGAGAGAGAGAGAGAGAGAGAGAGAGAGACATAGCCACAGCCACAGACAGAGACAGAGACAGAGACAGAGACAGAGAGATAAATAGATAGAGACAGACAGAGAGACAAAGAGAGATAGAAATACACACACAGAGCTAGAGACAGACAGACAGAAACAGAGAAACAGAGAGCACGCTTTGGATGGCAGATTTTCCTGTTTCATTTGACTGGATAAATAACCAGCTCATGGTCTGTTTTGTGTTAGCCCTGATGGTCCAATAAAAGAAGAATACTTCATTAATTTTTGTGCTGTATAATTTGTTTCTCTCAAAAGCACCACTCCATAGTTTAAGCTGATCTTGTTTAGGATGTAAAATTAAGCACGCTCCAAAGTACATGAAAAACTGTATTCAGACTATTTTTCCAGCCTAAGTCAAACAGATGCTAGGATCTAACGCTTTGATCCTGATGCGATGCTGGTCCTAAAGCTAGGTGGTCTGATGTTCACTGTATTGTTCTGTATATGTTTACCTGAAGTATATGTATATGAATATGAGTACACCACCATGCTCGGAGAGCCGAATGAGCCCATGATGCAATTGCACTTGCACCATTTCCATCCCCTTAGATTTTTCAAATGTTAATTCACTCATGCTTGTGCAGGTCAGTTCTTTCTTCATTAATCCAAACTGGAGTTTTATATAAATTTAGTGTTTTATAGTTGCTAATTTTTATAGCACCAAAGTTTGGATATCCCTTTATTTTTAGGCAAAAGAAAACCGAGGTGGAGGAATTGTTTTTAATATATTAATCTTTTACCCGTTTGCCCTGAGAACATCCGCTGAAAACGGGCTTAAAATTTAAACATTAATGGGTAAAGGGTTAATATATTTTGTCTCTGTTTTGTTTTCTGCTTCTATTCTATATTTTTATTTCTTGCAGAGTTCAACAAAATCCAGTGTTGCACGGCCTGCAAACAAGGCCACTTGAGGTCTTACTTACTAATCGTCCGTCACTGTCTGAGCATTAGAAGGTGCTCGAGAGCGGCTGGAGCTGCTGCAGCTGCGGCGGCTGGCAGCAGAGAGCATGATGGCATCGTGGAAAGTTGTCATCAGTGTGCTTTACCTGTCGTATGTGGGAGCTCTTGGATCACAGAAGAAGTCAGGTGGGTCAAGTAGTATATAAGAAAATGACTGAAAAATCAACTCTATCAAATAGTGCATGCACATTTCAGTGTTTTTTTCTTGGGACTGTGCATTGTGTACACTGTATGGTCTTCACTCATATTAGTTTTGCAGGAGTTTTCAGTGAGTAAATTTCTTTGCCCCAGTTGCATATTTGAAAAACAACAATGACAATGACAACGACATCAACAGTAATTATAATAATAGTAGTAGTAGTAGTAATAATTATAATAATATAATAATAATAATAATAATAATATAATAATAATATTAATAATAATAATATAATAATAATAATAATCAGTCATTTTTTCAGTCATTTTCTTATATAATAATAATAATAATGATGATTATGATGATGATTATAACGATGATGATGATGATGATGATGATGATGATGATGATGATGATGATAAAAAGGCGATTTATATAGCACCACTGTGTCTGGACCTGCTGACTTGAGATGCAAGTCACAGAATTAGTTAGCAATTGCTCGTTTCATTAATGATCATCATTAGGGCTATGCAGACGAATGTTAAGATTTTATGCAGATTACCTTATCAATGATATCATCTAACAATGGTCTTCATGTCTTTGAATTGTAGAATGTTGTCCTGGTCCTAGCTAAATATGCATTTATCATTACATCAATTTATTCAGGGCTTTTTTTAACGTGCAGTTGTACACAAAATGTGCAGTTCTAAATGGATTTGTGCTGTTGTAGAAGCACTTCTGTATAGTTAAAACTAGGAAAAAAATTCTCATTGTCCTCCGATTGGAAGTAATTTACCATGAAGGATTGAAAAGAATAGAAGCTGTGCAGTTCTAAAAATTCCTTGAAAACAGCCCTGAATTTATTGTCTTTGCCGCTCCGAAAAATGAATTTGTATTCTAGGTCAGGTTCCTCCCCTCCCTGCCCAAATCCATTTATCTGTGTAGGATTAAAATGTATATAGTAACCTGATTGGTTACAGACTTGAGCTGTTCTTCAGAGCAAAAATAATCTGAACTGTTCTGATTACTTTTTTTGTTACTACTTTTTGGCAGAAGAAACAGTTGAACAAATGATAGATGACAGGTCAGGATATAAATTGGCTGATTCACGATGGAATGGAAAACTTTGCAATGTGCTATGTTACAGCTTGAACCTTTTTTGAAGAAACTTTTGATGATTAATTAATTAACGGCTTTGGGCTATGCTAAAACTGAAAGGTGCCATTTAATTATTGTTTTCATTAATTAAGCAACAGTTATGGATTACAGATTGATAGAATCTATGATTTATAATCTTGTAACAACCTTGCAGTATGTCGGTCAGTCGGTGGGTCGGTCAGTGGGTTGGTAAGTTGGTCAGTCAGTCAAACACACACACATATAGGGTGCTGTGGTGTAGTGGGTATGTTCGTCGCCTTGCAGCCGAAGGTTTGCAGGTTCGAATCTACCTCAAGTCCCCACGCAGGGACCTTGAGCAAGTCCTTCACTCGCAATTGCTCAGCGCTTCGGCATGAAACTCCGATGCAGTGTTCGCACTGTAGTCGGGAGCGCCTCTGAGTAGGAAGCTTGAAGTGACTGTATAACAAGTACAACAAACATGTCAGTACATGATAGATGGAAAAGGAAAGGTGGTTCAATTACTTGAAAATATATGCTTGAGATTTTATTGTTGGATTTATATAGTCTGTTAAAATTAATGAGAAGCAACGACACAGCAATGTCAGGTATTTCTTGTTTTAGTAACGTTTGAATCCGCTAGGTTTTCGAAGACGTTATCAGGTGGTACAGTTAGCATCCTAACAGTTGCGGTTATGAAGCTGCTTCTGTGGAGGACTGGAATGGCTGGAGTGGCCTTATCCTAGGATAAGTGCACTGCACTGTCGGATGAAATGGTGTATGTGTGTGTGTGGGGGGGGGGGTGTGTTTCCTAGAATAGAACAATGGTTGCTATTGTGGGACTGTTTAGTAGAGATTTGGAGATGGGACCAGGTTCTGGTTTGGAATGCAGAAGAAACTAAAGCAATGACTGAAACCAGCTGATTCTTCTCTTTACTCCTAGACTGGATTCTTCTTTTAGTTTCAAATGGATATATCATAACTTCTCAAAAACGCCTTTTCCTGTTTTTTTAGATATTATGTGACAGCTATCATTGCATGCTGCAGTAGCAGAATGGAAATATTTTGTGACATCATACCAACCTTCAATTTTTGGGTATCCTTGCATCATTGACACATTAAATATGAAAAATTACAACCCAAAATCTGTATAGATAGCAATTAGGAGACAACGGGCTACCTTTGAACATCATTATCTGTGTTGCATTGTGTACATTATTGTTAATCAAGTTATGAAATTTTATGATGCACAAAAAACCAGAGGAAAACGTTAATCTGAAATTTGCTTTGTATGGACAGTTGAATAAAACTGTATTTGGCATATCAAAATGTATTCAGTATAAATCTGTATTCAGTATAAAATTTAATATTGTATTCAATATAATAAAAATAATGTTTTCAGTATAAAACTGTACTCAGCATAAGAATTATGCAGTGTGATACAGCAGAGCGTTTCTTCAACTTCTTTGTGTCCATGCTTGAAAAAAGTTATCGGTGAACTTTTGCATATGCTAACGCAGTTAAACAACATAAACACTGAATCTTTAGGTCAGAAAGTAGATGTAGGCTATCTATCTGCATCTACTTAATAATTTCTTATTTAAATTGTGTAACGGAATGCATTCCGTACGAGGTATCCTAATGTGCGCTTTCAGGAAATGCAATAGCTTCAGCTTGGAAGCTGTGAAAATTATTTTCTTGTTCTCAGGGCTCTGCAGTCAATGAAATTATTTTGTGCAGCTATTGCACTTTCCCTTGATATTTTCCACCTACAAATTATTGAAATGACGCAATTCTGCCACTGTTTGGATATAAAATAAGCGAGAGGCCAAAGTTTTCTGATTACCACAGGAGCGCAGAGTTGATCAGTTCTAGACCAACATTTCAATTACGTGAGGGCAGCATACCTAATTGAATTCATAAAAGTAGTGCCTATGAAAACACCATTTTCCCTGCGCAATTCTAAGGCAACAATTACAGTTCCCCCGGATTTCAAGAGCCAGGAGGAGGACCATGTCCCTTGTGGCATGAACTTGGCTGACCATGTTGTTATGTTCCAGAGTAAATGGTCAGCTGGTGGTGGTGGTGATGATGATGATGATAATGATGATGATGCTCCTTGCACAACATCAGTGAATGCAATAGTCACTAACTTCTTTGGAACTGAAGTACTTAATGCTAGTAAGGTTTTTGCTTATCTTCCTGAAGGCCTCTTCAGATTGGGCAACAATAGGTGACAGCGCACAATTGCACGGGTTGTGATCTGTGCATTTTCATTGTTTAGGATATTCTTACTACATGTACATCCGACCAATACATCGTAAGTAACCACCATGCCGGATGCTGCTGGCTGGCTGCTGCTGCTGATGATGATGCTGACGATAGTGCATCTTCTTGTCATATACATTTCACTTTTAATGCTTCTACTATTTTCTTTTTATATTTGAATGAACGTTTGTCGACTTAACGGGTTGATGAATGTCAGATCTGTCTGTTGTGCTCGTGGTAAAATGTCTTTTGCACCCTGGCATCGCTTTTCGGATTTACATTCTCATTTCTTTAAGAAAATGAAGAATTCTTTGAAGGAATTGCTTTCTTTTATGACAAGGGATGAACGATCAAATGAAAATGGGAGTGAATTGTCATTTGGGATTTTCACATAGCACTCAAGTCTCAATTTGATGCTTTAGATACATTTCAGTTCTCTTTAGAAATTACACATAACCCACAAGATTACAGGCATGGTAGATTTCTGCATCATTTGCTTTCTTTTCTTCTAATTAAAATGAAATTCTATTAAAAATTTTACTTCCTTAGTAATAGTGGTTTGCTTAGTGCAAGATAGAACTTTCTTCTATTTTTATTCACTAGTTTTTCATTTTCTATTTTTATTCTCTAAATTATGCTATAAATGTAGTGATTTTTACTCTCTAAGTTTTAAAGTCCTTTTGCTTTTATTTAAAATTCCTGAATAAAGTAGATATTTTTTCAGTTATTTTGAACAAGGCCAGCATCCTGAAACTTGTGCAGCGGGTCTCTCATGATAACAACCTCTGCAGATTCTTATATGTGACTTTAATCACCCCAGTGATAGGCTACTCATCTATAAAGGAATTATTGCAATATTGTGATGTTGCTTTTAGAATAAGCTTTCTTATTGCTTGCTATCAGTCTGAATAACTTTCTTTTTCTCTGCTTTTGTCTGATAACTAGATATTTAAGTTTGTACTCAGTCCTCTATATCACGTGGTTGTCGACTTTAATACTTACATATTTCAAATTGCTTCATCATAACCTGTTTGATTAGTTGACTGATATTCTGGAAATATTGACCCGATTAGGGTTGGGTTGTGTGTGCCATGGAAATTACTATCAATCAACATTCATTTGATTCAGTAAGTCCAGCTGTCATGATTGCAACTGGTTGCAATTAATAATTATTGTAATAACTGTTGTGTTACTTAAGCAAGCTTGGTGCCATTTTGTGCCATCATCATCATCATCGTCATCATCATCGTCGTCGTCGTCGTCATCTTCGTCGTCGTCATCATCATCATCATCATCATCATCATCATCATTATCATCATCATCATCATCATCATCATCATCATCACCACCACCACCACCACCCCCCACAACCACCACTGTGTCGTCGTCATCATCATCATCATCATCATCATCATCATTGCCATCTGCATCATAACAATAGCACCGGTGCCAGATGAGTTTTATGTTTAGCCATCATATGCTTTTAATTTTTCTGCTGATCACTATCGCCATCTGTTATCTGGACTTTGTCTTTTTCGAAGTATTCTCCTGCTTAGCTCACAGATCATATTTATGAGCAGTGTATATCTTTCTTCATTTGGATCAGATTGTTAGTCACCTGTTCCTTCTTTCTTGGTGTCTATTTCTTTGGACATCATCTTCTTCTTGTGGGTCTGCACAACCGATTCGGATCTGACTCTTATGAATCTGTCTGAATTCTTCCAATGCATCAGTTGGTCAAGATGACTCAGATGTGACGTGGTTTCAGAGCAGACAATGTCACAATGTCAGTTGTTTCTGTATACATTAAAACCGCAAGCAAAGCAACTACATTATTTACAAGACGTTGCATTCCAGCACTCAATTCCACTACTTACTTGTTTGGATTTAACTGTTCGACTGATTTGTGCTGCCTACCTTTTCTCATCAAGAATTTGTTTATTTAATATTTGTCTATATATGTAAAATTACGGTATTGCTTATTTATCTAGTATGAACACATGGAGAATATATCAGCATCTAAATATGATCAGCAAGTCACAAGCCACAATCTGGTATTTCGTACCTTCCAGGGTCTGGTTTATCTGTGGAAGTGTTCAAGTAGATTCCAACCACAAAAAATGTTTATTTTAGTTTTTTGTGTGATAGGTCTGGCATTAATGATCCTGCCGTGGAGGACACCTTTACATTTCCCGGGAGGAGTGACCTCAGATGAAAGATGGTTTGGGCTTTGACCCAATTGTTTATTATGACCTTCTGCTTTCCAGTATTTTTAACCATCTGCACCCAATTGATGCTGATGCCAGCCAGGGAGCAGCCAAGGACCTTAGGATATCATACAGGAGCCTTTGTGCCTGCGGAGTAGAATGGGCAGCTTGTTTTTGTTACTACAGCCTCATGAGCATCAATGTTTGGCAGGCAGTAATCATTTGGAACAGTAGAGGGGGGAAAGGAGGGAGTGAGAGAATGAGAAAGCAGGATGGAGAGATTCAGACAGACAGAGAGGCATGGACAGGTATTAGGGATGTTTGGTGGTTCTATGTTTAGCATATGACCGGCAGGGAGGGCTAAATGTTGCAATAAAAATCGAGTAGGTTTGGACTATGGTTTGTCAAGTTTTACCCCCCAGACTATAACTGTCACCTCTTCAAGTGACCCCATCTTTCCATTCCTGCTGTAATTTCAGTAGAGATTACACTTGAACATGAGAACATGTAAATAGATTGGGTAATAGGGGTAATTTCAGAATTTCAGAACTTGCAGTAAACTGAAATCTGATTAAAAAGGGCGATCTGCCGTTGTTTTATAATTGAAGTCTGTAGCTGAGTTGTTTCACAGGGCAGTTTCATTACAGAGGTGTGGGGGTGATAAGGGTGTGCTTTGATTTGGGTCTTTCTTTCTAATGCCCCTTCCTGCATGCTCTTTGAAATAAGAGTATTTTTCAGAATAACTGCACCTAATTATAACCTCTAGTGTTCAATTTCAGCAAATTGCTGTGGACCTTGTAGTGGAGCTTATGACTCTTCCCAGATGCCCTAGTTATTTGGATTGTTGTACCCTTTTCTTCAACCCCTCAATTTTCAAACAGCTGCTGGATCCTCTGGTTATGACTGCTGCCTACCTGGCTATGTCTCAGCTAGTGATAAGAGCCGAGAAAACTGGACATTTAGATTGTGTTGCAATGTTGTTTAGATGGTTGTTAGTAAATGAAACAGAATTTTGTTGGTCTGGCATATTTTTCCTTGTTACCACAGGCATCAAGATATAAACATATATATAATTATATATATGAATATATATATATAAATTTCCGAATGTATGAATGAATTAATATTACCAGTATGCATGTTATATCATTATTATTTTATTATTATATGATTATTATAACATTATTATTATTTCTTTGACTGCTACTACGAATACTATTACCTACTATTATATGGATGCATTTAGACTGTTGGTTCACATTAGAAGCTGATATTCTATTTCAGTTGATTCCCCACCAACTATTGTCCAACATCCAAACATTGAAATCACTTTCAAAGCAGGAGAGAAGGTTGAAATTCCCTGCAGAGCAAAGGGCGAACCAGCGCCAACGTAAGTTCTATTGTAGCAGATCATCACACAACATTTGTCATCTTTCAAGGAAATTCTCACCACGTTTTAATGTCCACGTTTATTTAAAAAGCATGCTTCCTCAATTTTGTTTGTCTCATTAATTTTTATTATTGCATGTCCCAGGTAATTAGTCACCTAACAGTTTTTTTGTGTTTCTAGAAAACGGCAAATCGAGGTTGCTTCAAAATTGAAACATTTTAGTTATTTTTTACGTTTGGAAAGATGACAGATGTTGCGTGGTGATGGTGTGAATATGGTGTTGTTTTTCCTGTATGCATTGGTGTTGTCAAAGTGGTAGTTTTGCTTTGAATATTATATGATTTTGTCATCTCTCTATATCTAGTTACCTTGCCACCAAAGATAAGCCAACAGTCCGCACGAGAAGTGACCTTCAGACTCGGAGAGGCGGTCACGCTGCCTTGCGTAGCTGTGGCTGATCCAAAGCCTGTGTGAGTTGAATACTTTTTTGTGTCTTAGACACCACTGTTTTCATGTTAAAACTTTGATTTAATCGATCCTCTCTTCTTTCCTGAGAAATAATTGTGTCATAATTTCTTGCTGAGTGTATTATAAATAACTTTGTATTGACATCAGCTTGGAAGTAGATTACAAGACCAGTTATGCGCTGACCTCCTGTGGAAAGCATCCAACTTCTCTACGTTTTTGTGGACCTTTGTGAATCGTTTACAATGGAATATGAAAGACCTGACTTACCTTCCACTGACGCTGTATACATCCTTCAAATGCTTCAAATTATTTTCTGTTACTGTCTGGCACCTGTGAATACATTTGCTCCAAGGACATTCGCTGTCTGTCTTTTGGACATGCCAATGGTTTCTTGCATCTCTCAACACAGTATTGTCAGCTATTTCTTCTCATGATAAATTCATAGATTCATGGTATTAGGCAGCAAGAAACTTTGGTTTACTTTAGTTGTTTTCATACAGTCTTGGATCTAGAAAGAATTCTGATGTGAAATAAATATGTAGCCTCTCATCTACAGAATTTTTAAAAAATAAATTAATTCACAAATACGTATATTTAAATTGGGATTTGTCTTTTGGGGTCAGTCGTCGAGCGATGTTTAAGGTTCTGTCTGACAGTCTGAGATCTTGTTGAAGTTGTTATTTTCTGCATTCACTTATTGTAAACAGTAAGAAAAAGTTGGCTCTTCTGTTAGCTGTTGAATCTCAGAGATGAAAGTAGTCTTCTGAATGTTTTGTTTATTTTTGCAGTTTTTGAATGTTTATGCTTCTGTCGTCTAGCAGTCTGTGAGATAGTTCTAAACTGATTTAGTGAATAGTCATGGCGTATTTTTTTAATCAGTATCAGAGTAGATTATGATTTGAAGAGTTCTGTGAATTCATTTGATTTATTGCACTTGTTGTTTTGTTTATTGATGTATTTTCATTCTTCTTTTTTTGTTTGCTAACATATTTTCAAAAAAAACTTCAGATATCTTTATTGAATGATGAAACGGTGAGTCGGTGACTTATTTAGCATCATCCCAATAACAGAAGTCACAGGAAACAAGCACTTTTGAGTTTGTGTATACGTGTGAAGGAGCATTAGGCGTCATTTCTAATAGCATGCTTCTAATACTTACAATGACTTGGGTGCTGTAAGGCTTCAGTGGTGACAACAAAACTCTCAATAATGTCAGGTCCCTCGGGCAATATGCTGCTGCCTTTCTCCCTTGTAAGCTGCTGTTGTTGTGGGAGTAAATGGAAGAGAAAAGTCTTCCAGGGTGGGAAACAACACTTTGGGCAACTTAATTGGATTAATGAAAGAAGTTTGTTCTAAATGATAAGTGTTGTAAGCGGTAGATTGTGTTGCCACCTGTTAGACAAAGTAATTTCTTCAGTTAAAACTATGTATGGGAGGTCAAAGAAAGGTGACACCAGACCATAGAGAAGGGTGAACTCTACATGATGGAATATCAACAACAGACAAGTATGAATGAAAACCAGGCTGTTGGGAAGTCAATATGCTGCATGTCAGGAAACTAGCCGTGCAAAACTGAAACCTGTAGTACTCTTAGTTGCAGTAGTCATTCATAAATAAAATATAGTATATATGAAAAATTCCTCTGCTTATAATTCATGTAACTTAAACTTTACTATAATTGTTTGGTAAGGTCTGTAACTTGTCTGCCTTCAGCTGCAATTCAAGCTTGATGTGGTTTGACCTTCATGACCCTTTGTGATCTGAATGCATTTGACTGGGTCAGGTTAGACCAAGTCTGATAAAAGTAGATTTCTCTCCCCCCCAGAACTAGTTAATTGGTAGCTGTTTATTGATTAACCTTCTTCATGGGTCTAGTAAGAACTGCAGTTTGATACCAGAACAGATATTTTGAATTATTTAGGCCTACTTCTCAGTGCAAGTCTAATACATAGAATCAGCTTTGTATTGCTGTATTTCAGTCATAGACAGGATCAGCTTTACATTGGAGCACTCGTGAATAAGCTGGTGCCCTGCACGTGGCTTTTGAGTGGTGCTTTAGAAATTTGGAGATTACGATTACGACATCCTTCAGTCATAAATAGAATCAGCTTTAAATTCTGCCATTCAATCACATAATTATAGAATCACCTTTAAATTCTGCCATTCAATCATCCATAGAATCAGCTTTAAATTCTACAATTTAGTCATAAATAGGACCAACTTTACAATTCTGTCCCTCAAATCTAGATAGGATCAGCTTTACATTTCTGTCCCTCAAATCTAGATAGGATCAGCTTTACAATTTTGTCCCTCAAATCTAGATAGAATCAGCTTTACATTTCTGTCCCTCAAATCTAGATAGAATCAGCTTTACATTTCTGTCCTTGAGTTCTAGATGGAATCGGCTTGACATTCTGCTTTTCAGTCATTTCCTTTGCTTTTATCAGACGTGTTCGACTTGAGTGACAGTCCGCCGCTGGCAAAGCGACAGCCATTATGCCTGCGTTCCTCTCCACTCTGCTGGCCTGCTGTGGATCGAGCGAGAAATATTGAACGAGACAAAATGTCGGAGGTGGTCCATCAACCGACGATCGATTAGTACGATGCACAATTAAGTTCCGGCTCCACGAATGATTTGTTTTTCATCAGGAGGTCTGCCAAGGGATCAATTGCGACTGTCTGGCAACTTGATGGCAGCACTCTTCTTGACTTTTTTTATGAGCTGAACTTGCTTCCGTTCATACACGGTGGATTAGGACTGTAGGAGAGAGAGTCAAAGCCCAATGCATGCGAGTTAAGATGGCGTTTAGTGAATAGAACTTAACTGAAAAGCCATTTAAGTTTAAATAAGCTGAGCGAGTGACCACATTAATAGCAGGGTGTCTGATATCTCTCATTCAGTTTTTGAGCCAAAGGAAAGCCACAAAAGTTTTGTGGATATAACCAAGGGCTCCTTGATTATAAGCTGATTATGCAGAGATCTTTGAGTAATATGCATATATCCTTGATAGAATAAGATGCTGAACACCTTCAGCATGTTTAGTGTAGTATGTGAGGCGCCCTTGTAACGGCATGGCTGTGTTACGGCGCCATAGAAATCGTCGTTGTTATTATTATTATTATTATTATTATTATTATTATTATTATTATTATAACAGGAATGTTAGATTTAGGTTTTGGTTTAGTTTTAACAGATCAATTTGAGTTTGCTTAGAGTGGCCGGTCCATAGCTCCGGGTAAACCAGACAAGGTGCCTTGGTAGGCAACGGCGTTGTAGCGCTGGATCGTGACTGAAATGCTCTGGAATAGAAAGCCTGCTTCACGTGAATCACCAGAGATCTTCGACAGCCGGCGTCCGATCTCGGACACAAAGGCGAGACCTTCATTGTTGATGGGCCCCATTGTTTCCACGGCTAAGGGGACAAAGAGGTATGTCCTTTGGAGATCCAAATACTTTGACAATTTTCTTGTGGCGGCTTTCTCTGCTGCTCTTCCGGCTTCGGTCGCGTTCTCAAGGACGTACGAGGCGGCCAACGTGTCCACCACGGTCGCGTCCCAAATCAACGCCCTTCCGTTGCTCCAAGGAATTAGGGTCTGGTCATCCGATCTTTTCCCGTCAGTCCTGGCGAGGCCCGACGGCTCCTTGATTGCCGGAGTACCAGCTCTATTTAAGCCCCGGTAGACAAGGTCGTTGATGGTGCTGTGTCTTGCCTGTCTACCGAATCCAAGGGAGCATGAAAGGCCATGCGAGCCCCTTGCCGAAACAGGGGCGCCACACATTTTATTATTTACTCTATTTGTTATTATTATTATTATTATTATTATTATTATTATTATTATTATTATTATTATTAGAGCTGTATGAGAATGAGACCTAGTATGTTCGTGTCTTACATCACGTTCTTTTCTGCTTAAATTTGAAGTTTCATTGAAAGACCAATTTTAAATTGAATTGTTCACGAATGCTCTTTGTATTTACAAATATTTTTATCTCCAAATTGCCATGCTTCTTCTGTACATAAATTACATGCTCACTATGACACAAGAGCTAAGAAACTCTCAGTTTGAGGTATCAAAAGTGAATGCACTACTAGCTGGTAAAACACTATGCAAAGCAAAGTCACTAGCGGCAGATGATTGGGACCTACAATTACCAGACACGACATGGCTGCCCATGAGTTAAAACACATAAATGCTCTACAGTTGAGCTTAGCATCAAAGCAACTATATAGGTTGTACATGTTTATTGCATTAGGGGTACTCCTCTAGGGCTGTAAGAATTAGACATTCATAGAAACCACGAATAAGATGCTGAACACCTTCAGCATGATATGTGCCAGAAGAATGTTCAGATTCCCTAAGCAAGGCGAATAGCATTGATACTGGTGATTGGTCACAGTCTGAGAATGAAGACTGTGTGTCTTTAGGCATATATTGCAGACAACTAGGACGATGACTGGAGAGTCAGTTCCCAGTTGCAACACCATATCAGAGGACTTAAGGCTGGACTGTACCTGGTTAGCATCCTGTCACTGTGTTGAGTTAGATAGTGCAAAACCAGTCAGCCACTGCTAGTATTTTCAGCCTGCCGGTACACCATGACCCCACAGCCCTGGGATTAGCTAGAGAGGGCTAAATACAGGAATCTAATTAAGGCCTGAGGCCTCCCTGGCTTAGTTCCTAAACCCAGATTAGCTGGAGAAGTATTAGGCTGTCACCTCAGGCTGACATGTGTTTATGCTGTTATTGAAGGAAACCGTAATTGATCTGAATTACTGTCCATGTTTATGTTTATACCACCTCATGTGTCTATTATGTTGGGATGGTGTGCTTTTGTCACTGCTTAGGCATCATCCATCAGAAAGCCCTGTGTTGCAGTGTGAGGCAACTACTTTGGCTGGGAGCGCATAGGAAATGGCCGCCCATGGTAGAAAGGAATGATGGCAGCTCAACATTCAATAGGGCAGATTTGTGTTCAGTCTACACTAAGTTCTGCGAGGTGGAAATTGGTTTGCTAGTCAAAAGACAGTTTCTGTGCTTTGTATCTCACACACATTAAGCTGTCTAATATTTACATGTATCTGAGGTCTGCACAGTTAATTAGCCGTATATAGTGCTTTTGTAATAATATTGTAACCTCAAGATATCTACTTAGTACCAGGGCTTAAAGTGTGGCTGGACGGTCATGAACGGCGTCCATGCACTTATTTTTAAATCTGAACGCCGTCCTGCCACTTATTTCGCCAGAACGTACTGGAAAGTTGAGGAGCGTCCAGGCACTTATTTTTTCACACTTTAAGCGCTGCTTAGTGCTTAGTACTTAATCCTTCCCATGCAGGTCTGCACATTGCATCTTCTCCACTCATCCCTGTCCAACGCCAGTTTTTCAGTTTCCTCCCATGACATCTCTGGTCTTCCTCTATTCCTTCTACTTCCAGCATTCCAGAACATCACCTGTTTGACTCTTTGATCGTCGTCCATGGGGTTTAATACAGTGCTCAAAAGGCAAGTCACATGAACCCACATAGTAGATGCTTCACCATTCATACTGAGACTAACGATTATGCCCCATAGTCATTGTGGTCCAGCTTGATATTCGATGTTAAGTTGTTAGGTCTGCTATAATCCTGTATACTGTGGTGGGCAGCAGAACATATCAATCAGTCAGTTTGGCTGTAAAAAGTTTCTGCCTAGAAGTCGATTAGATTAAGGAAGGTGTAAAAGTTTTTTTGCCCGACAAGATGTTCTGATAATTTCATCTGTAGGAATCGTCGATAAAAGTGCATTCAACTTGCATAGTGGCAATCTCTTACAAAATTCCTCTGTCAAATAAAGAGACATTAATTTTCAGTGGGTAATAATGAATTTGAATGATGGCAGTAGATAAGTGGAGTTGCATTTTGCCCTTTTATTGTGGCAGATTAACTTCTCTAGTTCCATCAGGTATTGACTGGAGTGCAAAAATATATAATGCAGAAATATTAGTTGTTCGGTTTTGACAACTTTTACATATCAAGTTTTATGGCAGAAAAATTTCTTAGTAAATTTTGGGCCAGTGCATGGTGTGTGATAAAAGCATGGGTTTGGAGTTGAGTTTTGACATTATCACTCAGCAATGTTGTCCAAGTTCTGGAATACATGATTTTAAATACTTTTTGTATACTGCAGATACAAATGGAAGAAGAATGATGAGCTTCTGGAAATCAGCAACATTGACATCAAGTATTTGCCTAATCTTGGGACGATTGTCATTAATGAACCTGATGGGAAATACGAAGGTGTCTACCAATGCATTGCAACCAACAACTTCGGCAGTGCGCTGAGCATCAAGACGATCCTCAAGAGGGCAGGTCAGAATAACTCAAGCAGTGAAACAACAAGTTATTGCTGATACCAGAATTCTACACTTGAAGCTACTCTAAACTATTATTTGTCAGGGCTTAAGTGGCAATAAGGATTCCTTATATCCACAGTTAGTGGATATAAGATGCCAAATTTGCATCTCGCTGTAAATCCCTAAGCTCAATCTCAAATCACATGTTAAATTTCAAACCAGACTAAAAAAAGGTCATCAGCTTTCAAATAACTGGAGTTGCTATTTTATAAATTTTTAGCAGAAAGCCTAAAGAAGGTCATCAGATTTTTGCGGCGAAATACCCCCCAAAACAGTTGTCTGCCCAATACCAAAACTGTTTGCCCCATATTTTCAAAAATTTCTGTATCCGCTCTTGCACAAATCAATAGCTTAATGGCTGATTTGTTTTGATTTTTTTAATGTCTAGTTCTGGAACCATTTCCATCAGTTAAAGCAGCAAAGACTCACCGACCAGTTGTGGGGACGCCTCTCACGCTTCACTGCCAGCCACCATTCAGCTACCCACAGGCGCTCGTCTATTGGGGAGAGAGCAAAACTGGAGATCGGCTGAAACCGATCGACAGCGATGAAAGAATCTCACTGGACTATGATGGCAAGATAATGTTTCCATCTAATTCTGTCTGCACTATGGCATCTTGTTTGCTACCAATTATACCTAGTCAACTTGGGAGCAGCATATAATATTATGGTGGTAGTAAGTTTTCAGTTTGGTGAGACTGTGAAGTCTATTTTGGCTCCACTTCTTATAGGTCATTGTTGGTATGGAATTGGTAATCATTGTCTCCAAAGCAGATCATTTGTTTGCTCATAACAATCGTATCATACTATTGTTCTCATCATTGTTGTTTTTTGTGTGAATTTTATTATAAAGCTTCTCTCTGACTACATAAAGGACTCTGTCAGTGTGTTGTAAAGGAAACATGAAACCGATACAGATATGAAACCGATACAGATATGAAACCGATACAGATATGAAACCGATGCAGATCAATGCACGGAAACTTGAGACCACTACAGGGAAATTTAGAATAAAAACCTCCCTTTTTGTCTAGCATCTCCATGCCAGCTGTCTGTTGACCTATTTGACTGCCTGCATCTTTCACTCTTTCTGACTTGTGTTACAGGTAACCTCCATTTTGCCAATATAAAAGTGGAGGATGGCCTGTCCGATAGGCATACTAATTACGTGTGTGCCTCTCTTAATGAGGTCATCCGCAGCGTAATGCAGGGTGAAGACCAGAGAATCATTCCCACACAGCGACGAGGTAGACCATTTGTCACCGGCTGCTGCTTGAGTTGCTGCTGCTATGCGACTGTCAGGGCTGATCCGCTTGGTTGACCAAAGCATGTCCGTTCTAATCAACACTTGTTGGATGCCTAGCCGTCATTATAATTGCACATTTGTCTTGCTTACGTGAAGATTAAATCATGAGCTGGCTTGGACTGAAGCTTTTTTTTTACTTGTTTTGGTTACTAATCCTTCCTGACAAGGTAAAAAATGATGACTGTGTTTTAAAGGGGGTTGATGAAAATTCAAGTTGTGTTCAATTAAATAAGAAGAGGATTTTGGCAGAACTATATTTAGAAATGAAGCAGGAAATGTGTAATCCAAATTGCTTACAGGGTATGCCAAATTCAGTTATGTGTTGCTGTGAATATGAGTGCCACACCATGCTTAATATTGTCCACTACATTGGGTTATAATGTTTAACCTATTTCCAGCAGTTCAGGTTGGGAAACAATTTAAGATATGTGCACAGATTTGTGATTTGGGCATTTGTTAATTGCAATAGATAAATAATACAGTCATCAATCACACCTTATCAGATCTGGATTCCTGTTTGCCTTCCTAATTTTAAAATTATAGATCAGTAACCATTGAACAGCAGAAAGGCACAGAAGTGGATTCGGACACAACAGAAATCTATGAAGGGATTCAATCTTAACATAACACACAACTAATCTCACTGCTTGATATTTTATTTTTTGTTCTACTAGAATTATTGAGACAACTAACCAATTTTACATTAGTCAATTGTTTTTGCCTGCTTATTTTTGATCGGTTATAGTCATATTTTAAGCATTGACTAACCTTATTCTTAACCCACTAAAGTTTGTTTATGTGATTAATTAACCCATTAACTTTTTGTCAGTTGATTTAGTTGTTGATTGGTGCACAGCGTTTGCCTTGTTTTGTGCATCTTATCTGATTAACCCTTTGTCTTTGCTTTGCATGGTTTGTAGGAAACTTATATTTTGCAAATGTGCTGGCAGAAGATGCACGAGGGGGGGTTAGTTATCTCTGCATTGTCCAGAATATGGAGCTAAGAAGTCTGGTTCAGGGTGATGATCAAAAGATTACTCCTGAGGGCATCTCAGGTAACTTGACTCGAGCTTACATTCATCCACACTCCATAGTTTAACCATAAACTTGAATTTTATTTTATGAGTTGTTTGGTGCATTGCTTTACTAAATGCCAACTGTGACTTTAAATGCGAAGTTGGAATTAAATTGAGTGTGTCAACCTAAATAAAGTTTTTCCGCATGCCAGAAAGTTGACGTTTTGACAATGGATATTCTAATTTATTAGTATAGTATAGTTCATAAGCATTTATAAAGCGCCTCTTACAGACTAGCTATTCAGAGGCGCTCTCAGTGTGACAGTTCCGAGGAAATAAAAAATACTTCAAGTGGCGAAGGGCTGAAGATGACACCCCCAATAAGATCTTACTACGGATAGAGGGAGGGAGGTCATTCAACATAGAAGGGTCTACAATGGCAAATTTAATGTAGTCTTTCTTCTGCTTTGTAGGAGCGCCAAGACATGAGCCACCAAAACTCATGTGGCCGATTTCAAGTGGAAGTGAAGTGGCCCTCAAAGGAGAGCTGAAGAAAATGAAGTGCATCTTCTCTGGATAGTCAGTTCATAGCTCTCTATGTCTTAATAATCGATTGGAAAATGTTTGTCACTGTCTCTTACAGACTGTTCTTAATAATTTCTTATTACTGCTCGTGAATAATTATTCGATTAGCTGGAAAAATCTCTGTTTTTTTTACTGTTGATGGCATCTCCTTACTGTGGCTGACCCTGTTTAACCCTTTACTGGCCAAGGGATATGTTTCCCATACCGTTTGCTACACTTTGGTCGGTAAAGGGTCAAAGTGAATGCATTGAATCAAGTTCATTGCAGGTTTAGCTTTGTTAAGAGGCCGTCACCAGCAGTTGTGTTATTTAGTGTACTAACATTTTACTACATGATACGATTAATGGAGAGTGTGCTGAATATAACATAATTAGTGCAAAATAGCATTTGGTGTTGTGGTGTAGCCATGTTGCGGCATTCGGTTGGTGCAGCTACTGAATCTTTCGGTGGTGTCGTGATTGTTTTAGTCCGACACCAACTGTGAACTGGACTCGTGTTGATGCTCCTCTTCCGTCGAAAGTCATCGTCAACAGTTACGGACAGGAGATCACAATTCCAGACACGGACTTCACGGATGTCGGTACCTACAAATGCACTGGAACAAATCTAGTCTCAGAGTCATCACGAGTTGTTACTCTTCGCGTTGAATGTGAGTGAGCTCTCTATCCTCTCGCATTTATACTATGGGTATCTATTGATTCTAATTTTTCATGTGTCATATAATTCTAGGCATATTGGCTTACCGGTATCTATTATAAGACTTAGAACAAATGCTGTGTGTGAGAGTCACTCAAATCAGTATTCAAGGTGTTTATATTGCCACGAAAATTAGTCAGTGAATCTATGAAATTAGGACTTAGGTTCTAGCTGCCATCCAACTGTCTGAAGCAGTGTGGGGGGATGAATGCTGGAACATTGTAGTTGAAATCTTTTGTTCTTGAAATGGTTAAGATAAGTTTTCATAAAGAAATATTTCAACAGAAATAAATATGTGGTTTCTAAATCTTCAGCTCCACCGTATTGGAAAACGGACAAGCTACCCGAGGATGTGAACACATCAGAAGAAGAACATGCTCGCTTTGATTGTCAGGCAAATGGCCAACCTAAGCCAGAGATTGCCTGGTTTATAAATGGCATACCTGTCCAAGGTGAGGTTCAATCAGTATGATCACAACATGTTGAAAAATCAATGTAAAACATTGCTTGGAAAATTATGGAATGACCAAAAGCTGAATTGCTTCCTTTAAATAAATAATTCGGTCAAAGTAAACGTGGTCTAGGGAAAGGAGCTTTTAGCTAACATATTAACCTGACTTTAATGACCTACAGGCATTGAAACTTATGGAGAAATTGTGGAATAAATCCTGCTTGTATGACCTTTTTGTCGGTCTGATCTGTCTATTATTACACTATTAGTGTCTAAGATGCAGTTCCAACAATGCTTTGATTCGCAACCTGAATATTTTTCTATATAGCTGCATCTGTTCTCCTGTGCGTCTATTCTATTTTATTTTTATTTTTTATAGCGCTGTTTTCATTATGCTGGTGTCATTTATCGAAAAGTGAAAAGTGTAATCTGCTAGGCCTACCTAGTAAAATATGCTACAAACTAACAAGATTGAAATGAAGACCGTTTAAATCAAATTAAATCTGATAATATGAATGACTCATGGGTGGTTTGAACTGGCCTGCATGCAGCTCAAATATGATTCATGGTGAAGTCAATAATGAAGTAGATGATTGGTGACTGTGTGTGCTGAAGTTGGATTTGAAGTCACATTCCATGTGACACAATTCCCTGTGACGCTGGCATTGTTCCATTGTAGTTATTAAATAAATAGTTAATTAACAACACATAACCTGAACAAATTCCCATACTCAATCACGCAGTAATAAAGCAAAATTTTCATCTGAAATGTTTTCTTACATGTTTCTTATTTTGTAGAACTTTCTCCTGATCAACGGAGGAGCATCGGGAGAGACTATCTCATTTATCGAAATGTCACCAAGTCAGATGCGCAGGTCATCCAGTGCAATGCGAGCAACATTCATGGATACATCTTTGCCAATGCCTTCCTCAATGTTCTCGGTCAGTCAGTTTGTTAGCCTCTCATGTATATGGAAATTATGGCATGGATACATCTTTGCCAATGCCTTCCTCAATGTTCTTGGTCAGTCAGTTTGTTAATCTCTCATGTATATTATGTTGGTGGGTGTGTCTATGGCATGCATAAATATAAAATCTAACATTTAGGATGTTCTAATAGCATTTAATAAGTTTAAATTTGGCCATAAAAAACATAAGCTTATACTATGTCCAAAACTACATTGCAGATTATAAATTGACAAACTCACATCTCAGTAATTAGATTACTTTTCCTTTTACTGCTCAGTGATAATTGTCTGTCAAAATCAAGTCATTCTTGCATGGTGATGTGTTCATTTATCTGCTGCTTGTTTGTGATGTACAAAAAATATTTGATACTATCAGAAGGAACAGGAGATATAAACAAACGTCCCTTTTGTCATATAATTACAGTGGATGTGAAGATAATTCTTGATCAGTATTTTATATATTTGTTTTTAGCGGAACCTCCTAGCTTCATTGATTCTCCACAGGCCGTTGTGAAAGTGGCTGAGCGTCAGAATGTTACGTTGACATGCCAGGTCTTTGGTGCACCAAAACCTAACATCACCTGGAATAGAGCTGATATTGGGTCAAAGCCCAATCACTCAAGACCCGTCTATGGAGACCGGTTCATACAGGAGAGCATCGGGAACTTACGAATTATGGTGCATTTCAAATTGCCTTTGAAAACTTATTCTTCGTCAATTTCTGTATTGCAATCTGGTTTCTCATTGCCTTGCTCTTGAACTGCTTCCATGCTGAAGACCAACTTTGGCATCTCGACTGATCTATACTTCTAAGCACATTTCTGAGGTGCTGTAAAAGTTGATTATCAAATCTCACCTGTATTGTATTGTTCTTTATTTGCACATGCAAATAAAACGTATTGGTATCGCAAAAGCTTAATTGATTGAATATTCACCCTGACCTATATTTGCTGAATTAACTCAGCACGCAGTTTCTGGAGAATTATTTCGGATTTTTTAGGACCTATGCATGTAAAATGTCAATTGCAACTTCTGTTGAGTGAATGTAAAATGTCAATTGCAACTTCTTTTGAGTGAAAAGTGGGTGCTTAGCACCAGCATTAACACTAAAATTAGAGAATATTCACGAAAAATAATCGTTTTTTCAGTTACTGAATTATTTAAAAAAAACTTTCAGAATGCCAAGACAGAAGATGAGGGCACCTACTACTGCGAAGCTAGAAACAAATTCGGTGTTGATAGAGCGAGTGGAAATCTCGTCGTCAGAAGTAAGGTTTTAGCTTTTCCTGTTGGGCTTGTTGCCAGATGTATGTGCATTTGTCCTACCACTATTTTTGTGGCTCATATTTTGCTTGGCTGCTTGATTAGGATTACTCTACTGTAATTTCCTATCATCGTATAACACAATGTAAGACCATAAATTATGTCAGTTTTCGGTCATTACTGCGTCATTACAGTTGCGAATTTCTGTGATCATTTACCCTCGTGTTTTGACTATGCTTGTATAGTTGTGTACAATACAGAGCCCACTTACCTGAAAACATTTGTCACAAAGTTTGGTCAATATGTTTAAAACATTCCAGGAGAAAGTAGTTCCCTAACTCAGCTGATAGATGCATGGCATGCTAACAATTTCATGACTTACTTAATTATTATTTGATGATGGAAACAATTAAACTGCGTTGTGGTTGACTGATTATCCAGATAGAACAATGATTACCGAAGTTCCAGTGCCTCAGACTGTCAACGCTTCAATGGATGTCATACTCCACTGCACGGCTACAACGGATATGACAGAAAAGAGAAAAATGAAGATTGATTGGCTGAAAAATAATGAGAGGATCGACTATAACGTAGGCAGCATTTCAAAGAACGTTGTTAATAATACATTGAAAATAACGCAGGCACAGGTATCCGACAGTGGCAACTACACCTGCAACGCTTCAAATGAACTTGATTCCGACTCTGTCACCATCAAAGTTATTGTCAAAGGTAAGAAGTTCTTCACCATCAAAGCTATTGTCAAAGGTAAGTAGTTTCCTCACCATCAAAGTTATTGTCAAAGGTAAGCAGTTCTTCACCATCAAAGCTATTGTCAAAGGTAAGTAGTTTCTTCACCATCAAAGTTATTGTCAAAGGTAAGTAGTTTCTTCACCATCAAAGTTATTGTCAAAGCTAAGTAGTTTCTACACCATCAAAGTTATTGTCAAAGCTAAGTAGTTTCTTCACCACCAAAGTTATTGTCAAAGCTAAGTAGTTTCTGTTTCAGTTACCTTTACAGTCATACTATGTGGCTCTTGTTAACACGTAAATTAAAATAGTAGTATTTATTCTTTAATGAAATGCCTGCAAACGCACTGCGCTGTACATGTACAAGTTATGCAAACAATTCAAAAGCAATTCACAAGAATGCAAATCACAGAAGACATAAAATCACAAAGTTGCTGTCATGAAAGATGACGCTTTATGTAGTAACTAAACCCAGGGGCTCTATGGGATTCGAACTGCGTACCATAAGCATTTCAAGCCAGAGTGTTATCCATTATGCTAACCCCTACAAAAATCACTACCCAAGTTTTGTACGACCATGTTTGACCACTGAGTGTTTTTAAGTCATGTGAGCAATAATGTTAATGCTAATGTTAATGTAGTTGCAATATAAAGCTAAGCATAATTTCAAAACTTCGATAAACTTTTTTATGCTGACTGACTTTGAACATGCTACAGGAAGCTGGAGGGTGCCAGGTGCTGTCTTAACTAATGTGTTTAAATTCTAGATCGTCCTGAGCCACCACAAAGTGTCCAATTCACCGCCTGTGGTTCAGGCTATGCTACTGTTGTCTGGACAAGAGGCAAGGACAACAATGACCCCATCACCCAGTATATCGTCTACTACAATACGTCCTTTGATGAGCCGGACAAGTACCACACTGGTCCCTCAGTTCCTGGAGAGAAAGTCTCATCCAGGATCTCTTTGCTGCCGTGGACGAACTACACTTTCCATGTGAGGTCAAAGAATGATCTCGGTCTGAGCGACCGCAGTGACTTTTCGCCGTCAACGTGCATAACTCTACCGAGCAAACCGTTTCGCCATCCGAGGGGAGTGTGTACGGAGAGTCAAGGTCCGAGCGATCTGACCATTGTTTGGGAGGTGAAACTTTCAGCCTAATATGTTTTTGTTTAATGCTTTTTTTTAAAACAACTTTTGGTATGGTATGGTATATGAGCATTTATAAAGCGCCTCTTACAGACTAGCTATTCAGAGGCGCTCACTCAACTTTTGACCGGTTTGCGGTTGATGTGATTGACAGAGTGGTGTCCAGTGTCCAGTGTTTGTTAGTCAATTTTATTGAGATTCATTGAGTGTTTAATATTTTGATCTCTGATGCGCAATAGACAAATACGAGAGTGACCTAGTGACGAGAATGATGCCAATTGTCGACTTTTTATGTGAAATGTATGTCCTGATGTTGAATCAAACTGCTGTTTTCTTAGTAGCATTGGTGTAGGGGTATGTTCTGTGTCTTGGAGCCGGAAGGTTGCAGATTCGAATTCACCTCAAGACGTCGCATAGAGACCCTGAGAAGTTCTTCACTCGCTATTGCTCATGTGCTTGGCATGGAACTCCAATTTCTTGTTTGTGCTGCTGAGTAGAACCTTGAAGTGGCGCTATGACGAGTGCTCATACATACATGCATACATTTATATATACATGCATGCATGCATGCATACATACATACATACATACATACATACATACATACATACATACATACATACATACATACATACATACATACATACATACATACATACAGTCATACATACATACATACATACATACATACATACATTTGGGATGTTTAAGAACAATGAAATGTTTCTTGGTCGCTATTCTCAGACTGACATTCTCTGAGGTCTGCCCGACCTGCATCATACCAGCATACCAGCAATAGCATGATTAGTGATCAGCTAAGAACCAGTTATTGGCGAAGTAAATGTGGATGTCATTGTTCTCACTGATTGGTTTTTCTCTTGACCATTGGCAGCCGATGTTGAGGCAAGAACACAATGGCGATGGATTCCGCTATGTCGTAACATTCAAACTACGCAACAGACCAGAGGCAGTGGAGCAAAAGAAGATAGTCACCGACTGGAGACAAAGTCAGTTGATTGTTGAAAACCAGGACACATTCCAGGAGTATGAGATCTACGTCCAAGCAGAAAACAACGAAGGAGTGGCAACGGAAAGTCAACTCAAAAGAAAGATCGGCTATTCCGGCCAAGACAGTATGTCCATAGCTTTCGGTCATTTTCTGGAATTTCTGTTTTAACCCTTTAACTACCAGGGTGCATTTTAGTACACGTTGGTCATTAAAGGGTTAAGCAATTTTCATAAGACCAAGGTATAATGTTCTGATGATTCGTATCAATTAGTAGCACACAATTTAGCATAGTCTATCTTGATCATTATTTTGTTTAGGTGAATCTGACATGGTTTTGTTCCTCATAGCTGCCTTCTTATTTTTCCTATGTGCTGCTTCAGGTGCTGACCTAAGCAGCGACACTGCAACACTTTTGAATGATGCATCTTAAAAGTTTTATCATTTAATTTTGATCTTTACTTGCATAAGTATCTTCTTCATTAATGTTTTATGGAGTTTTAAGTTGCTATCAACTATAATTGTTAGTTTTGGTTTTTCAGCTCCGTTAGATGAGCCACAGAACTTCAGACTCAACAATCAGACACTAAACAGTACAAGTGTGGAGTTCCTTTGGGATCCAGTTGACACAAGCCCTAAGAGGATCCGTGGTTTCTTCCGGGGCTACCAGGTAAGTCATCGCACTGGCGTGTACCCTATTTTACATCTTTATAGTTTTCACTATTAATTACCTCCATTTAATTTCAGAACTAATTGTTGACCAATAAATCAACCTCTCTCATTTCATTCTGTGATATAAAATATGACATTTGAAGGGTTGTGTTGAAAAAGATATATAATAGTAAGCAATTTACATCCTTTATTTAAATTGGTGAACCTGCCTTTTATCTTATACCTTCTTTCATCTTGGTGGGTCAGATTTTTACCGGTTGCTATTGCTAGGCCTACTTGTTTGGACTTTACTTTCTATGATCCAGATGATGAAAATTCTATTTTCTGTCTGTGCAGATTCGTTTCTGGAAAACAGACGACCCGAAGCACCCTCGCATTGAGGATGTCATCCTCCACTCTTGGGATCCATGTCCTGACCTGCTGCCTTCGCTGCGCTACCGCCGGTCTGCGACTGATGAGGACGAGCTGGTCAAAGGTCACACAAATCGTCTTTGGCCTTTCACACGAATCACCGCCGGTGTTCTGGTGTTGAATGCTGGACAGAGCGGCCAGCTCAGCGACACGCTGGAGTTCCAAACTCCTGAAGGAGGTTAGTTAGATATAATGGTGCCCTATGTAGTTAGTTACCAGTAGTACCATATATCGGCTTTGTGGTGTCTAATTTCAAATTTTCATTGTCACATTGAGTCTGCATTTGTGTGGATACGTACGGTATGCATGCATGTGCATATATGTGAATGTGTGTAGGCTATGCCTGTATGCGTGCATCTAGAGTTCAAGACACATGTTTTTGGCATATTATTCATTGCCTATATGTTTCCTTAAAACATCGCTGGACTGCATCGGTAGGTGAAATGGCAAACCAGTCTTTTGAGTTTTGAGTTAGAAGCTAGGTTTTTGATAAACAGTTCTTCCTTCTGTAATTTTGTCTTTGTATTTGTTCATTCATTCATTCATTCTTTGGACTTATATAGTGCCCCTTCAAGAAACCTACTCAGGAGCACTCTGAGTCCAGACACGGCAGAGAAGCAAAGACTCAAGAGAATTTTATGAAACAAAGTTTGATTTGTCAGATGTGATAAACGCATTATCTTATATCTTCTGTGCTTTTGTTATCACTGTTTGTCTGTGCATCCGTTTGTCTGTCTGCTTCGTGTTAAAATGATATGTTCTGCTTTCTGGTTCATTTCATTTGAGCTGAAATGTGTGTCTATCTGTCGGTTTCAGTTCCAAGTGTGGTGCCTGATTTCCGAGTGGTCGAGCGAGGATCACATCACGTGAAGCTCGTATGGGACAAGCCAGCCGAAGCAAATGGAATACTCCGCAAATATGACATTGAATATAGGAAAGGTCTGCTAAAATTTCTTTCAATTTCGTCATTGATTAAGTTAATGCTGCCAAACTCTGATCGACGGCCGACCTAAGTATCCTAGTTTTATACGGGAGCAACTGCACCCGGTTGCATATAGGCATTCCGTACCCGATTTCGTAGCATTGTCAGCCTTAAGCGCCTTTTCATTGGCCGATCCCATATTATGAATAGTCATAACCAGTGACATCATTAGGCGCGTTTTGTTTACAGACTTTGCGATGGCAATATCAATAATCTTAGGCTATTATGTTTAATAACTCGCAGCCTTTGCGTCCATTAGGCCTAGTAGGCCTATATGGCAGTTACCTGCCAAGATTTTAAAAGTGCTTTAATAAATAGATAGCCTACACCAAACAGTTTTGCATATAATGGGATAAAGCTGCGTTGCGTGATTTATTATTGTGCTGATATGCTTTGTAATTAAACTGTTTTTAGCTCCATGTAGCCTATTGCAGGCTGTCTGTTCAGCTATTATAGTTAAGATTTATGTATTCTGTAATCTGAGTTCCTGCAAACTGTTTCAACTGTAACCCATTGCGGTCTTTCAACCGGATTGTTGAACAGACGAAAATTATTATTATACTGCCTCACCCAAAAATGTAAACACCCGAAATTAGTTTAATAATTGTATTTAAAATATAAGCAACTGGCAGGTAGGTCAAGCTGTAACTGTTGGGACTTGCTATGTCTGAATCGTCACAAGTTGTGATTAGATTATTAGACTATAGGTTGCGGTCTGTCAACCGTATTGCTGAAGAAGGATAATATTATTTATTGATGAGCAATGATAACAGAGTAACACTGATGTTTTTAGCAAATGCCTTTCAATTACATGTATGTAAAGCCATAAGGCTACTTGCATTCATATTAATGCTTTTATTGGTAGGCCTGCTTAGGCTATTCATAATTCAGCAGTAACGTTCACTCTTACAGGGCTGTTTTAAGGAATTTTTAGAACTGCATAACGCCACAACCCCTTCTTGCTTTTCCCATCCTCCATGGTAAATTACTTTCAATGACCTTTTTGCTAGTTTTTAACTGTAGGCCTACAGAAGTGTTTCTACAAATCTATTCCTCTCAGGAAGTCAGAACGTGGAATTAGAAGGTCTGTGAACGTGGATGCAAAGGGTTCTGATTCATGATTCAAAATAATCAAATTTGAACAATTTGAATGAAGATAACCGTCACACATCTTAATAAAACGTATTTAGGCCTATATGCAATTGCGCATAGACTACACATAGGTTTAAATTTAGGATGATTTTCACTAGAACTGAGATTGACATGAACTACTGTACTTAAGCTCGAGATATTACTGGTTGTCGAACAGTAGGCATGGAAGATGAGACAGTTCACGAAAACTGTATAGACATAGTGCTTTTAAAGTTACAATTGGGAATGTGTGGAACACTAATTTCAACTGGCGCGAATTTAAGCTACTCAAGTCTAGTAAAATCTATTGTAATGACTTCTGTAGCGCAGGTTAGATTTTTGGTATCGCAGGAGGCGGTTGATTCAACGAAGCAGACGCCTGATGCATCACATAGGCCTAGCTGCTTTTGAGCTCAGCGTATTATTGAAGCGATGAGTTGGTCGATGACATATTCGCTGGCACGCACGTAACAACGCGCAAATTTGCATTTTAGTTTTGCTCTACCTTCACACTTTCGATTAATTCACTATCGAATGGAAACTCCTTATAACTTTAAGCGCACCGCAATCGACCCTTTTCCCCCTGTATGCCAACAACAGCAGCAACAACAGCGCACGAGAAGGCACGAACTACGTCATTGGTTATGAATATTCATAATCTGGAACCGGCCAATGAAAAAGCGTTATGGCCTGCAATGCTACCAAATCGGGTACGGAATGCCTATATGCCACCCGGTTGCCTATAAAAGCACATGTTCTCTTATAATCGTGTTGCGGGCCATGCCCCTGTCTGTCGTCAGGAGCTTTGTGTGCCACAGAAAATTCCTTCACTCTGCTATGCGAGGCAATGTGTGTGTCCCTAAGGCTTGACCGTCCATGGTGCTTCATAAAAGCCTCTGAGTGGTCGGTCAATCTTTCTGAGATTCATTGCCTGACAGTGACTAGTTCATGGTCTCTTTTAGCTCTTTCCTGCAAGCATATTGAAACGGTTTTTTTTATCATGGTTCAGTCTTGTGATGTCAGGAGCAGGTCTGAGGAATTTCTCATGAAGTAGTGCTATAAAAGTTTTCAATTACAACTACAAACTTACATGTGCTTATATTTGTAGCTGGTCATAATTTATATGGTGCCTTTCAGTCATCTTTTCTGATTCTAACAGCATCAAAAGTTCACTACTTGTCCATGCTCTAAAGTCAACATGATGAAACAATGATTCTCATTCTCAGCCGAAGTGTCGGAATGCATGAAACTAGAGAGTTATTACTGATTTGATTTGCAGACAATATCAGCGGTATGGAAAGTTTTCTGTGTTTTGTTTGAATTACAACAATTTTTACACAAGAGTGCCACGTGAATTTTCACTAAATCATTGGTCCAATGATGAATCACACACACAATCAGCTCGGGAAAAGTTTTCCGTTGTTACATGTTGACCGTTCTTGTATAATCCAGCTTCACATGGGAGGAACTGCTCTGGTTAACCGTACAGAAACGCTTCATGTGAAATTGTCTTGTAAGCCATGCTCCTGTTTATTAGTTTAACTCAAACAGGTGCTATGTAAAATTTCAATTAAAGATAGCTTAGCCGTTTGTGAGGCGCCCTTGTAGCGGTATGATCGCGTTATGGCGCCATATAAATTGTCGTTATTATTATTATTATTATTATTATTATTATTATTATTATTATTATTATTAACCGATTACTGTTATAAATTTCTTTTGTGCTGTTGCCATTATAGCGCCACCTGCCATCGATCCCATGAAGACACTCCCGATTAAGAATCCAGAACAGAAGCACTTGAAGATCCGTGACCTTCAGAACGACACCGATTACATCTTCTATATTTACGCTGCGACGAACGCAGGACGTGGTCCAGTGACTTACATTGAAGAGTCGACGCTGCCTTCATCTCGTGAGCGAGCTGACTCAGCAGTTTTAACAATGTGCTTAAGCAGTGCAATATTAGTTGCCCTGACTGCATAAATGGACTGAGATTAAGTGATTATAATTGGTTTCTGGGTTATTTCAATTTTCGCCAGTCGATTAGTAGCAATCAGATTTGGCATCATTGATGATGGTTGCGAATGGATTGATACTGATGTCCGATATCTTTTGGATTTATCTGTTTATATAAATAATAATAATATTAATAATATTTTTTTAATGTAACAACCGTGTGTGTGCTTTACATGTACAAGTTATGCAGTAATCTTAGTTAACATCAAATTTAACTTCTAGCAGAACAGACAGCCTGAAATACACAGCAGCCTACAGAGCATGTCCGGGGCCTCGAACTCGTTACCTCTCGCTTTCCATGATGGCATGTTAACCAATGCAATACTGCCCCCCCCCCATACCCAAAAGCTTGCCACCTGGTTAACTTAAGCACCAATCAAACTTACAATGGGCACTGATGGCTTTGTCGTTAATGTGGTTTTAAAATCTTGTCACTACTGTGAAATATTTTATTATGGGCCAGGAACGTTGCCGTTCAATATTTCAGTGGTTTCGCAGATACACAGTCGTTTTAAGTGCAAACACTCTGGTACACTGATGAAATTATTGCAAAAATGATTATGTGATAGAGATTATGATTGTTCATTAATTTTGAGTAACATTGATGAAAATATTCTGCTTGTTTCGAATGACTTCAGCACCTAGTGAGCCAATCATTGCTGACGTTGGCATTGGCGAGGAATCTGTGAACGTGTCGTGGATTCCTGTAGCAGACGCGAACAAAAGTCCACACAATCCTGGCAACACATTCTTCCTCGAATACAGAAAGGCTGGTATGTGTTATTGTGCTCTAGCCTTTCCCCATAATACTGCCTGGAGTCTTTCCTTTTTTAAACTAATGGTTAAGTTATGAGCACATGTCGCTATATGCTCGATCTTGGACTTGACCATCCAGCTGTTTTTTTTAGCAAATGACACAGTTTGAATTTTTGTAACTGTTTTGAAAGTGCATGTTTGTTGGCAGTGTATGAAGATGGGTACAGTTTGAATTAACAGCAGTAAATATTTCTTGCAGTTACAGTTTGTGTTTGTATTATCAGGGTCTGAAAATTGGGAAAAGACGGAACCAGAGGACGAGCACAACTGGATAAATGCGACTGACTTGGAGAAAGGGGCGACGTACGAGTTTGTGGTTGTTGCGAAGAACAGTGCAGGAGATGAGACGAGATCAGAGCCCAAGATAATCATCATTAGACCAGAAGAAGGTACCATACAAATACATGCTTATGTATAAGTTATGCTTTTATGTTAGTCACTTCAAGATTCCATAGCTGGAGAGGTTCACCTTATATGCCTGGCTGACCTTCATGTGAACCTTGTTTACATGGAACATCCATGGATGGATCTCCTGTGGAATTGCTTTCTTCTGCATTAGTTTCACTCCTTCCTTGACAGATGATGTACTGTGGACTCGACTTCAGGTTTGGTCAGGGTTTGAATAGGACTTAGTACTCTGCTCTGCATCCAGTTTCATTGTCGCTTCCAGTGTGTAAGGCCCCATGAGAAGAATCAGGTTTTGAAGGGAGAGAAGGAAGAAGAGAGACTGCCAGACGGAATAATTGTAGAGCGAGCAGAAGAAGAAAGTGCATTCTAAAGAGAAGGATCAATTGAAGCAGATGATCAAGGCTGGATCCTAGGAGTTTTAGAGTGAGGAACCAAGAAGACAGGTCTGTTTAACGAACAAAAGTGGATGGTGGGAGGAAGCCGAGTGAGATCAAAGAATGCACTGAACTCAGCAGATTTGACTATACCAAAAGCTGATGTTAAGAACATTTTGTGCAGTATTTAGTACCGAGTTGTGCCTATGAAAATGTTTTGGTGTTTGTTTTCTTTTGTGAAGCTGACGTAAAGCCAAATGTGGCATCGGCCGGTTGGTTCATTGGTTTGATGTGTGCGATTGCATTCCTTCTGCTTATTCTGCTTCTCATTTGCCTCATCAAACGCAATCGCGGTGGAAAATATGCAGGTATGTCAACGTGATAGTATGTGATATATTGAACACAACGTTACATGCATTTTAAACATTGCAGTAGCTCATTCATAATGCCTTCTCAAACACATTTGGTCTATTATTGAACACTTTAAATGACTTTAACTAATTCCTCAGTGTGGAATCATTTAATTAAAAATAAAAGTTTTAAAACAGCTTTTTATTAATGTTTGTTTGATGCAGTTCATGAGAAGGAGAAGTTAAGAGGCCATGATTCAGCCCGAGATGACGATGAGGCTGGTTTTGGTGAATATACCAGAACGTGAGTAGAGCATCTCTTGCACTTGATAACTTTATGCATGCTTAGATGCTGCTGTGTATCCTAAAGCGAGTCTGTCCTAGTGCTTGTACCTAGTCCTGTCCATCTAGACCTTAATCCAGTGCTTCTCAATCTTTGTTGGCTACGGAATCATTTTCATTGGAACATTTTCCATGTATCCCAACCCATGCAATCTGTTTCGGTGCTTGCTGTGTGATTTTAGGCTGCTCAAGCCAGAAGGTTTGATAATTTTAAAGAGTGCTCAGAGTATATGCAATTTTAATCCGTGAAAATTGGATTTGAAATTATGGTAAATAAAATTTCCCACCAAGCCTGATTTATAATGTGGCCTACAGGTGAGGACGGTTATAGTTAGACAACTTGGAGCATGGACAGTGTTGATGGTCCTCTGAAAATCATGTTATGTGATCCTGTAAAGATTCAGTGGTTACATGTATAATTACCGAGCAATAATTCTGAATCAGTCTTCATTGTAAAGTTGCTTGAAGCATGCATTTATACATAAATTATATGTATATATAAATTATATATCTATATACATATATAAGTTTATAGATGAATAATACCCTAGACAAATTAGGAAAGGCTTATTTCCTATCTGCTGTCTCCTGACCTTATATTAAAATGACTTCCTTTTGAATGCTAGCAATGATTTTCTTTTAGACAAATGGCTGGATCAATTTGCTAACTAAATGTGTTTGTGTAGTCTATGAAGCATGTTGCTTAATGTTGCTAATAGTGCTTGGTGTTAAATTAACAATATCACAGACTTCCATAACTGTATCCTAGCTTTAAATGCATGTTTGTGGATGATTTACTGCTTTTAGACCACATATGGAGCTGAAGTACAGGTAATACACTTAAACTTCCTTGCTATGCTTGAAGCTTAACTTTAAACTGTCTCTTCCTAATTTGATTTCAATTTAAGGTTTCTGAAACGGTTTTTTCTGTATATGAATGAGAATAAAATGCTAAACTTACATCATCGGAATGTATACTGTAAGTTAAAAGAGGATAAAATTTTGGAGGGCTCGTAAAAGCATTTCTCAGGAAACTTATAAAAGTCTCAAGAAATGTTTTGAATGTTTGAACATTGGAGGGGTGTCTTCAAAATGTACAAGTTGCAGCAGGGTATGTGTCGAAAATACGATTTTTTGGTTTACCTAATAGTATGGATGGGTCGCTAAGACCATCAACCAATCAAGTAAACAATTCAATGAAACATCAAGGTGACATTACAGAAATTTTTGTACAAACATCTACTTATTTAACAGTGGAACCATTACATTCACAGAGCATGTATTTCAGTTAATGAAGACTGTAATTTAAAAAATTAAGTGATCCACTTTAAAGATAGGCCTATACAGATATCTGAATGCATTTTCATGAACTTCATGTCTTTATAAAGTCCCAAATGACTTCATAAAGGCATGTAATCGATGGTACCATATAATATTCCTATTAGTGAAGTTGCAATAAATATAATAGAAAAGAATGATTAGATTTAAATGGGTGAGAATTTGATGAGCATGGAGTATAGGAAAACATTTACTGTTGAACAGGAACTAAATATATTTAAATACTTAGCAAGCCTCATTGGTTTAACTTTTAGTATACCCTCTTCATCAAAGTTTTAAATGTGAAATGCTCCATCTCCAATGCATGCCACCATATAATATTTTTGCAGTCCATGTTTATTCTCATGGCATATATTTTCTATTGATAGTGAGGACATGAACAAAAGCCGAGGGTCGCTGGAAAGTGAGGAGAAGCCTCTGGATAGCGAGTCGGACAGCCTCGGTGAATATGAAGACCCAGATCCTTCGAAGTTCAATGAGGACGGTTCCTTCATCGGTCAGTACGGTGGAAAGAAGAAGAGTGGCGAAAGGCTTGACCACGACGCTACTACGCCATCTGCACTTTCAACGTTTGTATAACGGCTGTCAGTCGGGACTTGGCAGTCCGTGGCTGGCAGACTGTGACAAATGTCTACTGGTCAGAACATACTTAGTGCTGCTTTGTGTTAATTGGCGATTATCTCTCTGTCTGTCTCCTGCTACCACTGTTTTGTACAACAGCAGCAGGACACTTTCGATCGTTTTTAGTAGTCTGACACAGAAAATTTTCTTGACGAGAGGCTTTGAAGTCTTGTGTTTCTCAAAACTGATCTTTCTCACAGTCACACGTAGCGATTAGGTTGAACTTGCTTTTAGAAGCTGAAAGAGAGAGTGAGTGTACTGAGTGATAGAGAGTGAGAGAGCGTGAGAGAGACAGACAGAGAGAGACAGAGAGATAGAGGGGCATGAGAGAGAGAGAAAGAGAAGGAACTTGTAATTGACTTTGCAAATTGCCTTGGGTGTTCTAGATGAATCTCCTCTGTCCTGCTTCACTTCTTTGTGACTGACAAATTTAAGCAGTCCACTCAAATGTAATAGTATTATTCCGCTGCTCTATTACTCACTTTGAAATTGTCTAAATCACAGGAGCATGGGCATTGTAAAATTATGGTTTATGGTCAGCTATACTCAGTGCTAAGTGCACCAGACAACATTGCTTTTGACTATGGTCATGCGCTGTTTTGCCATGAGTTGGTGTGCCTGGTTTCGTTACTGGATTAGTCTGGTTACAAGGCAAGTTCATGACATTATGTGTGTGCTACCTGCTTTTGATTTTGCTATCTTATTGATGACTTTTCAATATGGCAGTTATCATCTAGTCAGTTTTCTTATGGTTAGTCTTGTCGTTTGTAGTTTTAACAAACAAGGAAAGAAACATATTAATTAGTCACATTGCTGTTCAGAAACTCAGTTATCTTAATTTGAAGTTTTTTGCACTGTCGAACATTCCTGTAAATAGCACAGGGTTTGCTGGTCTTTGTATTTATTAGTTACTATATACTATATAGGCCTTTGTTTAGTACTACTGTGACACTTGTCATTTCACCTATGTGGCCTGGAATTCACTTTAGATATGATACCATATTATGTTGGCGTAAGTTACAGTGTAGTACTGGACGAAAATATGAATAGTAGTGGGCCTACTTTTTAACCCCAAGCACACTACAGTATATCTGAAATTACTGCATTGCCATCCATTAAAATTGGTGTACAGTAAAGGCTGTTTCTTTTGGCTAACTAAAATATCTAATCTTACAACAAGCATCGATGTGTGATGTACGTCTTTGCTAAGTAAGACTTTAAGCAGAAAGTTACTTAGAAATGATATCGTAAGAAAAAGGGTCTGACTTTGAAAATGATAGTGCAGTCTGTCACACTTACAGGACATATGTTTATGATGCAAGTCAGAGTAAAACTAATGTCATGTATGTTGGATTACGCATTGCATCCAATACTCAATAGATGGCTTTGATGTTTTTATACATTTCATTCAAATTTTTTATCATTATTTGTTGACATAAAGGAAAATCTGAAGGTGCTTATCGGTGTTTCGCATCTTTTTGAGTCTATATATAGCCTTTACATGTAGTTTGGTGTATCATGAATATGTTTGTTATAATCTGATGTCTTTGCGACGCACATCAAAGTTTTTTGGATACTTTTAAAGAGGGTTATCTAGTGTTCTTTTAAATTATATGCTCTTCCTCTCCAGCTATTCAGCAGAAGCTAAACTAAAGTCACTTGAACTTCTGTTGAATGTGGGAAGCAGTAACATTTATCAAAACTGTTGTTATTGGAAAGCAGTGGCAAGTCTAAACAAATAGCCAATGTATTTTGTTGCAACCAACTGGGAATTCTAGGCAAATATGACAGTGTGGCAGTTTGGTTGAAAACATTGTGGCAGTCAATAGGTAGCTGCACGTTGAATCTTAACACAATACTCAGTACAACCAATTTAGTGCATGACGACTGAGTTAAATGTAAACGGGTTATTTATGGCCTAATCAGTGTTTGCTTTGAGTATGCTCTGAGTCTACAATGAGTATACTGTTCGTTCCGAGCTTGAAACAGGAGTTGGCAGAACAAGCAGGTTGTTTGCACGCTAGTTACACTGTTTTTGGTTTTGGCGAATAACATCCGCGTCTCATTGCGACGGAATAATATTCAATTTATTAAAGTCGATAAATGCTTTTTAGCCAACATGGTGTGCTTTGTGCCATCAGTTTCACTTTGTAATTCGTGTTAAAAAGTTGCAATTGTTGTTATGCCCTTTCATGTAAATAATAGCTCTGTTTAATCAAATTACTTCTGTTTACCATTGTTTATTCTATAAACAAGCCCTGCTTCTATGCTTACTTAGCGGTTACTGTGTTTCTAATCGTCGTGGGCTGGCTTGAATAAACCTACCTGGAGCCGAGTCTCAGCAGTCGCTATTGAGATTAAATCAAACGTTTTCTAGCAAACTCAGAGAATTATAATTGCATCAAAGTTTAAAGGTAGATAAGTAGTACGCTTATGGCCAGGGTCGTCCATAAATGACATCACACTATTTTTGACATAAAATTTACCACCTCCACTTCTCTCGTTACAGTTATCACATAGCATCACACAAATCAAACCGCCTTCTCCCAATCTGGCCATGACGTCATTTATGGACGGCTCCTAAGAGCATTTGCGCATGTTTTTGCTGGTTCCTGTGAAACTTGTGCGTGTACAGTATAGGTATTTGTTACGATATTTAACTATTCGTGCATCTGAGTTCTAGGTGCTTGACCATGCAAGATGTCATAATATAAACTTAATTGGATGTCCATTGAAGTTAGATGAACTTTGATGTGAGTTCAGGTTGTTATACAAAGTAGGTAGCATATTTCGAATTTGAGTTCTAAAGCATAATAATTATATGGATTCATTCTTACATTAATATATTTGTAATTATTCATGTTCGATAGCAGTTGATTCAGAGAATTGAAGATCATATTTGTAATTGGCGCCACTTCAAGATATATTAGCATTGATCATCATGCATCAGACTTGCGTCTCATATTATTCGCTGTCTGACTTCTTACAGTCCAGTTATCCACACTGAGTTAGATTTTTCATTGTGTTATTTAAACACACACTGAGGGAGTACCAGCTATACAATTTCAGCTGGTCATGTCAGGTCATTGGAGTTATTCAGCAGGTTGAAGAAATTGAGTGTAAGGAAGATACTAAAAATTCCAAAGAGTTTTTGGCAGGTCATAGGGCAGGTCATGCGTTAAGTATTTGACCTGCTGCAACCCATGATGCACCGCCACTCCATGTATATAAAACACGTTTACAAAACCTCAAATAGGCACTACATGTATTTTACGTAAAAGTGTTATCACAATGAATCTATTGCTGACGAAATGTTATCAATTAATGAAAATTAAGGCATGAGCATCATTTGTGTTTAAAAGCTTGTTTGTCAGCCTAGCAAGGTGTTTGTCAGTCTAAGACAAGTGCAGATTTGACGTCTTATTGTCTTCAGAGTTGGTCACGGTAGTCTGTGATTATTGTTTTTGAATATTTGCATCAAGAACAGGTTACCGGAGATAAGTGCTTTTGTACATATCTGTTGTCCAATGAAACTGATCTTTGTCTTTTGCTAGAGGTTTGCTGGTAATACTTGTGTTTGCATTCTGCACAGATGCGAAGTTTGTTCTTTGTCTGCATAGATTTCAGGCTGAGTTTTTGGCTTTTATTCGTGAAGGCTGAGATTTTATAACATGTGACTAGATTTTGTAGGTAGATCTTGTTATTTTGTAATAAATGTATTTGTGTTATTATATTAAGTACTTATGATTTGGAAATATGTTTCATGCACAGTTGACTCATGTAGGCTCGAAGTGTATGGAAGTCTTATTGGCGTTGACAACCTGTTAATTTCATTCATTTGCTTTGATAGACTACTGTGGTAGGCCTACTTTTCTTCTTTGAGTGGCAATGGTTAAATACTCAAACTAGGCACTGGCTCTCGCTGCCAGAGAAACTAAACTACTAGTCTACTTATGTAATTATTGAATCGTAGCAGTGAAAGTAGATGGTACTAATTTTTATTGCTGACCTCAGGCAATTCTGCAAAGTTTGAATCTTCTAGATTTGTTGTTCGTAGTATCATCACTGAAAGTTCTAGAGTAAGTGCATAGTGAAGATATCAAAGAAATTGTTTGCAGCCATGCTACTAGTGAGTACATCTGCTTCAGTGAGATATGTACCTGTGCTGTTTTTGTTAAGTAAAAATTCTGTAGGAAACTGTTCTTTGCAGAGATCTTTAGTCTAATTGACAATAAGTCAGGTCACTATTTCCTTGCAAACATCTTTTCATTTTGCACATTTATTATTCGATGTCTGAAATTAGAAGAACCAGTTTCTACTTTCTACGAAGTATAATTATTATGTGATATGTTGCAAACAGATTGCGGAGCAAATTAACTTCTTTCCAGACTTTGAAAGAACAAGTAGAGCATAATCCATTCACATGTAGCTTGGATATGAATGACAGTCGGCTGTAGTTGCTTGAATATTAATGTTGCTTATATTTGTAAATGTGTCCTCTGCTCCTTATACTTCCATTTGTTTTAGATATCCCTTGTACCAAAATGTTATGGCAAATGTTTTAAACAATCCTTGCATGGAAAACTATTATATAGCTCTAATAGAAACTCACACTACTGATGTAAAGCAATGGCTCAGCATTTTAACTTTTGTTTGAGATTCAGTTGAGAACTAAGAGATATGTGCATAACATATCTACAGCCTACAGCAGTTGTATGCTGCAGTGAAACTTTCTGGGCTCCATGTCATGTAGCTCTGGTTAAGTTGGCGCTCAGTGGATCCTGCTGTGGTCAGCGCCCAACTGCAGACCCTCTGATATTATATCTGGTAGCAACTTGTAATGCACTTAGATTTTCTAGCATACAGGTACCTAGTTGAACTGCATGGCAAACTTATATTATAACCGTGCTGCTTAACTCAATAGTGGCGAAATGCATTTGTCTTGTAAGTAAAGCTTAAAGAGCGTACTGTGCTTATTGTATGTGGACAGAGTTAGAACACTGCTCCCAGTCTAAAGAGGTGAGAAGTTTATTCTGGTCGTGCAGAAAGTCTTCTTCGATCTTTTAAAGGATTACAAATTGCCGACGTATGCTGCATGTTAAAGGTCATTCCAGAACTTTATTAGAGTTTTAAAAGTACGGCAACCGTATTTTGACAGTTAGTATATCGGTAACGCTGCATTCTCAAATGAACTTCTTTGTTGTATTGGTTGTTAAACTGGTCTGCTCTTGATTGAAAACTGTCACACAATTTTCGTGTTGCTTGATAATTCATTTCTATTTCACATTTTGTCCTTTTTTATTTTCTTGACACCACATTGAAGGGGTCAGCTACTATTCTATATAAGAATAACCAATTAGGACCTATTAGGCCTACCTTTTGCTATTTTTCTGCTGTGTTGGTGTTGTGTCATAGACAGCAGTTATAATTATTAACCCATCGTAAGGTAGGCTACATTTATGTGCTGCTTCATTGGAGCTTCCAAACAAGTCTGCAATTATCTCCATATTAAAAGTTGGCAATTGGTCTTGCTCATTGCCAGCCTCTGGTTGAACTATTGATCAAAGCTTAATTAAACAACCCACCTACCGTAATACAGACAGGCATACGCATACAGAGGCTTCTATCCCTATAGGCTACATGGCGGGCGCAGCTTCAGCTCAGTGAAAAACGGGGGGGAAATCAGAAAAGAGCCAAAACTCACTTCGGTAGGGGGGGGGGTCGGACATGGAGGGCAGCGTTTAATCTATGCATCTCTAGGAGGATGTTCCCTCAGAAAATACTCCCCCCCCCCCATTAGAAAATGTGGACAAAATGGTAGGCCTAATAGTTTCTAGCAAAGTGTATACACTTTGTACACTTTGAGTTTTTAGTTACTATCTGCATTTTTGCACTGCATGAACTGCTATAACAGCTATAATACACCATAATAAAAATCTACTATTATATGATTATAATGTTATTTACTATTTTAATAAATGACACAATCATATTATAATTGAAAAAGATTTAATGTTAATAACCTACTTGAACAAAATATACTTGTACAACTAAATGGCTTCTCTCCAATGTTATCTTTCGAATTTCAGACAGTCAAATTTCAAAATGCCTTGATCCTTGAATATTTAGTAATATAAAGCAACATCATTATTACGTAGGCCTATAATGTATTTTGTATTTTACTTTAGTGCATTGTACTCTATAAATTTATATAACGCCTCTCGAGTGCACACTGATCAGAGGCGCTAAACCCTGCCCAATGGCTGCTCAATTTTGGCAGCAATTCCTCCTCTGTAATAGTAGAGCAATTTTATTAAGCGGCCAGCTTGAAATGCTGAAATTGCAATGTCAAAATTGCATAAATTTCTTATGGGCAGTGGCACATCCCCTCTACATACCATTCCCCTTCTAGGCGCTACACGTATGTGCTTCGGCAATCGTCTGCTGGATGCTCGTTTGTTTCCCCCTCCTCCAAACAAACATTCATTCCCACAATAGAGGAGGGCACTAGATTATATTAATATGTATCAGAGCTTTCACACGTTGTTGATTGACAGTGATGGGGAAAATACTTTCAAAAAGTATTTTGAGTATAAGTATAAATACTTGGTCATAAAAGTATTTAAAATACAAGTAAAAATACTTTTTTACAAAAGTATTTAAAATAGAAGTGTAAAATACTTGGCTTGGAAAAGTATTTAAAATACTAAGTACAAAATACTCACTGCCAAACTACATAAAAAATATGGAAGTCATAGGCTATTAATTTGCGACAAAAATTCTTAACATAGAACAATTTTGTGAAAACGACATCTTACTTAAAAAATTTGATAAAAAAAAAAACATTTTCTGCAATTTCTGGGTCCAAAGATGTTTGAGTCCGAGTCCAATTAAGACACTAGAAATGGGGTTCTAGTTCTAGTCAGAGTTCGTTAACATCAAGATCCACAGAAACACACAATTTAATGGCATATAAAAAATATCGGTAGCCTACTATTTATGCAGAAGGAATGGTCAATGTAATTTACCCACATTTAAAAACATTAAATTAGATAAAGTTTTTTTCAGTAGTCCGGCACAATGGGATGGATAAAAATTCTTCCACTGCTGAACACAAGCTCAACGTACGCAGGGGCGGATCCAGGGGGGGCCAATTCGGCCATGGCCCCCTTTGAAAACTGCCATGGGACGTGCCCCCCCATTTGGTCCGAAATTAGCAATACGAATATGGGTACAATGGATATTGGCCCCCTATTTGGAAAATTGTATGGGACGTGGACCCCCGCTCGGTTTTGAAGTTGAGGACTAAAAAAAAAAAGGTCATCAACTTTTTTGGCAGATGAAATGGTATATTTTCCCGAAATTTTTGGCAGATGACTAAAAAAAACTTGTTCTTAGAAATTTTCTTGGTTTTTCCCAAGATTTTGGCCCCCCCCTAAAAACAGTTCTGGATCCGCCACTGTACGTACGTATAGGCCTACCTTATAAAGTCTGCTATGTTGAGACTTCCTGTCATTATTCTCTCCATCAGCAAAACCCTCTATGCTACTTTTTAAGTAAGTGTTCGAAGTATGTGGTATGGGAATGGCCTATCCCTTGTGATAATAATACAATACACCAGCACAGGTCAACTAAGTGTTATTGGTGTCTTCCTGTATGTTTTAATTCGTCAAGTATGTAGTACATGATCCATTAAATTAACTGGAGATCGACGTAATAAAACTGCGCCCGTTCCAGGGTCACATAAGTTCCAATTGCCACCGATACTATTAAAAGAGGGAAATCAGAATGGTGAAATTAAAATGACGCCATCGAGAAGACGAAAAACGAACAAAGGGAATGCTCAAAAGGCACATTGTGTCGATGGCAATTAAGCGACACAAAATATTTATTGCACCAGAATTACAAAGCTAGCTTAGGAGTATTAAGGATTGTTTTCCAAATATTTGGAGTTGTCTTATTTTAGGCCTGGTTTTAAAGTTTAAATTGTGTAGTAGCCAATAGGCCTACTGTTAGAGTAGGCCAGTGTCGCGTGACAGGGTATTTATCCCCAAAGTATTCAGCCCCCCCCCCCCCCCGGAGAAACTATTTCGAAACAGATTCTTCACGGCGGATCTGTTAAATATAAATTCGCTCCCCCAGACTGTAATTCTGAAATAGAGTTTCCGTGGGAGAGAATATTAATTTCATCTCCCGCTCAAATAAAGTATCCCTTTCAACGCAAAATAAGCTACGGTACTGCACCAGTCACATGATCATTATAGCTGACCAGGGTACGTAAACCGCTAGTTTGCGTTGTTAAATAATAACTTAAATTATTTAACAAGACATAGGCCTACGTTAACGCGTTCCCTGATAATAATTTATAGGCTATCAGAAAACTTTGTAGCAATACAGAGTTAGCCAACCGAGGAAAAACGTCAATTCAGCCGGGGAGACTTTGTTGTAGGAGGGAGTTTATATTATTACACCGGCCCCTAGGCCTATTAGGCTGGGAACTGTCAGAGTTAGACCGTTAGAGTTAGACTGCATCGACATTAGCAGACCGGAGCAGCAGGCCTATCTATAATAACTGCATCATCGGGCAGGAGCACTTGAAGCAGTAGACACTATTTAATTACAGTGATCCACACTATAGCCTACATGCAGTACAACCTTTTTATTCCATATTAGCTGAACCCGGCCACGCGTTGCTGTGGCTGAAAAGAGCATCCATGCAACCATCCCTTCCTACCTCCCCCTCTCCAATCCCCTCCTCCACCCCTCCCCTTCCCCCTCCCCAACCCTCCTCCTTCGCCTGCCCTCCCCTTACCCTCACCCCCTCCCCGCCCCTCCCCTCCTCTCCCCATCCCTCCCCCAACGATCGATCCTTTCTACATGTTGAGAAATGTTGCAACTCGCTTTTGACGTCACGGCACTCAACCTCATTCTATGTTTCGTCTGGCCACTGTGCATGTTGATTACGGGCGACGTTTAAAATTGTTTAGCTCAAATAGTCGACGAATTTGATCAAATATTGTTGTTAAAGATTGGGTTTTTTGGAGAAAAAAAACATTTAAAGAACACTCACGTATTCGAATGGAACGTTTTGGTGAGATTTTGAAAAGAATCGGTCCGTTACTTTGGGAGATCCTATCATTTTCAATTTGGTGCGAACGCCGTTACATTTTTATTTATATAGATTTTGACAACTTCGAACACTTCTGTTATGACTTATTTTTGGGTTACAAACTATAATTTGTGCCGTCATTGACAAAAAACAGAGGTTTCTCATTCACGTTGACAGTTTATTTTTCCTCTTGTAAAAAACCGGGACAATTTAGCCGTTTTGCCAAAGTCGTCGGGACACCGGGACGCACCATAAAAAACCGGGACATGTCCCGGAAAACCGGGACGTATGGTCACCCTACGATTCTATTCCTTCAACACTGACTCTTCTTCCAACCACACTAACTTCCATTGCAAATTCTCCTGTCCGAAACCTAGGTGTTATCTTTGACCAGCATCTTAGCTCAGACTTAGCTTCTCCGACCACATAACCCAACTTTCCCGCACTTGTTTCATGCACATACGAGATCTCCGCAGAATCCGATCTTTGCTTGACTTTAAAACTGTATCCACAATAGCCACATCTATAGTTCATGCGAAACTTAATTAGGCGCCTACTGCAACTCTCTCTTTCTAAACATTGATACAACCCAAATTAACCGCCTCCAAGCTATCCAGAATGCCCTCGCCCGCGCAGTGACGAAAACCCCGAAACGTCACCACATCACTCCAGTCCTGAAATCACTTCACTGGCTCAAAATACGTGAACGCATCGAATACAAAGTCCTATCGCTCACTTACAATACACTCCAATCATCCCAGCCGTTCTACCTTCGTCAATTGTTCACCATACAGCCACTTCGTTCAACACGCTCCTCATCCTCCATTACACTGCTTCGCCCTCCCATCACTTCATCGCTGAAATTCGCAAACCGCTCCATAGCCATTGCCGTTCCACCTCTTTGGAACAAACTTCCGCCAGCACTTCGGCAAACTTCCGACCCATCATACGAACTCACCAAAACTTCACCTCTCGGTATCTCCCCACAGGTATTTCACTCAAAACTGAAAACATTGCTCTTCCGCAAATCCTATCCTGATTCTTCCGATTCTCCTCACATCCCTCATCATTTCAACCCTACACATCACCCACCTTAGCCGTCCATCTCTCTGCCTGCCTGACTCTCCGGACTTGACCCGCTGCCTATCGATTTTGTTTTGATTAAGCGCCTGTGAATAAGCTGGTTCCTGCGACTTCGCTTTTGTGGGCGCTGTAAAGTCTTGAGATTACGATTACGGTATACGTGGCTGTGGTAATTGGTTGCAATGGCAAGTGGTTGTAGCCTATATGTTGTGGCAGTTGGTGGTGTGATTGCAATGGTAGGTGTTGTGTGTAAATGTGGTAGTTGGTTGTGTGATTGCAGTGGCAAGTGGTTGTATGTGGCTGTGGTAGTTCGTTGTAGTGGCAAGTGCCAAGTGGTTGTATATGGCTGTGGTAGTTGATAATTAAATTTTAAGATAATCTTCAACGAAAAATACAGATACTTTTAGATAGTTAACAGCCAACTTATATTATAGGCTACTTATCTTACCTCGACTCAAAATTGCTATATATTTGCATGTTTTATCTATCTAAATAAGCAATTTGGTATTCTGGCTTAATGTAGGCTATTTGTTCATGAACGCCACTTATAGCCTCACTCGAATGCATGGCGATGCTGCTGAACTACTGCTGCAGTGGACCATTTCACAAACGGCTGTTTTCACCCTTTCAGTCCAGGGATTGAATATAGGAGTCCTTGACTGAACGAATGAACTGCATTAACGGCGGCTGATGAGGCTGCCCGAGTTAAGTGGCCCGGGACATCAGAAACGCCCAACCCCGAGTTACTGAGCTTCCCAGTACAAGCCAACCCCGAGTTAATGAGCTTCCCAGTACAAGCCAGCGGGCCAACCTGTTAGTGGAATGATCTTGCTATCTATCCAAGGTTCTTAGAATATTGATCTTGCTATCTATCTATCTGCGCTTTCTGTTGGCCTACTGCGCCCGTACCTGCACGGGCCGCGGTAGGCCAACAGACAGCGCGGTGTAGGCCTTCGACGATTCATTATAAACGCTGCCGTAGGCCTAGTGTCTGGGAGTGAGATTACGAAAGTGAGAAGATGAAAATGACTATGAGAAATCATGATAATAATTATGTTCAGCAAAAATTGAGTTCCTTCGATCCGGAGTAAAATTCTTCAGTGATCGAGAGTGACCCAAGGTAGCTGAGTATGTCAATGTCGACATGATGATGATGTACCGTGGTACGTGCTGTTAATAATTCTTACACGTTTGAATTATGGCTGCTAGTCAGATGGTATTAGGGCATCATAGCGTGATGTTTCAGGACCTTTGTCCTTTGGCAATGTATATACAGGGTGGTCAAAAATAAACCGCACACTGATAAATTGATAGTACTTTATTCAGACCAATTCAAATATAACCGTGAAAATTCACACAAACACAGCAATTATTTTTTACTGTAACATTACATGGATGGATTTCGTTACATAAAATGTTCAATGTGTCCTCGATCCTTGCTGCTCGACCCCGCATTGAAGCCGACGACGCCATTGATCAATTGCGCGGTCAATGAAACGCAATCGCTGTTCAACTGCTGTCCAACTTTGCGCCTGTACTGGTTAAGTCTGAGATCTTTCTTTACAACACATTTAACAGTTGAACGTGAAATGCCGGTTTCACGTGCAATCTCCCGTGGGCTCTTATGGTTTAGCGGTTTGTCTTCCTGGCTACAGATAAGGTCGCTTACCAACTTGATATTTGCATCTGTTCGAGCTGATTTCAGACGTCCGCTACCCGGCTTCCTAGCTGTGGTACCTTCGGTATCAATTTTTTAATGAGGTCATCGATAGTACGACGTTTCCACGTCTTATTTGGAAATTCTTTCATCATACGCAAGAAAAATGGCATTAAACATTGAATTGTTATACATTATGTCACAAGTCTTTTCCCTCTTCTTCTCTACGTGTGACCTTCAGTCTCTTCGGAAGCTTCTTCGTATAAGTTCGTGGTAGCGTAGGCCTATCCCTAGATAACTGTTTCATTAGCTAAATGGCTAGGTTAAAGAATCTACAGTCTTTCACTGTTTTGTTAACCAACAACGACGACGTGTTTAACTCTTCTTATTATACTCCAAAATCCGATATAAAGTAAAACGATCAGCAACAACACAACAATGACTACACTTGCGTTATCATAACAACTACACGACTACTATCTTCATCAGTCTACTCTATCGCAACTCAACAACAACTCTTACAGCCTATCTCAACGACTCTCAACACGCAACTCTCCTTTTTCACTTCCACTCCCTTCTTGTACAATTAACGTACGCTCGTCTAGACGTCACGTGCTGTCCAGACAATCACCTGTGCAGACGCCGCGCGGCAATTTGCACCTGGCCTACTTACGTCGCTGTACGACAATCGGCGTGCACTGATTAAATTAGCTGACATTACCTCCTTCCTTTCTTTTGAAGAGAGCTAATTAATCTTAAAAATTAGCGAACGTATAATGCTTAAACTAAATACAAACAATTCTTATACTAAATGCAATCACAAAATACCTTATACTACAATCTCGATAAGCAGTCTGCTACTACATTCAACTTTCCTTTCTTATAGTTCAACAGAATGTCAAAATTTTGCAATGATAAAGACCATCTGACTAACTTAGCAGACTTCGACATTGACTCAGTCAAATAAACTAAAGGATTATGATCAGTGAACACATTAATCTTGGAACCAATAATGATTTCTTTCAATTTGTTTAAAGCCCATATGATTGCATAGGCTTCCTTCTCAATCGTCGCCCATCTCCTCTGGGTATCTGTCAGCTTCTGGCTGATAAATGAAACGGGACGTTCTATCCCCTCATCGTCCACTTGTGACAGCACAGCCCCCACAGCAAAATCACTGCTATCACAGTACAAATTAAATGGTTTGCCAACCTCGAACATGTACAGAATAACATTCGATAAAACAATTTCTTTAAGAGAATCAAAAGATTTCTGGTGGTCCTGAGTCCAAATAATGTTCTCAGGTGTCTGCTTGCTAATTAAATCTGTCAATGGTTTAGCAATCTCAGCAAAATTACAAATAAATTGTCTGTAGAAACCAAAGAATCCTAACATTTGCTTCACTTGCTTCTTCGTTTCAGGGTTTTTTAAATTAATCAAACTGTCAATCCTATCTGGATTCATCATCTTCTTCCCTGAACCAATGAGGTGACCGATGAATTTCACCTCACTCTTACCAAACACACATTTCTTCAAGTTCAAAGTTACATTATGCAGTCTTATTTGTTTCAAAAACAATTCTAAATGTTTCAAATGAATGTTCCAATCATCAGAATGGACTGCAATGTCATCAACATAGGGTTCAGTAAATGCATCAATCGGTTGCAAAATCATGTTTATGGCTTTTACAAAAGTCCGTCCAGAGTTAATCATTCCAAAAGGGACACGTGTAAATTCGTACAGTCCATTATGGGTAACGAATGCGGTTTTCCATTGGTCGGATTTCTTCACCGGACAAGTCCAGTAAGCACTGCGACAGTCCAAGACGGAAATAAACTTGGATTTCCCGACTTTGCTCAGCACATCGTTGACGATCGGCATGGGGTATCGACAATTTTCAGTATATGAATTCACGTACCTGTAGTCGCACGCGAGTCTCAAGGATCCGTCCTTCTTCTTGACGATGACCAGCGGACTTGCCATTCTGCTCGACGACGGCTGAATGATGTTTGCTTTCAGCATCTCTTGTATTTGTTTGTCCACTTCTGCGCGGTATATCAACGGTATTCGATAAGCCGTGAACTCCTTCTCTCGAAAGTCTGGTCTCAGCACCACTTCGTGTTCTACCAATGTACATAATCCAGGTTTGTCCGAAAATCTGTCTGCATATCGGTTCAGTACATCCAGTAGCTGTTTCTGTTGCTCGCTCGTAAGATGTCCGATCTGTTCATAGTCCAATTGCAGCGATTTCTGTGTCGTCTCTGCATGGTCTTCTTTCAATGGTAGCTCTACCACTGATCCGAATTCGTCGTCCTCTTCCACGATGAGACCACACGATAATGTTCTTGCGATGAACTTCCTCATTTTGTTGGCATGGACGATTCGTCGGCCGTTTTCATTCATGTCCACCAGATACGAATACTTGGATCTTCTTTGTAGCACTGTACATGGACCATGCCATCGTGAGATCAATTTATTGGTTGACGTTGGATACAGGACGATGACGTTTTCTCCTGGTTCGAATTCTTTATCCTTGGCCCTCTTGTTGTATTGACTGGCGTATTGTTTTTGCTTTTCCTCTGCACAATTCTCAGCAAATATCAAAGCTTTCTCCATGTCTGCTCTTAAGTTCTTCAGGTACTTTGCTGGTTGTACTCCAATGTTTGGCGGTAGATTTATTTCTTTGGTCCAGCTTTCCTTTAAGATAGTTAATGGTCCTCTTGGCATTTTTCCATACACCAGCAGATATGGTGCCACTCCTGTCGTTGCGTTAGGAACTTCTCTTAATGCCCATACGGTAAACGGAATGATTTTATGCCACTGTCTTGGATTTTCCACAATGACATGATGCACCATCTTCTTGAACGTCTGATTCCATCTCTCAACTAATCCAGCTGCCTCAGGATGCCCTGGTGAATCGAATCGTGGACAGCATCCCATCAATTTCAAAAATTCTCTTGTGAGACTGGCTGTAAAATTTGTGCCTCTGTCGCTGGTGATCACAGACGGCACCCCCACGTCAATGAATAGCTTCATCAAAGCTTCGCACACAGCCTTAGCAGTCAATGACTTCAGCAAAAAGATTGTCGGCCATCTTGTACATGAATCCACTATGCACAAGCAATACTTATGCCCAGCTGCTGACTTCGGTTCTATTGGGCCTACCACGTCCATAGTCATCCGTCGGAATGGCACATCTTCCCTTGGAATTGGTGTAATCGGCACTCGATCCATCACCAAACTTCGTGCCTTCAGCTGACACTTCTCACAGGACTTACAAAATTTCACCACGTCTCGACGCATCTTTGGCCAGACAAAGGACAACTTGATTCTCTCTCGTGTCTTCTCTTCTCCCAAGTGTCCGCCAAATACTGACTCGTGAGCTAATTCCATTACTTGAATTCTTCTCTCTTTCGGTAACACCAACTGATACACAAGCTGATCCAGCATTTGATGCTTCTTATACAGCAATCCATTCACCACGCTAAACTCTGATCCTTGGTCTTCAGCGATCCTCCACCACGATTTCAGTGACTCGTCATTTCTCTGCTGCTCCTCGAATTTCTTCGCATCTTCCAGCTGTCTTTCATCGTTCGAATTCTCTGTGAACAAGTCCCTCATACTTGTCTCCAGTTCAGCGTCGCTTCCGGAATCTTCACTATCATTTCGTTCACATGCAGCCATCTCTTCTTCAGTTTCATTGTTCTCAGATGTTGTTCTTTCGTCATCTTGGATGCTGAGTTCATCTTCGCTTTCCGTGTCATCTTCTTGCGAACTTTCGTTTATCGTTTCATCTTCTCCGTCTTCGACTTCTGCTCTCCGACTTTGTGCTCTTGTAGTCACATTCGCTTGTAGCTCTCCTTGCAATATACTGATTGGTGGAACCTCTTTCAGTTCTGCAATTATCTCTGGATGTAGCAGGAACTTTTCTGGATTTTCTTTACACAGTTCTGCTGAAATGCTGGCACACACTAAAGTTAAATATGGCGCGATATTTATTGTCCTGTCCTCTGTAGCTGTTCCTTCGTTACGACCGCTCATCCGCACTTCGATTTTCACCAACTTAGCTGGAATCGGCTCTCCAGCTACACATTGCAAATGAACTCTGCCGATTTCTTCTACTGTCGTTCCTTTCAGTAGTTCCTCGTTGATTACTGGTATCTCGGTCCCCGAGTCAATCAACGCCTCGACTTGCACAGGCTGCCCATCAGTCCCACGTATCTCCACATTTACATGCTGCAACGATATCTTCTTTATGCGTTGACACTCCTCTTTACTTTTTGTTTCTCGACAACTTTCTGCAATGGAAGTAGTCTTTATCGCTTCTTTCAGTATGGTGAACTGCGGCGTACACTTCATCACTGACTTTACTTCTGTTTCTTGGTTGCATTGTTCTTCCCAACCAGGAGGTGCATTTATCACTTGTATCGGGTTTACTCGAAGATTTTCTGCACTTCTGCTAAAGTTCTTCCTCAGATTTGCCGCTCCTGGTGCTTGGCAATGTTTTATTAGGTGTTTATCAGAATTGCAATTGTGGCAACGCTTCTTGATAAAACTTCTTTGCTCCTTGTTCTCCCACTTGTTGTACGGCGTGTAAGATGCATTACTTTCTGTTGGGCGTCCCAGCGGCGGAGTTCGATTGTAGGCTTGTCTGTCCCACGTTGACTGTTGTTTATCTTGCGACCACTGCTTTCCAGAATAATCATCTTTCTTTGCATCATTACTCTTGGCTTGGCTTCCGGTGTCTTTGCTATCCTTGTTCCACTTGGGTTGCTTTGGACTATTGTCCCATGCTTCAAATTTCGGTTTGTCTTGGAACATCACACCAATCCGATTGTTTACATGTATATCTGCGAGATCTGCAACATTACTAGCTTCCAAGCATTCTGTGCCCTCTTTTGCTAAGACAAACTGCAGTGGACCTGGTGGTAAACATTCTTTCAGCTTATCCGCCACTAACAAATCAAACAGCTTCTCGTAGTCTTTGTCCACTCGTCTACTTCGGACATAATAATTCAACAGGTTCTTCAGCCTAGCCGTGAACATCGTATACGTTTCTTCGGCTGTCTTCTTGGCATCTGCAAACCTTGACCTGTACTCACGAGCTGTTAACTTGAATTCCTTCAACAAGTGCTCTTTCACTGCATCGTATTTATCTAAATTCTCAAATGATAATCGATTCAATACCGTTCGTGCTCTCGGGGTCATCAATGGCAACAACAATTTCACCCAATATTGCTTTTCCACAGCGAAGCTATTGAATGCATTTTCAACTGTTTCAAAATATAATGGCACTTCCATCATATCATACGGCATCTTCGGTAACACATGCTTCATTGCGTCACCTATCTTCTTAATCTTGGACACCATTGTCTCACTTTCTTTGAGTCTAATCTGTTCTGACACTTCTCGGCTCTTACGATCATCTTCGTCTCTCTTCTTCAGTCGATCTTGATCTTCGATTCTCCGCAGTTCTTCCTGTTCTATCTTCTGTTGTAATAGTTCTAACTGCTTTCTGCGTTCTTCTTTTTCAATGGCCATTTCTTTAAGTTGAGCCTCCTTGATAGCAAGTTTCTTTTGTTCTAACTGCATCTGCTCTTCTCTTTCTCTTTCTGCTTTTTCCAAATTGTCTTTTCCGGCTTGAAATTCTTCCTGACGAATTTCTTCTGCTCTCTCCAGTTCTTGTAAACGCATCTTTTCTTTTTCTTCCTCGCGAGCCTTTTTGTCCTCAATCTGCTGCTTTCGTATTTCTTCATCGCTTTTTCTTGCTTTTTCGTACTCTATCATTAACTCCGTCCGTCTCCGTTCTGATTCATCACGATCGAGTCTCATTTGTTCTAGTTGTATCTGGAACTGCTGCCTCTGCATGTCTATCTCTTGTTGTCGCAATTCTTTCTCTTCTTGCTTACGTTCTTTCTCCTCTTGTCTGCGCTGCTCTTCTTTCTCTTTTTCTTCTTGTTTACGCTTTTTCTCCTCTTGTCTGCGCTGCTCTTCTTTCTCTTTTTCTTCTTGTTTACGCTCTTTCTCCTCTTGTCTGCGCTGCTCTTCTTTCTCTTTTTCTTCTTGTTTACGCTGCTCCTCTTTCATTATCATGAATTGCAGCAACGCCTCCATAGACATCGGTGCCTCAGGCTTCTCCACTGGCTTCTCCGCAGCGCCTCCGACAGCACCTTCTTCTTCTTCTTCTTCTTTCTTAGCCCAAACCTCGGCTAAATTTCTCATCAATTCTTCCCTCGACATCTGTTCGACTTCTTCTGCGTCTAGATCTGCTTCAATTAGCAGTTTTATCAGTCTATCAGTAGACATTTTCTTAATATTTGCTTGCTTTTTCTCCGTAAGTTTCTCCATCTTACTTCTTTACTTTACAGATGCTCGATAAATTAGTAGACTACTCTTCAAATGTTTGCAATTGACTGACTTCAATTCTTTATGCACACTTCAATAGACAAGCAAGTTTTTCTACCTTGTAGTCGTTGTGTTGTCGTTTCTCACTGACGTACGGATGCTCGATGTATCGTTGCTTCTCCCGTGTGCTCGGCTCCTCGATAAATTCACAGCGTCCGTTCCTCCACAACGTCTGTTGATTGGATAGAATCCCTCCGTTCGTAACTACGATCGTTCCCCTGCAACTTGGATCGTTATCCTGCAACTTGGATCGTTATCCTGCAACTTGGATCGTTATCCTGCAACTTGGATCGTTATCCCACCGCTGCCACCAAATGTCACAAGTCTTTTCCCTCTTCTTCTCTACGTGTGACCTTCAGTCTCTTCGGAAGCTTCTTCGTATAAGTTCGTGGTAGCGTAGGCCTATCCCTAGATAACTGTTTCATTAGCTAAATGGCTAGGTTAAAGAATCTACAGTCTTTCACTGTTTTGTTAACCAACAACGACGACGTGTTTAACTCTTCTTATTATACTCCAAAATCCGATATAAAGTAAAACGATCAGCAACAACACAACAATGACTACACTTGCGTTATCATAACAACTACACGACTACTATCTTCATCAGTCTACTCTATCGCAACTCAACAACAACTCTTACAGCCTATCTCAACGACTCTCAACACGCAACTCTCCTTTTTCACTTCCACTCCCTTCTTGTACAATTAACGTACGCTCGTCTAGACGTCACGTGCTGTCCAGACAATCACCTGTGCAGACGCCGCGCGGCAATTTGCACCTGGCCTACTTACGTCGCTGTACGACAATCGGCGTGCACTGATTAAATTAGCTGACACATTATATCAAGAAAACTGTCACTGTGCGGTTTATTTTGGACCACCCTGTATATATATATATATATATATATATATATATATGCCTAGGCCTAATATAGTAAATATAAGAGAAGCAGAGGAAGAAAATAACATTAGGCCTACTGAGACGAGTAGAAGCAGAAAGCGTCGAAAGGATCTGGAGTACCGGTAGCTATAGAAAATAGTAGCCCTAGCCGCCTAGCTACAGTGAAACAGTTAGAAGATTAATTATCTCAGATATTATTGTAGAGATTCACTTGTAGGCGGGAACTTGGTCCTGGGTTTTGACACTTTTGGGGACGAACGAGCGGCCGAAGGACTATCGCCGGGGGGTAATGTTCTCCTTTAGAGTCCGAAATTATTTCAATATAGCATCCTATAATATATACTCCTTGTTTTCAGTTACGTGTTTTACGTATCTCGCCACGCGTCTCGCTGTTTAAAATTTATAAATTCGATTAAAAATATTTCCTGACGAAATAGAAGCGGGATTTAGCGCGTGAGGGTCGGTTAGGGCTCAGGTTAGGCGCCGTGAGGGTCGGTTAGGGTTAGTTTTAGGGTTAGTGCAGTCATTCTGCTGAAATCGAAGCTGGATTGATGCAAATGTTCTTGCCTAACTGGAGCTGGATTGACGAAAAATAATTGTTATCTAAATAGAAGTTGGATAGCAACTACTTAATGACGCGATTGACATCAATTTCTTCGAACGCTGAGGTGAAAAGATCATTTAAACCCAGAGTATATATTATCGGATGCTACCATTGAAACCATTGAAAAAATTTCGGACTCTAAAGGAGAACATTACCCGCCGGGGTTCTAAGCGCCGAGCAGAGGAGTGGTTTGGGAAGAAAGATGTGCTCCGTCCCCAACGTTGATTTTTTTAAATTTCCACGCTGCAATGGTACGTAGCATTTTAGGCTGCCGTTTTAACGAAATTGTTCATTTCAGTCCTGATAGACCTAGTCGTGGTTTAATATTTTCCTAAATGGCTCCTCACATTTGTTTAATTATTTTAAATTTCCATATTTTAATGGCAGCATTTTAAGCTGTCAGCTGCAGTGGCGGCGCCAGGGGGGGCTAGGGGGGCTAAGCCCCCCCCTAAACGTGGCTCAGCCCCCCCAAACCAAAAAGCTGAAAATGTCTCAAACGGCTTACTTCGTAATGAGGAAACTAGGCAATGATCAACGGCAACGAAATCAACTATATTATCATAGTGTAGATGCTTATGCCATTGGCGGCACCAGAGGGCAGATGAGGGGTTAGGGGGCTAAGCCCCTAAATGTGACTCAGCCAGGCCCGGATTAACCCCTCGGGGGGCCCGCCGCCATATTTTCAGGGGGCCCCTAATTTACCATTACCTTTCGTCGCCACACTCCACGGGCCCATTGAGACAAACAAATAGCAGGGAAGCCATAATATTAATGATCTGCACTGCAGCCATACCTTTATATAGGCCTACGTAGGCCTACATGATTCGATTGACCCAGGAGAGCTCGCCATCTTTTCGCGGCAGCTGAAGGTTTTTCTTACTGCTTGCTCATCATCACAAATGCCGACATTTCCAGTATCGGAATTTGTTACGCATTCATGTTGAGAAACTAAACTGAAGAAGGCTCAGCTTTTAACCACCTCGACAACTTACATTTATTTTAGGCCTTCCCTATAGCAGACGCCTAGCATAATCAGAGTTTCGCGTTTATTAAATCCTCTGTAGACTTGTACACTCGGGTCGTGGACACCAACACCACCGCTGACCGCAATAGAAGCCCCACGCTCGGGTCTCCATGTAGCCTAAACTGATCTAGACTTCCACTCTGACACACTACGTACCATTATATATTATATTTCACAGCTGTCGTAGGCTATAGGTTGATATTATGATATACTGCAGGTCACATTCCTCCTCAGAAGACGAGTGACCACCTCCACTATGGGTCTACGGGTTTTGCAAAATATAATCTGTTATTGACCAGTTTACAGTAGTTGTGATTTTCAGTGGAATGCAAGCTCGTATGCATAGAGTATGGTCTCGGGCATCCATGATTCGCCCAATTTATCATCCTACAAGTCAGAGCCAGCTTTGGTCGGCTTTAGACAGAGAAACATAATTTCAATTGGCGGCATTTTGATACTATTAGCGGTTCTTTCCTAAAGGTAGGGTGACTACGCCTCTGCCTTGGCTGCACAACTTTCAGCGATAATTTCCTCTCCCCTCTTCAGGATCGTCCCTCCCTGATGTCAAATGAGTCACCGTGGCATGCAGGGAGTTCGTGAAACATATCTATATAGGCCTAATACGGAGTTATAGTTATACGAAAGTGGGTGAGAAGTTCAGAGGCACTGACAAGTGACAATTTACAGTTCACTCTTTCCCTCTCTGCATCCACACTCAATTGAGATGGCCGTGATCCACGCATCCATGTAGTCTAATAGCATTCCTCTTCGACATAATTATTATAGATTGCCTTTGTAAGACTGAGCCAAAGATAACATGATACACCTTGCGCATGAATGTGCAGACCAATTACAGAGTTCAACCGAATCTCTACTTTGTCTACGTCTGTCTGTTCGTCTACATGTATGTCTGACTCTTCTTAGAAGGCCGATCTCTCCCTCTCTGTCCGCCTGTCTGTAACTCTGGCCTATCTCTTCTAAAAGTAGGCCAAATGGAATATCGACAAAATCATAAATCAGAGCTGGCACAAACATAGGGGCCAACATAAATAAAACTGTTTTTCGCCATAGGAAGAAAACAATGACCAATGGACGCAAAATTTACACACTGTCCTTGAAGCAAATTTGAATAAATGGGAAAATGCACAATAAAAATTATTTTTTGCAGATGCGGGGGGCCCTCTGACGACGGGGGGCCCGCCGCCATGGCAGACATGGCATACTGGTTAATCCGGCCCTGGACTCAGCCTCATCCCAAAGCAAAAAGCAACGAATGTCCATGTATCGGCTTAAAAGTTATTATTATTATTATCATATTTTCGGACCTCAACTGCGGCGGACGGTCATACATCGACTCACATGTGAGACATCAATTGCGACTGGGCTCGACTCCCGGACATCGACTCTTTCTGCGACTCAATATTATCAATTTAGCATGCACACAGTCCTCTTATATATTTATACCCTAATGGAGCTGCAGGGGACAGAGGGCTGAGGTCCGGGCCGGTCTGAGGTCTGAACCGGTCCTGCGAGATCCGCGATGGCGGGGCAGGAGGTTGAGGTACCGACCGGTCTGCGGTCCGAACCGGTCTGGCGGGGAAAAGAAGCCGAGATCCGCGATGGCGGAGCAGGGGGTTGAGGTACCGACTGGTCAGAGAACCGGACGGGTCGGGAAGAGGGCTGGAGGCTTCGAACTGGCGGAGGAATGGACTGAGATCCGGACCAGTTTGAGCCCGGGCTAGCGGAGGGAAGGGGGCTGGAGGTCCGAGGCGGCGGGGAGAAATGGGGCTGAGGTCTGCGCGGGGGGGCAAGGGGACTGAGGTCCGGACCGGTGTGAGTCCGGGCTGGCGGAGAAGGGGGTCTGAGGTTTGGCCCGGTGTGAGTCCGGGCTGGCGGGAGAAGGGTGTTGAGTCCGGGTTGGCGGAGGAAGGTGCTGAGATTCACAAGGACAGCAATTTTGACTTTCGCTACAATAGCGTGTCGATGCTTATACTAATAGAATGCGCCCCAGACCGTGATGAGGTTATGTGCACCATGTCCGGCCCGCCGGCCTCCTGAGGGGCTACGCCGGTAGTCCTACACAACTATACATTGGGGAACGGGGTGTTCATTTAGCACCAACAGTCATGGGTGGAGACTTGGGGGCCTAGGGGAAGTCCACGAGACCCCGAAGTGTGTGGATGTGGACGCAGATGCTGCTCCCCAATATTTCAAAAAATATCTCAAAAATGTCATTGTAAATTTCTAGAGTGTTATCTAGGCTACTGTTTATCCATCATCAACAATTTTGCTAGGACGAGAGCAAAACTGGTATACCCTTGCAGTGTGAAATTCGATAATAATTATTTATACAACGTGGAGGAACATTATTGAACTCATAACGAATTTCTTTCAGCAATGAAATAATTATGAGAAATTTGTTGAGGTAACAGCTTAGAATGTCACCATTAAAGTGCTAATATCCACAAAAATTTAAACAATGGGACACTTTTGAAGTCATAGGGCCTAACCCACAACTTTCAGCATTGAAATGGTGAGCTCTTTAGTAAAAATGACAACCCAAAATGCTATTATTGCAATGTGGAAATTCAATTTTTGTCATGACTTTTCGTTCATAAACAATTAGCAAACAACAGCCTGAAACGTGCTCCTGTCGATGTTAACAGCGAAAAACGCGCTGGTTTCTGGGGCTCCGCCCCAGACCCCGCTGGGGGAGCTTATACGACGCTCCCTCAGACCCCCTAGTCGGTATGAGCTTCGTTCATTCGGCACTCGCAGCTTCGAGTCTGCAGCGAATGCAAAATTTAAATTACCGCTCAAGGAAAATGTTCTACTTGCGCTCCTGGGAGGAAGGGCTTGGGGTTTCAGCCCCCAAACCTGAAATCCTGGCGTCGCCACTGGTTGTACCCGTAAAACCCCTACATGTGACATGCCTCTATGGTTTTTCTATATAGTCGGCCTACCCATATGACAGTAGGCTATACTTATAAACTTGTTAGGCTGTAGGCCTAAACTTTTAACTTTTGTGATCATATTAAAGACTAAGCCCATTTCTTTTACAATGAAATTTTGACATTAATTCTTATACTGGTAGCTATAGTCTGCGACTCTGCAAAACGACTTCTTATTTAAATTTTCATGATTTTATCGTACATAAATAACTGGCAAAAAAGAGCCTTAAAATGGCTCAAATTGAGATCAACAGAGCTAAAAATGCGCTGGCGGCTGGGGCTCCGCCCCAGACCCCGCTGGGGGAGCTCACGACGCTCCCCCAGACCCCCTAGTCGCTATGGGCTTCGTGCCTTCGGCACTCGCAGCCTCGCGCCTTCGGCGCTTCAGAAAATATTTCTAGTTGGCCTTAGGGCTTCAGCCCCCCCAAAACTGAAATCCTGGCGCCGCCACTGATCTCGGGCTAGCACGGTCCGTCCACGGGAACCTAAATGGCGTGACGACACGATAATCATCTTCGATATGGCAGTGTCGTTAAACATGTAGGCTAACAACAACAGTAATAGCTGAGTTGTGAATGGTGATAGCAGCACTGCAGCTGTCGTTAAATTGGTTCAACGTAGGCCTACACGATGCGCATACAAAAGATTCGCCCTGTGATAGATGGTTCTTAAATAGCCTACAGACAAGGCCATACAACTATTCATCAGACCAGAGCGGGATGTCATGCTTCAGTGGCTTTTTAACGCTGTGCAATTGGGAGGTAACAAAGTAGGCATTTGCCTACTGTTGCAGTGATGTCAAAATATAGACTGTATAGTGCCTATAATGACAATTTGCTTGAATTTCTACATTGCAATGACAGCATTCTAAGCTGTCGTCAGTAGCAGCGCCAGAGTGGGGATAGAGGGGGGGGGCTAAGCTCCCCCAAACAAAGCCATCCGTTTTTTACATGTAAAAGTGAAACATTTCCACGTTTAGGCCCCCCAAATGTGACATACCCATGAGATTTCGACCAAATTACTAAAAAAAGGTCGTCTGAACATTTGGCGGATGAAAATGGAAAATTTTCATGAGATTTTGGCTGTCATCTTAACAAAACCAATCCACTAAGATGCTGTGCAGTGTGCATTGTGCGCAATCCACCAAGGTGCTGTGCACCGGTCCACGAAGGTGCTGTACACCAATCCACCAAGTTGCTGTGCACCGATCCACCAAGGTGCTTTGCACTGTTCCACCAATGTGCTGTGCATCGCTCCACCAAGGTGCTTGCACCGGTATGCCAAGGTGCTTTGCACCATTCTACCAAGGTGCTGTGCATCGCTCCACCAAGGTGCTTGCATTGGTCCACCATTGACCACTAAGGTGCTGTGCGCTGGTCACCAAGATGCTGTGCACCGGTCCAAAGTGCGGTGCCCCGGCCGGTCCACCAAGGGGCTGTTTACCGGTCCTCCAAGGTGCTCTGAACTGGTCCACCAAATTCCACTGCCTGAGCAGCGCTGATCGGACCTGATCGAAAACACTTAATCGTGGTGGTCTCTGGACGTGGCACGTAGTTAGGCTAAGCAAGCTGGTTGACTGCATGGCAAAGATTGGCAGCAGTCCCTAGACCTGGGAGTCGACCCCAAAAAGTCGACCCCAGTCGACTTGGTCATCCCAAGTCGGGTCGGGTCGTTTCTGCTCACCGCAACTGACCCCAAGTCGAATTTCGTAGAGAGAAGTCACTTGAAGTTGTTTTTACCACAAGTCGACTTGAACCGACTTGAGACACAAACATAGTTAAATTTCTAACTTCAAACCAATGAACGTGAGACCAAGACAACATTTAAGCAGCTTTTGTAGTGTGATTACAAGAATGAGTGAGGCCTTTGCTAAACAGAGACTTAGTATTTTACCGGTAGGCTATCGTGCAGTGTGCCGATCTATTCGGTATAGTTTGCTATTCTATGCTAAAACGTGACGCATATTATAGGCACGCGCGTAATTAAAATGGTGAAACAAAATGTTGCTAAAATATTAGCACGTGTGCTTGTCAAAACATGAACATGAGCAAATCAGTGAACTTCTAGTGGTCAGCGAATTCGGCGCAAAGAAAGCTGGATCTACAAAGCCTATAATAATCGATAGTTTGGCGCTACTGTGCAGTTGTCTGTAGACGGAAAAGCTATTGTATACGGGCCAATTGGACAATGAAAGACAAGCTTAAGCTGTCAGTGAGTAGGCCTATGCTAGCTACTATTGTAGTATAATAGGCCTACTGCCGGGTGACGCGAGCTTGCAGTGCTATTTGCTAAGTTGCAGAATGATGTTAGTATAGCCGAATAATTATGACAACGGGCTTACAAATTATTATCATCATAACACGCCATTCAGTGCAACCAGTCCGCGGTCCCCCATTTTGTCTTAGACCTTATGCCTTTCACAAATTTATGCAATATTAATATTAGGTCGAATAATAATAATGAGTGTAATCTGAATAATCACAGACAAGTGGGCAAGCTAAAATTCATAAGCCTAATAATTTGCCGTCTACTAGATGGCCCAAAGCATCACAAAACTATTCAAACTGAAACACCAACAGCCTGAAATGGGCTTAATAAAACTTTAACAAAAGCATGCATCAATTAAGTGTTGAGGCCTCATTGGTAAGCCTATATGAAATTAATGTCTGCCAGGAAAAATTTGCTTGACTTCCCGCATTAGTAACCGTACGTAGACCTAGGCTAATGGCTATTACCATGTCAGAAGTCGACTTCAAGTCGGAAGTCGGTTGTTTTTCTGCCAAGTCGGGTCAAGTCGTTTTGACTCCAAGAAGTCGACTTCAAGTCGACCTCAAGTCAGTTTAGGGTCAAGTGGGGTCAGATTGCCAGACCAAAGTCACTCCCAGGTCTAGCAGTCCCTCATGCAAGTTGTTCTTTTCGTTTCTTCACTATATTCTACAGTCTCAGTTAGATTTAAAAGTTTAGGCCTACATTGTTGAGTAATAGTAGGACCTAGGCTATGCCTCAATTCCAAGACTAGTTGAGCTATTCTTGCAGGCTACCTTCAAACAATTAACAGCAGCTGTCTACACTGTCACTGGTGAGTCATGCAGTTTTCGCCAAAGTTTGACTATTCACAGCCTATGATCGAAGACATCACAGAAGCAAATGCTGAGTGGGTTGACAGATAATAACCAAATGTAGGCCTATGGCCCTATGCTCTCGTAGCTTTGGACCGTGTAGTTTTGGACTGGCTTCCTGCAAGACTAGTTGAGCTATTTTTGCAGGCTACCTTCAAACAATTAACACCAACTGTTTATACTGTCACTGGTGAGTCAGTTGACAGCATCCCTTCTTACACCATGGTTGACAGATAATAACCAAATGTTCCGTATGCTCTATAGGTGCTTTAATTGGACCGTATAGTTGTGGAGTGTGGACTGGCTTCCTGCAAACTCCGGAAATTCATATTAAGCAATAATTATAGGTTAATTAAAATCTGCTGAATTTTTACAATAAATTTTGTTGTGTGACTATAATACTATTATAAAGGACTGTTCTGTGAACTTTAAGCTTGTTATTCTAGTTTATATTAATTGTAAGTCCGTTATAAACAACTTATCCTAAGTGAACTAAGTCGTCTGCCCATCAGAAATAACTTCTAATGGTAAGTGGACAAACATCCACTTAACGGATTTTGTAGAGTCTTTTGTCTTGTACATTGACATCATCAACAGAAAACATTTGTAAATTTATGTTATTATTGCACTTTGTTTTGTCATTGTGTTGCTTGTGAATCAGTAAAATGCCTTCAATCAGTCAATCAATTTCTGAGCAATTAACTTTAAGATGGAAGAAAACAATTGTAAAGCTGTGCATTTATTATGCCCCTAAATTTGTCTGCATTACGATTTGTTGTGAAATAGGTAATTCGATCAGCTTACATTGTGTTCTTATTGTCTTGCAGGCCACTTGTGACTGTTTAGGACTACTGCATGGTCGTTGACGCCAATGCAGGCAAATTGATTATCTTATTAGGCCTATTCCTACATGTGCTGGCACTTTGAATGAGCCTATCTACTTGAAACAAATCTACTTGAAACAAATAGCGTCACAGTCTGCATGAAACAAAATAATATTGTCATGATCAGAATTTATGTTACTGTTGTCGATCTAATATTCTTGTTGTATAGGCTAGGCTATTATAGCCTAATTACTGTTAATCAGATGCATAATATAAATTGTGCCAAATTTAGGAATTCTCACAAACATGAACGCACACCTATTTCCAGACACACACACATGCAATACAATACAATAAGCTTACAATACAATGCAACTGAAATTTGATAATACCCTCCTTACAAAGCTCAGAAGTGCGCGCACGAATCTCAATTAACACACACAGGAGCGCGCGCCCCCACGGTACCCACACATAGGCCTATATCGAAGTCTTAGGACTTAGGCCATGTCTCTGAGCACTGAAATCATGAATAATTTTGTGAGGATGACAGTTTAATAAGCTACGGTTAGGCCTACAGTGTGGAAATCCAATTTTTTTAAACAATTAATTGGGATGCGACACTCTGAAAGTCTTAACCATGACTATCAGCATTGAAAATTGAACAATTTTATTAAAGATGACAGCTTTAATTCCTATAATTACAATATAGAAATACAAAAAATTTAAACAATCTGGAGGAGACATTTATTACTTAGGCCATGTCTTTCAGCAAAGAAATAACAATTTTTGTTGTTGAGATCATGGCCTAAAGTGTTTCCATTACAGCGTAAACATTTCACAAATTTTAAACATTGAGGGGAACTTTTGAAGTCTTAAACTAGGACTACATTAACTGAAATTATGAACAATTTCGTTAAAGAGACAGTCTAGAATTCTGCCATTGCAGTGTGGAAATTAGCAAAATTTCGACATATGGAGGTGGTCACATAATCATGGTTGACAAAGATTGTTTGACGTCAACCGAAATTATTTTGGTTTCGTGCACCAGTTTTTGGTGATAGCCTATAGCCTATGCTTGAGTCATCGCGACTTAAATCTTATTGGACTTTCCCTTTTTTCTACAGTATGCTTACATTTAGCCATACTGATAGAACACGTCTCAAGTGGAAGATTTCATGACCCACATAAGCGACGCTTGTGGTGAAACTCCCGGCAATACTAGCCAATCACTGAGTCACTAGACCACGGTCTTTGCTCGGTTTGTAGTTTGTAGGCAACATGTAGGTCTCTTAATTTATATGTAATCAGGTCAGCATATACTCTTGCATTTAGTACATAAGCTGAAAGAAATTATTTTTTTAAATAAAAATATATTTTTGGCCTAACGGTATAGTAACAATTTACAATTATTATTTTATACTTTGTTTGTGTGATTTAAGAAAATTATTAACAGAAGAAGGATTTTAAAGCGACCGTTTGCTAACGTTTTATCTCTCGGAAGCATCAACGTTACAGAAAATAGTTCGTAGTTGTTTGGTGAATATCTATAGATTATGTATTATAATTGCTCGAGTTATCTAGTTTATTGTTATTTAAAAGGTGTTTTGTTTTTATACTACAAGCAATTTAGACTCCCAATCAGCTCTAAAATACATCGTTAGTTATATATTAATGCGCCGAGGGCCAACGTGGTCAAATGGCAATAAGGCTGCCACTGCTCTCTTTATGTTAGTTGTGTAGAGTTTGGGTCATTAGTTGTTCGTAATGGTGAGCAAGTCGTTGGTCGGATTTCATCCAGTATTTCCATTATTTCTGTTCAGAGAGGAATTTCTTCTCATTCCTCGGAGATTGTGTACACCGCACGAACGTTTCAAATACTCTAACCTAATCGAGTATCTCTAACTGCCGACTACGCACGTCTACAAACGTGAGTAATACATGCCGGAAAATGGCGAATCAAGTAGGATGCACAAGTTTTCAATTGGAAGACATTGAATTTAAGTAATATACTGTAGCAACTACATTTGTACGTTGTTAAAGTAAAGATTCTTGGTTGGAAAAGCACTTGGGTTACCGTAAGTTTAGAAGTAAGGTCTCGCATTTACCCATGAGCTGTTGTACTCGTTTGGTCTACTTGTTTGGATTTGGAGCCGGTGTAACATAATTGGTTAATCTAGTTTTTCGGGGGTGTGAACTCAACGGCAATAAATGAATTCTAATTGCTGAAGACGTGTACCATGCCCTACAAGTCCAGGGCACATTTTGTCTTCTGCTTTCCCGAGGTGAAATGTACGCAAGAGGGTCACCCAAATCCTTGAAATCCGATTCCCTGAAATTGAAGAATATGCAAAATTAACATAATTTCCGGTAAAATTCTATAACGACGCGGTAGCAATTCTATAACGATGCGGTAGCAAGTAAGCATCATGTCGGCAAAAGATCCGCGCATAATAGAGCCCATAAATCCAACTTCTAGTTTGCCGAGAATTCTTTTAATCGATCCAGCTTCTGTTTAGGCAAGAATTTGTTCGATAAATTTCGCTTCTATGTCGTCCGCAAATATTTTTATTCAATTTGTCATTAAAAATTATTGTTCATCAATCCAGCTTCAATTTCAGCAGAATGACTGCACTAACCCTAAAACTAACCCTAACCGACCCTCACGTCGCCTAACCTGAGCCCTAACCGACCCTCACGCGTAAAATCCATGATGTTTACTTGCTACCGCGTCGTTATAGAATTGCTACCGCGTCGTTATAGAATTTAACCTAATTTCCTAACTAGTTTTCTACCAAGCTTTCGAACTCAGAAAATTTTATTTGGCGATTGTGAAGTGTCTGTGCGTGCCTGTCTACAGTAACAGTATGGAGATTGTTTTTTTGGGGGGGCGGGGGGATTCACTGCACACCCTATATAGTACAGCCTGGGGCTGTGATAAGAGGACTAAATATTTCTTGTATTTTGCTTAAAAAAGAGATGATTGTTTGTATGTGTCATTTTATGTAGTTTGTGTATTTGCATTTCAGTGATATCAGTATTATCATTCAATGGCAAAGTAGAAGTCTGTGATATTTTCAAAACACCGCTGGTTGTCTTGCCAAGGCTGGAGAATGTTAAGCAATGATCCGCTTTTGTGCAACCAGAGTTCCGTACCAACTGTGCCAAGTTTAGCAGCGGTAGAAGAAGAGTCCGTGGATATGGCGTCTGCAGCTACCAGTGCTCCGATGCAGGTGCGAGATGTCTTCCAGACAGAGTCAGTTCCTGGGTTTGGCTGCTGTGGCGGATACGTGGCGATCCATCATCAGCATGGAATCTGTGGGATGGATGATGATGCTGTGGAAAGCATTTCCATCGGCAAGTTAAATTCAACGAATATCGATACGTGGACTTCAACGCAATCCGAATCTGTTGTGATCGATGAACACGATGGCACAGTTGATGTCTCCGTTGGGAGCCATATGCAAGACGATGTTTGCGTGCTTTCAAATTTACAATGTGATAACGTTCATTTGCCGTGTACAGATTATTTCGCAGAGCACAGTCCTTCAGATTGTGGAGTTACCTGTTTTAATGCCAGTCAGAGTAGTTCTGTAATGGATTGTAGTAGTATTCAAAGCCAGTCTGAGATTCAACTAGCCGCTGATTTAAGCGTGTACAGCATCTTGAACAATGTAGGAAATTCTAATCGTCTTCTGTCTGTTGATGCTGAATCTATATGCAATGGATCTGATGAAGCCCATCTACAACAACCGGACACTTCATTTACAGAACAGTGTCTTTCAGTATGTGATGGGATTGTTTTTGAATCGCGTGAAACGAAAGTTATTAAACCAGTTCTGAAAAAGGTGACTGGTTCTGTGAAGGGTACCAGTAAGAAACAGGTGACTATCGAGACCAACCATATTGCTAATGGAGATTCCTACAGAATAGGCAACGAAATGTCGTCTGCAAGAAATTGTCTTCAAGTGTCGCAGAGTGATGTTTGTCAGAAGCCAAACAGCTTTGTTAAGTCGCTCGAAGTGACTCATGTAGAAAGCATCAAGCGCTTCCACGAAAGTGACGAGACAGATTCTGATGAAGAAGGCTCGATGCATCGGAAGAAAGACAAGGTCCACGATGATGATGATGAAGAAGGCATAGAGCCTGTGTGTAGTTCACCAAATGGGAGGTTCCTCAAATTTGATATTGAAATTGGACGTGGCTCTTTCAAAACTGTCTACAAAGGATTGGACTCGGAGACAGGCGTTCAGGTTGCATGGTGCGAATTACCGGTGAGTTGATTTATTCCGACATTTTCTGATGTTTGCTGTTTTGTCAACAGCTGTTTTTGTTTTTGCATGGGCATTTATATGTAATGCAAATCGTTATTGTTATAGAATAATTCAGTCTCAGTGACATCAAGGATTGACAAGTTCTATTAATGTGAACAACGTAATTAAGCAGTATTGTAAGGTTAGCCATGAATTTTGTTAATGATGTTCTAGACAATTTTAGATTTGATTTGCGTTGTCTGTTCATTTATATGACGAGGTAGATCTGGTCCAATAGACATATGAGTCTGTCAGGTGACTGATTGGTTCACAGATGTGATAAACACTGATGATTATGAGTCAGTGAGCCACTTGAGAAACAAGAAATCGGCTTAAATAGCTTTGTTTGGCTTTAGATGTTGTGCTGTTATTTGGTGAATGAAAGCCAAACAGCACATTTCCTGACTCATCTTGAGTGTCGTAACTTGAGATAAACTTGAATATTAATGACTAAAATTACTTTGTTATTTCCAGCAGTTCTGCTTGTTTAAATAAACAACTTGGCATTTACCACCTGGTGAAAACTTGTGTTATTTATTGATCTGCTTGTTTAAATAAGTGATTTGACATAAGTTTACCACTTGGTGAAAACTTATGTTAATTTTCATCTGCTTATAAGCAACTTGGCATTTACCAGTTGGTTATAATGTTTTTATTAGTTACTTAAGTGAGTTTAGGGGTTTGCGATGTGTACTTAATATTGTTTTAAGTTCTTGTGTTACTAGTTGATGTGCTGTAGAAATTATTTGTTATTTTTATATACAGTGAAAGTTGTATGAAGGCTTGCTTTTGCTACGAACGTTTTAGTTTTGTATGGTTTTTAGATGGAGTCTATTACAGTAGAAAGCCTTTGCGTTGCAGCATAGTAGTATTGCTGATTGACTGATTAATTTATTATTATATTGTTAACTTTGTAGGAGCGAATGTGGCACAAGAGTGGTAAACAGAGATTCGTAGAAGAAGCAGAGATGCTGAAGACTTTACAGCATCCAAACATCGTGCGGTTCTATGATTTCTTTGAAGATCTGCCATCGCAAGGGACAAAAGTCACTGTTCTTGTGACAGAACTGATGACGTCTGGAACTCTTAAGACGTATGATTAATAATAAATATACATTGCACCCATGTATTGTGATCAGCACTTCCCAGAGTTGTGTTCCGTGACCTGTACTATTCCGTGAACCCTCGGTTGCCAGTCCGCAAATTGATAACGAACTGGTCAATTTCTTTTCAGCTGTTGTAAGCTAACAATAATTTAATGTTACTCAACATTTGCAATTTCTTGGCTGGCAATTTGAAATTGGGTGTGACACAAATTGGGAAATTGTCTTCCTGCAGCAAGAAATTCCTCCTGGTCCAGGACACTTTTCAAAAAGTTTGGGAAGCGCTGTTCTAAAGACATCATTATCTTCAAATTTCATTTATGAGCCATTTAGGGACCTAGAATTGAATGAATGATCTTCGTTTCTCTGATTATTTCCCAAATTTATGTGTTCTCGTTTCCCATTTTGAGTACTTACTAAGCAAAAGATTATCCACTGCAATTGATCACACGTGAGCAATGAGTTTTCATATGTGTTTAATCATTGGTTCCTTCAAGTTGCAGTTGCTTAGAATAAACAGGCAATTGAGAAAGAGAATTTTTATAACTTGGGGGTTAATAGCCTTTAATAGGCTACATTTAAACTATCTGTGGTCTGTTATCCTAGTACAAAACTGCACTGTAGATTCAACGTTCTTCCCAGCTTTATTTTGCATTCCAATTTATTTATTATGCTTCAGGAATTTTATCATGCAATGATGAATGATTGTTCTCCTTTTGATAGGTATGTGAAACGATTTAAGAAAATCAATATGAAGGTTTTGAAGAACTGGTGTCGACAGATTTTGAAGGGACTGTCATTCTTGCATAGCCGTACTCCACCAGTCATTCATCGCGACCTGAAATGTGACAACATCTTCATTACCGGTACAACTGGATGTGTGAAGATAGGCGATCTCGGTCTTGCCACACTCCGTTCTAGGTCTCATGCCAAGAGTGTTATCGGTGAGACTATTGGTTCTGCTTTACCATTTTGTCAGTGTGGTTTTTGACGTGAATTTTGAAGTTGCTGTGCCTTTGCTATTCTGACTTTGTGGTTCACGTTTGTTTGTCATCTGAGTTTTACCAAATATCTCGGGCTTCACTGGACTAGTGATTCACGTTGTTCTGTCTGTTTCATGTATTTTCCTACTGTTTTCTTTAGTTTTATGTACTCTATCTTGAGTTTAAGCCTCTAATTGTTATGCACTGTAATATTGGCATGTGTTAACATTGCTCATGAATTAAGTTTACATGCAACTGAATTGTCTTCAGTGACTTTATGAAGTCTAAATTCTTTGTTTTCATAGGCACACCAGAGTTCATGGCTCCTGAAATGTACGATGAGTGCTATAAGGAGAGCGTGGATGTCTATGCGTTTGGTATGTGCATGATAGAAATGGCAACCTCCGAATACCCATATGCAGAATGCAGGACGGCTGCTCAGATCTACAAGAAAGTCTCTTCGGTAATTATCTACATTGTTTGACTTTACTGATCTTAAAACAGCTTCTCCTTATTGGTTCGGGGCTTCTACTGTAAATGTAATGTAGTATTCTGATTAGCTTGTCTTGGTAACCTCTTGGTACTCGGGAGTTTATACAGTTTGTGTGACTAAATATGGAAGGGTGTTTCTTGATTATTACTGTCTTGATTTATTTGGTTCAGAACTGAGAACTAATGCAGAGTTGAAGAAAACTTTTTTAAATGTTTTTTGTAGGGTATTCGACCTGAGGCATATAATAAAATCCATGATCCTGAGTTGAAGGAAATTATTGACAAGTGCACTCGATCAAAGCCAGAAGAAAGGTTAGTTACCAGCTGTTGCTGTCAAATGTTTTACCGAAATTAAACGAAAATTGTTGCTTCTGTTGAGGAGTCGGACATCTGCACTATTGTATTGTGATGTATTGTTGTACTATATAGATTTATATTTTGAGCACACCAATTAGAGGTGCTCGTAATAGCAGAGAAATGAAAGTGTAAATTGGGTCTAACACACAAGTTTACCTTTGTAAATAACGAGTGCAATCACACATCCGTGCATACATGTCAGCAGTTATAGTTGGTAACGCTTGATATTCTGGAAGAAACTGCTGTTATTCTGTGCTGGAAACTGCTTTTTCTGTTGGAAAACTTGCAGGCACATGGAATGGCCAACAATAAACACCATTCACAATAATTACTTTTGTATAATGTATTTAAAGTACAACTGATTAATGTGATTCTGTTAATTGACTGTACATCTTAGGAATAGTAATTGATTGAAACCATTTTGTTGATATATTAAATGACAAGCTTTTACACAGGGGCCAAACAGCTATAAAAGGCGCTGAGCATGTCTCGAGTCAGGCCAAGCCCAAAACTGGTTTTTGTAATTTGTGTCCAGCAGATTAAAACTTTGCTTTGAGTTTCTTCTGAACAGTTTTTAAAATAATGATATGTGCCATTGTATTGTTCGCTATATAATTGACCAAGTACTTGCTTTCAGTTCAATTGAACACTCGACTAGTATCTTAAGTGGATTATATAACGATGATGACGAACTTCTGTGAATGGCATTTGTTATCACTAGACATTTAACCCTTTAATGCCGGAGGGTATAGGATTTCCTATACCATCCATTTACTACCATCTCGGCATTAAAGTGTTAATTAAAGGATCTGAATCTCTGATCTGCAATTGACCTACATTTTGGATTTCATTCAGTGAAATGGTTAACTGCGTTTGCATTTGATTAGAACTCTTAAGTGGTCCAAGAATTATGATCTCTTCGTTCTTTGTGGTACCTTGCACACTTAGTCACAGACATGTCTAAGTGGTTTATGATTGGTTAGAAATCCTTGTTTTAGTTGATAGAGTGTAAATATCTGTTGAACCTTTGCCTCTGAATTTTTTTTCCGAAGATACTGTTGTGTCAGTTAGGTGAAGTTATACAAAATTCTTTCAATAATCTGTTGCACCATTTTTGAGTTTATGGCTTTTAATGGTACATGGTATGGTGAATGGTGATTGTGTGCATTGTTGTGATTTGGTAATGTGGTGTATTAAATGACTGTTGTGATAGCTGTAATATAAGTAAGTTTTGTCAGTTATATGAGATGTCTCGATCTACATGTATAGGTGTGTATTTATGTTTCCATGTAAGATACTGAATGCCACTGTAATTGTGTTGAAATGGTAGGGTATGATTTTGTTATAAGGTATGGTATGATAATTGAATTGATTTCCAGTTGTGTTTTGAATTTGATGTCTACAGAATGATATATTTATTCTCACATAATTTTATACTATATTTAGGTGTGATTTGGTTATTTGATGTTGAAAGGTATTGTAGGGCACATATACACGGTGATTCATAAAAAAACGTCCCACTACATATTTTACTGTAACTCCGCCAAACGTCAGGTTATGTTGACGAAATTTTAGGTGAAGATAGAGGATTCATTTCTGAACATTATGGAAGTTCAATTTTTTTTTCCAAATTACCCTCCTTTGGCAGATACGCATGCCCGAAGACGCATACGCATTTCTTGGCTGATTCATTAATGATGCGCTGATCCATTGTGTCCGATGCCTCCACAATTCGAGGACACAACTCGTTGACATCACATATTCGAATTCTGTAGACATTGTCTTGCATGACATTACACATCTTATAGTCTACTGGATTTAAATCAAGGCTGTGGCCACAAAATAGGCGGGATGAAATCAGGAGTTTCAGTTTCCATTACGCAAAGGTCTTCCAAGCTCTGTGCGCCCGAGCGCTGTTATGATGGACGATGAAATAAGCTTACTCCGTAATGTCACGAATGCCTGGCAAAGTGGAACTTCTCTGTAATATTGTCCATTGACCTCAGCATCTGGTTCGATTAAATGGATATGCTCGTACGACCAAGTGCAGAGACCCGACTGATGCCATAAGAGATTTGCTGAAAATTGGTCGATTCCGCAAAAGACGATTTGCTGGAACGTCCCTCTTCTGTGTACCGGCAGATACGTGATTGCGAACATTCTGATTGTTACTTGGTGATGCCACAGTAAACAATTTCTCACCAGGAGGCTAAACCAGATTAAATTGACCAGGTTTGCATGATACAACCTCAGTGACTGACAGGAACGTTGGAATCTTGCTTATTTCTCGAGATTATCGTGACGTCATTAGTTTCGTCATCCGCGTTACGTCATTATAGCTCTGAACGTGACATAATTTATATAGCACTTGGCCAGATAATCATGCTTTATTATTCTGAAATTTCATTAAATTCGATGTTCATTCACATAAGTTATGCCAACTTATGTAGTGGGACGTTTTTTAATGAATCACCGTGTACACTGTGTCCGGAAAAAAAGGGACCCATTTTCTAAATATAAAAATAATTAGTAAATATTCATCGATTTTTACAATTCAAAAAGCATTTTAATCCTCACATATTTATCTAATACTGGTGAAAATATAAAAGTCCCAGTCACAATGATGACGTCAGAATGACGTCATTTGCACTAAAGTTCATTTAGCGGCTAGTCATGCATGATTTCGGCTGGTATATTGGCTCTTGGTGAAACGGAAATCCATTTAACAGAACCAGGAGTAAAAAATAAATGCAACTCATTACAGGAATTGTCTCCTCCATATAAAATTGATGTCTGATATCCGCGAATACTCGGATTAATAAACAATTCAACAAGATGGCGTCCCAGCTCACTGAATTCGTTAAACTGCTGAACTGTTGACTAAGGAGACTCCGGATTTCATTCCTCTTATAATCTTTGGCCGCCCAACGGACCGAGCTTAAATCAAGTTGATCATAAAACGTGGAGACTATTGCAGGAGATGGTTACAAGACAAGGATAAGAGACATTGAAGAACTCCGTGAGCGAATTGTTAATGCCTGCTGGGGAGGATTTTGATACGCTGGTTATCGATGCTGCTGTTGGCTATTAGCGCGACCGTTCTGAAGCTTACGCTGAGGCCAAAGGTGTACACTTTGACCACAAATTAATTCAGATATAAAACTAAAATTAAACTTACTTTATTATTGATAAATTACATCATGAAAATATTAAAATTTTTGATGATTTTGCGCATTTATCTCTTAAATTTGACTTTTTGTGCAAATGACGTCATCATGACGTCATTATTTGGACTGGAAATTTTATATTTTCGCAATTGTTAGATAATTATGTTAGGATAAAAACGGTCTTTGAATTGTGAAAATCGATTAATATTTACTATTTATTTTCATATTTACAAAATGGGTCCCTTTTTTTCCGGACACAGTGTAGTTATATTACATAAATTTTCTTGTGTTTCAAAGTGTAGTTTGATCTGATAATTTATAGGTTTAGCCTAGGTATGATATAATTTGGTATGATAATTATACTCGTAGCTGTGCCTTCCATGTTATCATAGATTGAGCATGTACATGGTTGTCGAAATGGACATAGCTTTTCAAATAAACATTCTGAGAAGCTGTTGTCTTAGGTTTTTAAAAATGTTTTATCACTATGTTAACCATGTGTTGATGTGTGAACTTGCTTTTGCCAGGTACACTGTGAAAGAACTACTGCAACATGACTTTTTCTTGGAAGAGACCGGAATCAAGGTGGACCTTGCAGAGAACCAGGAGCCAGATGGAGACAGAATTCGCATGTGGCTGAGGGTGGTTGATCTTAAAAAGCGTAGACCATCTCACAAGCCAAACGAGGCCATTGAGTTTGAGTACAACCTTGGCTCAGACGATCCAGAGACGTTGGCAAAAGAAATGGTAACTTGTGTATTTGTGTCGGTACATTTCCTGGAAGGGCAGTGAGAAGTAATGTCATTGTTATGGCTAGGTGTGTTTGATCATTATATGTATGGCTGCTATACCTGTGATATGTACCATGGATATGAAAGAAACGTTGCATACAGTCACAAGCATATTATGAGAATATGTACGTTTCTGGAATATGGAACTATCTTAACAGAAGCTTTTTCCAGCTGTATCAGCATTAACTGCTTTACATTGATTGAGTTATGACTTTAAAAAAATTGAGCCAAGTAGAATACTCGAATAACTTGGCAGATCAAACGATTCAAGCCATTTGAATTTTTTTAAATGATCTCATGCAGGTTAGGCGTAAAAAAAAAAGTGTTGTGTTTCCGGTAACCCGACCGACCCATTTTTACGGCCGCGACCCAAATATTTTTGTAAAAATTTTTTATAAAAAAAATATTTTTTCCCCCAAAAAAATTTTTTTCAAAAAAAAAAAAAAATTTTTTCAAAAATTAATTTTTTTACATTTGTATTGACATAACATAAGAGACGTCAACAAAATTAAATTAATAGGACTGTTTCTAGAGCAGTTTTAGGTGCAGACAGTCGGGAAATAGGCAGTTTATACTTGCTTAGAACACGTACTTTGTTTCAGCGTGCAAAAAAGACTAGTGGGGTATACTTTTTCGGATAGTCACTGCATAAAAATATTTTACAAAATAAAAAATTTTTCCGACCTACCTACCCAATTTTTTTTAGCTCTGTTACCGGAAACACAACACTTTTTTTTTAGGCCTTATGCAAAGCATCAGTAAATTATATATATTGAATTACAGTCATGTTCAGTCAAAAACATGTTATGGGAACGGAGACTGTTATGACAAAGAGGTTGCTGGAGATGGAAATGCCAATGTTTGCATGGAATGGATGCCTACAGCTTCCTATTGACTGCCCTTAAGACTGTTCTCTTTAGCCGTGGTTGGGTTGGGAGCGCTTCTGAGTAGATACTCTTGAAGAGACGCTATATAAATGTCTGAAATGAGTGAATGGATGAATGGAATTTATAGAGAAAATTGAATGTAAGACTTCTTACAGGTCACTTTCCACGCTTTCATTTTGTTTTTGTTTTTTAGATTCGGAATAGTTTGGCGACTGCAAATGACGTAAGAACAATCGTTCGACAAATCAAAGTTCACGTTGATCAGGTGTCAAAAGAAAGATGTCGCAGGGCAGCCGAAAGTTCTAACGCTGGAGCTGGTGTCTTACCATCGCAGACTGATAATGGCCAACCAGGTGCTGCAAACCATCCTCTTTCGTCTGCATCACACAGTTTAAATCCTGCAGCTCTCCAACAGAATTCTGTTCAACCTGGTTAGTTACTAATGTTGAAACCTTTAAATTGCGATTCGTTGCTTAATCAGACATGTGATGCCAATGCAAGAGGTCAGTGGACCGCTTCCAGAATGAGCATCTACAAACAGTTCTGAGTCCCTACGATGCTCAAAATGGTGTATTATCTGCAAAGCATCAGGATCTAATGCCTAGTGGCAAACCTTATCATAGTCTTTTTGTAATTGGAACACCATGACGTTTGACTGATTTAAGTTTTATCCAGAAGTTACATGTATGCAAATTGCTGAAGGTGCAATGAGCACTTGCCTAGACTGTTGGGAGTGACTGCAGGTGCTTAAAAAACAGTTGTCTGTTTTAATCGTTATGATATCTTATGATTGTGATTGCTAGTAATTGACTGTACAACAGTGTTTTTCTTGGGAGTAGTTCTTTAAAATTCTGCTTCACTTGTTGAAAATTTTAATTTTGTAGTGAAGACTACACAACTAGCGATGCCCGAAAGAATCAAATTGGATGGCTTATCAGACAAGACGGAGTCTCCCAAGGTGACACTTATTATGCATTTATAACCAAAGTATGTGCATGTAACCTAGGTAACAGCTGAACAATATTATGGACTACTGCTTCTGGTTTGTACTTCATTTTTGTGGCACAGTTCAGATTCTATGAATATTTGTCTTACAATAAAGTCAGAGTTGAAACATTGTATTGAAAAGGGAGTTCCTTAAATCTGAAACTAAAGACATTGTAAATACTGCAGAATGGATTTAAATTCTGCCGATACGACATATCATTCTGTTGCATTTCAAGCATACTCTGTAGCACAGATAAATGAGAAGTAACCATGTACACTTTAGGCTAGGAATGTTTGTGGTGAAATATCTATTGTTGTTGTCTGTTGTATTGCCTGCTTAGGTGCATCCGAATTTGGGCAGAATGGCTGAAAGTTAATTATAATCTTCATTTTATAGAAACGTGCGAGTGAATGATTGGTTTGCCAGAAGATATTGTTGACAAGGCAGTCATATCCTGGCATAGTTTCTCGTAGAAAAATTAATTACTAAAAATTATGTTTGATTTGGATTACAAAGTGTAACCTATAGATGCAAAACTTGAACAATTCTATGTTTTGTAGGGAAAAGTACCTGTTGGCCAGATGTTGCAGAAGGTTCAGTCTGTTACAGAGTCAGCATCTCCTACCGTAGCAGTCAAGAAAGGATCGAAGGCTGTTCCGCTGAAAAGTCCATCTGAAAGTGAAAGGTAAATATACTTTTCTATGTACTGCACTTGTCTCTCATGAATTCTTCTTGTCTGTGCTTCTGTTGTGGGTGGGTGAGTGGAGTTGACTAACGTGCATGTGCACTCTCTGTCTGTTAGCCAGCGGTTCGATTGATTTGTGCATTTGATTCGTATAATTTTCTCCCCATTGTAGTGACCTCGAATGCGGTGGTACTTCTGGTGCCACTGCCTCCTCGTCCGGTGTGACAACGCCCGTGGAGAAGCAGAAGAGGCGTGGTGATCGGTGTAGGCGTAAGAAGAGTGAGTTGCTGCTGTTGCCAAGACTGACGTTCATCAACGTAGACCCCGAAGGCGAATTGGTTGAGTGTCAGCTGGAGACGACCCAGCAGTCAATGGTTTCCTTTAAGTTCAGTCGCGTGCTCGATCAGCCGTCTGAAATTGCTCAAAACCTGGTAAGCGTTTCACGCGCAGTAAGGCGCGTGGAACTTCCTGTATCATCTCTGTTTGGCAGTTGCTCCTTTGTGCTTCTTCTGTTTGTTGTTTTGCGTTGTTTTAACCCAGAGGTGTTTTCTTGTAGGATTTGAACGTTTGAGCGAGTTGTTGCACGCTTTTCGTTCTGGTTGTTACTTGCAGGTGGACCGAGGATTTCTGATGACCGAACAAGTGGGTTCATTCATTGAACAGATGTCCGCTGTGATTCAGTTGATCCAGGACAAGCCGAGGATCGCTTTGGCTGTTGCGAAGGAGGGTCACACTGGTTCGTCTAATATCCTTGACGTCAATCCGTTGAGACGCAGTCGACAGAATAGCACGTCTCAATCTACGGCGGCAGATGTGGAGGCGAGTATCGCTGTGGAATTATTGTCTGAACAGAAAGATCTCGTATTGAATGGCAACAAACAATTGGTAATTGATTCATATAGTAATTTTTTTTATTAAGTTGCATAAATTTCTTACGCATGCAAGGTCACACCAAAATGTGAATATGAGGCGAAAAATTTAGTAATCAACCAGTTTACTGAAGAGATTAGGTGCAGTGCAGCTCTTCCAATCAACATTTCTGGTTTGGTTAGCTTGTACAGTTTTATTGAGCATTGCTAATTAAATTTTTAAGATCAGAATTACACTGGTTATGTATCAGGTGCTGAAAATACATTTATTAAGTTACAGTTGGTAATTGTTTAACCAATATGCAGCAGAAAATGAATTATTAATAATTGGGAACTATATAATGTGCTTCACTCGTTAACCCGCAAACACATGTAACAGTTCAGCATGACCCACACACACTCTTGCCCTGCAGGTCTGCATAGACAATAAAATAAAATGATAATGACTCATGCCTTAACCCTTTACCGACCAAGGGCATAGGATTTACCAGAGACCATTTACTACACTTTGAAGGGTTAAGCATATAAAGTAATATGTTTTTTATGCATTCTTACTAAATTTTGCGGAATTGTGGAATGTGTGGAGTAATAGCAGACAGTTTTGTATACAAATTGGAGTGATGTTTGTGAACTGTTCTACTTGTGAACTGTTTTACTGTCAGCCTAAAATGCTATGAAATTTCATATTTTTAGGTATTGTCAGCGTCATCCGCTGTTCCACCGGAGTTTCAACTGGAGTCTGTTCTGGATGGAAAGGTTCAATTTGCAGCCAATGTCGCTTCAGATGTGCTTGGTGTTACATATCCTTACTCAGTTGCGCCTGGTGTTGGCACTCTTCTTCAGCAAACTGATCAATTGTTGCAAGGTTCTATGCTTGACCACTCTGCACTGATGTCACAGCTGAATAGTCAAGCTGCTGCAGGCTTTGTACCTCAAATCCTTGCAAGTGCCAGTCTGCCAAGGCCATCAGTGGATGGCCTTTCTAACCACGGTCATCTGGTAACTGACAGCATACGCGAGTTGATACTCCAGTCGCTTGCCAGCGGTCTTCCACTGCCTTCTTGCAACGAGATTGGCCAGCATCCGGAGCAGGAATTCACTCGTCTTGCATCTCTTCAGATGTTATCTCAGTTGCAGCAAGGATTCGTTCCATCACTGATGACGACTCAGAATGCTGTTCATCAGAAGGTACAGAGCCATCAAACACTAAACCAGTTGCCAAAGGCAGTGTCAAGTCAAGCGGCAGTTCAGATGCCGCCGGTTGGACCTGAACTGCCGACGACTATTGCTCGTATGTTGCAAAGCTTGGATCAGGTGCCACCAACTGCATTGGATAGCATGCCACAGGCGATGGCTCAGTTGCCAGAAGCTGCTGCTGCGGCCCAGACACCTCAGCTGATGGGGCAGATGGCTGCCAGCCAGCATCTAATAATGCAGATGTCACAGACTGTTGCTACAGTTCCTCATGCTTTGCCATTGATTCCACATGCTTTAACTGAACTGTCTCAGACAACGTCACAAGTGCCAATGACACGTGATCAGTTGCCTGAGACAGTGTTGCAAATGTCACAAAGTTTATCACATATTTCTCTGAATGGGCAAGAAATGTCTCAGTCAGGTACTGCCAAAACACAGGCTTTGCCGCCAGTGGCTCAAGCGGCACCTCTACTGTCTCAAACAGGGGCTGCGACAATTGATTCTTTAGCATCTATGCCATGCTCAAAGGTAATAGCACCTCAGATGCCAGCAACAGGAACTGTGGCAGCACAGGCTTTGGCACCAGTGCTGCCAGCAGTGCCAAAGATGCCACAAATGGGGATGGTGACAACTCAGGGTTTGGCATCTATGTTACAAACTGTACCACAGATACCGGAGCCGGGTGTATCAACAATTCAGGCAATTTCTCAGATGCCAAAGGAAGGAATGGAAACTGCACATGCTTTGGCTCAATTGCCATATATGGCACTTCAGATTTCACAATCAGAGTCGTCAACCCAGGTGACTCAACCAATTCCTTTTATGCCAAAAGTAGACGCCAAAATAGAGTCTTGTGCAGTTGATTGCCAGGAAGCAGTTGGCCAAGGGCAGGACAATGATGGACGCAGTTTCCATTTGGTAAATGCCATGTCTCAAATGGCATCAGTTCCAGTGGAATCGATTGTTCAACAGTTGGCCTCTCTTCCACCTGCATCTCTGACTCAGTTTCCTCTAGTGACAGCTTTCTTGCAAAACACATTGTCTAGCTTGTCAAATCAAATGTTATCCCATGCACCAGTGGTTAGGGAAAATTTAATGCAGCAGCAGCAGCAGCAGCATTCCACCGCACAACTTGTCTCAAATCAGTTGCAGCCTGAGCCTCTGTCATCTTTTGTCTTGAATGAACAGTCTGTGATAACACAGGTGACTCAAGAAGAACATATTCTTCACAAGGAGATTGCACCGCAGCTGACATCTCTGTCATCCATGCCACAGGTAATGCCTTCTATGAATCTTCTGCATCCTGATCCATGGATGGCCCATGGCATACCTGAGTCTAGTGTTAAAGTATCAGTGTTGACAACAACAGATCAGAGTTTTTCCCAAACCGAGTCAAATGTGCACATGATTACTGATTCGCTGCAGGAAGCGGGCCAACACTTTTTTAAAATCGCTCAAACTGTTGCTGAAGGACCACACAATTGCTTTCTGCAGGCACCTTCTCATCAACCAGCTGGTAGTTTTGTTCCTTCAGTAAATCAACCAGATGATGGAATGACTTCCATGTCTGTGGCAAATGGGACGACATCAATGGAAAACCACAATTTGTTGCCAGGACTGTCACTTCCAGCTGAACAGCGTATGTTAACAGATCTGAAGTGCTTGCTTGTCGGCTTTGGAATTACACCAGATGTTGCGGAACAGGCTATAAATCTGTATCCACATATGCTTCACTTGAATTTCTTGTCCAGCCACTCTGGTTTGTTTAGTTATAATCCTTTGAACCCCTCTGGTGACTCTTCAGGCCATTCAATTCCCCTTCTTGCACAAAGTGAATCCTATCTTACACAGGAAGTGTCATATCATGTGTGCAGTGATGTAACAATACCTGAACAGCAGACTAGCATTCAGATGAATGGGCATCTGGAATTGGAACCATCACCTTGTCCTGTTGAAGCATGCCCAGGTGTAGACCAAGGTTTGCATGACTTCCAGAATTCATGCATGACAAATTTGACTATCACAGAGCCCCTCTGTCTGGATGCTTCCAGGAAAGAAGCTGCCATGGACGTTAATACAAACGTTACAAACAGTTTTATGCTGGAGGTGAATACACATCAACAGAAGGTGAACATTAAGCAAGATAGTACTGAATTGGCTGATGCTGAGGTTGCGTTCTGCCTTGGTGAAGAGTTTCCTCAGGGAACGATGTCATTGAGTAGTATGTCCACTCGCTCGTCCTCTCTGATTCAGTCGTCCGTGGAAGGAGTTCATGAAGTGCAGAACTTTGATTCAAAAACTTTGCAGAATATGGGGATACCTCGTGAAGCTGAGTCGTCCTGTGGTGGTCACGAGACGTTGCTAGGTAGTAGAGATAATTCATTTACTTCATATGATCGATATTTCATCGACAGTCCATTGTCTATGCATGAAGTGGATGGACAACAAACAAAGTTGGTGAGTTTTTATCATGCAGATTACATATAAGCAATGAAGCATGACTTTAAGTATGTAGAATGAAGTATGTGAAACTGTTGTTGGTTTGAGCTGGGTTTGAGCTTCTGGTGCTCTCTTCAGATTATATCATCCTGTGATAAAGTTCACATATGTGCTCCTCTGCATTATTATTATTATTATTATTATTTCTATAGGCCTAGGCCTATAGCTTTAATGGTGAGTTACCAAACAGCCCAGTTTCTTGTCATTTCTTGTGCTTCAACTTTGCTATATAAGAATTTTATACTAATGCAAGAAGACGTCCATGCAGTTCCTGTGATTTGTAATTATTGCAACTATTTCTCTTTATATAACAGCAGTTTTATATAACTCGTTTCAAGGAAGTTTTCTCAAAAGCGTTCCCGGTTCACCTATGGCTAAATAGAACAGTTTTGAGATTCTTCAGGAACAGAGTGGAGTGGCCTCCAGACACTAAGTGCAGGGAGGCCATTCCACGTTCTAGGACCAACGACTGAGAATGAGCATTTGCTAATATAGTCAATGATTGTTTTCGTCATGAATGTGCTTTGAGTTTTTGGTAAAACATTTTTTCTTGTTTTTTTTTCTTTTCCAGAATTGTGTGAACGTAAATGGTCAGCCAATTCGTTCACAGCTTCAAAGACAGGCGAACCAGGATTTGTTTGTGAACAGTGCCAATGGATATCCTGCTGTCATCAAAAACCACCCCTTATGTGCCTTCTATACCAAGTAAGTAAACCTTGAGAAGGTAGATCTGTCTGAAATGTTGGGTGTTGTTGATACTGAAGGCATTAGTAGGTGCTCTGGAATTGTTATATAAGCAAGTGTTTTTTATACAGCTGAGTGATTGGATGATTATAAATGTCATTTTCCTTTCAGATTTAAATCCTTGGGGATGCTTATATCTGCATAATGCACACAACATGATCTCTAAAGTGTCCTGTGATGAAGGACCAATTTAGCCCAATTTAGATTGTTTGCCACCATTGGATATGCACTCTGGAATGCCTTCCTTCCACTCTTTATGTGTTTCCATTCTTTCTAGATCTGTTCAGGCATCTCTGTCTGTCCTAAAATCCTGAGAAAATAACGTGCTGCTAAAAAGTATAATGAAACATTCGGGTTTTACACTGCTGCAAAGTAATTGTTAATAATGATCTTAATAATATAATAATAATAATTAGTGGAATAATAATTTAGTGAAATTGGTTTCAAGACTGTTGTCAAAAATGTTTGACAGTGTTGAGAAACCCACAGTCTTGTAATGTTTTCCATGTTCATGTTTATGTTGCTCTAGCACAATTTGGATAAAGAAGTTTGAGCATGTTGATTTGGAGATTTTTTATAGTGAATTATTACAATAGATGTTGTTCTGCTTTGTTTAATTGCAGACATCCAGAGCTGCTTGAACACTACAAGAATTTGATCGATGAAAATATGGGAGAAATATTGGACAACGTAGCAACGAAGATAAATGCCGATTTGATGGGTGAAATTAGCGAAGTGAGAGACGCGCAGCATATTGTGTCGAATCGAAGCTTTCAAGATCTGCAGAGTCACACGCTTTCATGTAATGATATGCTAAGAACAGTGGACTCTTATAAACCTGGCAACTTGCCTGGTTCAGATTCATCGATGGTTAGAGCTTTGACAAGCAGTTCTGGTATGTGTAGTCAACAGACTCCTGTTGGTAGTAACGCTGTGCTGAGTGACCTTTCAAATGAGGCTTCCAGGTGTGAAAACGTGTGTAGAAGCGATATATATCCAGTTTCTTCTTCAGGCGGACAGACCCATACGGACAGGATGCAGGGTGAATACAGCCATTTGCCAGACAAGATGTTGGATGATGATGTCCCTTCTCATGTTCAGAGCACACCTGGTCTTGAGTTTGGTTTGTCTAGCATAAAAGTGGAACTCTGTCGGAAAAACGTCGAGCAACGGACTGCTACAGAATCTCAATCAAACGATAAGTTTAGCATGCCAAGCGTACGTAGTGATCAGTCGGGTGGTTCAGTCTTGTTTAATCCCACCGTTCCTTCTTGTTCCCTGTCTTCATCAGAACTTGCGATGGCACGCCTGGAAAAGTTCCTTCCTGCACGGTCGGAACTAGACGAGTCTCTGTCGCCAACGACACGGAATGCGGCGACGATCGAGTACTGGTCAAGCGTAGGTACTCAAAATATCTTGTCTCTTATGCAGACCGGATCGGAGCAGCAGACGATTTCGAGTGGAATCAGATCGGAGGTTGAGAAGCTGCTTCACGAGTGCATGAAACACTTGGACCAGAGATCCTCCAGTTTTGACATCGCTGAATCTGAACTTGGAGAGCCGTCAGAGTCTTCACTCAGTCCATCTAGTATGGAGACTGAACAACACACCGGTTTTGGTCGAGTGAAACTTGACCAGAATTATGCCGTGTCTTCTGGTCAAGGCGAATCGACTCCTGTACGTGGCCGACACAGTGCTGTGCCAACTGTTCTACGATCACCTCTACCTGATGTGATTGGGAGCGTGGAAGAGGAGTTCCTGAATTGCAGACAGCAGGGACTCGGGGTCAGCAAATCAGCTGGCAATCTGCGGTCAATGGAATCAGCCTCGAATGTTAAGTCGGAAGAGCAAGTCAGACGTGAACTCCAAGCTGCTAATGCCAAACAGCAGCAGCAGACTTGCTCATCACCTTGTAAGGAGCATAGCGATCATACACCTGAAAGCATCATGTTGCAGCATTTAACGAAGAACGAGACATGGCCAACACTGCATCAGCAACCTAGGATTGTTGCGATGGATCAGATTCAGCATCAGTCGTCATTACAGATTCAACAGCATCTTGCGAGCTTGTCGTGCTGCAACGTAGGTTTGTGCAGTGATGCAGACGTGGCTCTGAATTCCTGTTCCAAGTGTTACAACTCGCTAGATGCCAAGATGTTTCAGCAGCAGCAGCTTGGGGTAGGTGGCCTGCCAAGTACTGCTGGACTGGTCAGTGCTCTGGCAGCTGAACAGTGGCACCAGCACCAGTTGGCCAGCTTGCATCTGGCATGGAAGGAGGCCGTCGAAAAGCAGCAGATTGATAGGCTACGACAGCTGGAGATGTTGCAATTGCAGATGGAACAAGTAAGTCTGCTTAGTCAGACAGGTTCAGAAAGTCTGCATTCCGGTTCTTCCATGTCTTACAGGACTTTGCCAGGAGGAGGCCTCGTCCAGAATTCACATCAGATGAGGTCGATTCAGATGGTAAACCAAGACGATGCGTTCAACCTCAACGGACTGAGCTGCAAGGCAGAGTCGAACCGGAGTCTAATGGTTTCAAACGACATTGGAGGACTGACGTCGATGCAGTTTCCCTACGGGCTGATGCCATCGGAAATGCAGAGGCAGCAGCAGAGTATACCTCTGAGAAGGACAGCGCAGCGAAGTCTGCAAATGTCGCCGGCCTTTGTGGGGTCTGTGGACCATCTTCACGATCTGCTGGGGTCCATGAGATGCTGTGGAAATGAAGATTCAGGCCAGTCGTTGAACAACTGGGTGATTGGCGATGCCGCGGTGAATGACCACGTCGATGGATTTTCTTCCACCTGTCCACTCCTTCGCCACCAGTCGCAGCTGAGCAACCTACAAAACCAGGTGTTCAACTCCAACGGCAGACTGTTGCCGTTCATGCCGTGTGTCGTAGACCAGGTTCCGCCATCGCACTTGATCAACAGAAGCTGTTTGATGTCGTCGCCTGTCAGCCACCATATGCAATGTACGAATATGGCACAGCAGCAGCTGCAGCAGCAGCAGCATCAACAGTGCCTTATACAGAGGCAACTGCTCCTACAGAATCTGCAGAATCGTCCAGAGACGTTGCCGCTATAATGCAACATCGTTTCAAATCCGCTCTTGTCAAAGCCAAATTCAAATGTCAAATCGACGCAGTCGTCATTCCATTCTGTCTTGACATCTGTGCACGTGTGCTGAAGTTCGTCAAAATTAAACGTTCTCCATTTAGTAACCTAGTTTGTCATTCCTTTCAGATGGAGCCAGCAGCTCTGGCTTTTTGTGTTCATTGATGGTGCTTAGTTCCGATATACATATACATATATATATATATATATATATATTTATATGCAGATAAAAGCATTATAGTTTTTGTGATATATCATAAATTCATGACACACCATTGTTTAATGGCAAAGTGCTTTTACGTTGTAAGCACAGAAATGTTTTGCTTTTATGCACTGCTTGACTTTGTTTCCATGGCTTTCAAGAAGAAGCACGATTTTTATTGGCACAAGGTATTTAACACTGACTGACCTCAAACTTGTGTTTGGCTATTTGTTTTTCATGGTTCTGCAAACAGAAGCTTAGTTTGAGTTAGGGTAATGGTTGTTTGTAGTACTATGAATTGGCTTCAGGTCTTGTCCAAGTGTGTTTGTATCACTGCTAATAACCAAAAATAATTCCAGATGCTTTGTAGCCTACTACACCAGCTGAAGAGAATTTACAAGAGAATTTAGCAAAGCATTAATTTTGCGTATCCTTCTTTTCGGTGTGTTGTTACAAATGACTGCTGCTTGAAAATCTGCCGGTTCATTACACTGTGCTCAGATACTACCATCTCCGTATTAAAGGGTTAATCAGAACTGTGGCCAATACTTGATGGCCCAGTTGCTTTTAATCATTCTCAGTGCTCATTAAAATGTGGAGATTTGGTTCTCATGGTCTTGTATGAGCTTTGACGTGTGACATCTTGTGTCCTTTTTTTCCAGAATGCCCTTCCTGTTCTTTTTAACAAAATGTTTCCTGCACTACCATGATTCTTGCACTTGTGCAGTTCTTAATCTGGTTTTCCATCGACTATATTTTGTTCTGCTAAAATGTCTTCCTTGCTCTTTAATATTTGCTTAAAGATACTTCATCCTGAGTAAGTGAAGAACAGGCTTACATTTTGCGACCAATTTTACATTCCTCTGGTTTGTAAATTAGAAATATGTTTTTGAGTATGGTCTGTACTGATGATGTGATGTGTGCAAATTCTAGTCTAATGTTCTGTTTTAAGGCTAATGTTAGTGCCAATGCAGTTGCTTTCAACACATTTGTTACAAGGCGCTAATTAATGCTTGTTGCGTATGCTTTGTATTGCAAGGATGGAAATCTGCTATTGTAAATTGGTTGAGCCTAAGTTCTTGTTTAGTCGAACAAATTCGTTGCTTTTGTAACAGTTCACAAGCTATTAAACAACATTAGTCTACCTGCTTTGAATCATAGAATAAAGTAGTTTATAATCTAGATATTTGGTGCTTGAAGATTTCTATAGATGATGTATTTATCCCTAGAGTGTCCAACTGTTTATGGCTTAATACCAAACTTGTTCAACTTCTTCTTTCCCTTCAATTTTGATTTATCCTTCTTTGGTGAGGTGTTGGTCAGCCACCTGGATCCTTCTTTTCTACTTTTCTCTGTCTCCAGCATCTTCAGTTTGAGCAGTTTTAGGTTCTGTTGTATCGTGTCCTCTCATCTTTTCCTCTGTTGTCCCCACTTGTTCAATTTGTTTACAGATTAAAGCATGATCTGACAGTTCTCCTTCATAAGCAACCTGTTCATTAAATGTAAATGGTTCATTTTGTGATGCTACTTGTGTGCAGTGATTTGGTGATATTTAAGCGTGTGTGGATAGTGTGTGTACACACGGCCTTGATTAAATGGCTAAAGAAAGGTTAACACTTACTGTCTGTGGTGAGATTTTAGTGCCAAAAATCTTCATCTTTTGAAAGTATTTTTTAAGTTTAACAAAATAGATTTTGGCTTTGCATGGTAGTTTTAGATTAAAAAGGGAAAGGCAGAATTAATGTTCCTGCTTGCTTAGTTATAGTTATGATACCTGCTTCTCAATTTTTGGTATTTATCAGACTCAGACGTCGAGTTTGTTGTAGCTGTGTATTGTAATAGTGTAGTATTCGTTTTCTTTCTCAAGAATGAACATTTCAATGTGCTCTGACATTTACAACCATTTCTGTTGACCTCCATTTCTTTCGCAGTTCAACCATTGTCGTAGTTAATTGGTTAGTGTGTTTCTATTCTGTAATTGTAATAGTAATAGATTTAGATCTAACAACTTGAAGTTCATTGTGAGTCTGTGAAATTGCATCCATTCGTTCTGTGACGATTAACACTGATAAGTCTTCCAGAAGTGTATAACAAATGTAATGTTCTCTTTGATTTCTTATTTAATATAAGTGTTGCAGTAACGGTTTGATTTTAGTTGTAAGACTTATTTTCTGATATACAGTTTGGTTGAAAAATGTTAAAATTTTTCTAGACTTGCATTGCGTGTGTGTAAACAATGCCAATTGAATGTGATGATTTCCAACAACACTATTTAAAAGTTCCTCTAACTTTCACGTTAAGTACACACTGCCATGTTAGACATATCGTTAGTTGGTTGGTGCTCATGTTGTTTGAGTACGTCTGGTGCAATTAAAATAATATCGCACTCCCAATACGTGCTTTGCTTACTTCTAACATATGCTGTGCAATGTAATATAATGTAAGTGGACATTTATATAGCACCCCTTTCGAGTTTATGCGGAAAGGACTTCAGTTAGCATTCAGGTTAATGGGATCTCTTTGTGATGTAAGTTTCTTGTCTGTTTATTATTGTCAGACATCGTTAACGACTAATTTCTTTCAATAGTTAACTGACTGCATGTCATAAAAGTGGAGCTGGTTTCCTTCCTCAGTTCATTCTTTTCAATGCATGGTTGGTGTTTTTGGCAAGGTTTTAAAATTGTTTAAGTTTGGATAAGAAATTCTGAGGAATTAATGAATTATTGGATTATGTTAACTGTGGTGCTTTTGTTCATCATTTTTCTTTAAAAATTTTATTGTCATGATGGAACTACAGGCATGCTGTGAAATAAAGTGAGCAAACTTGAGAAGTAATTTTGCTTGTTATTATTAAGTTTATTTATGCTGGACTGTAAATAATGCTTAAATTAACTTGCATTTATGGCTAAATTGTATTAGTCGATGACAAAAAAGAGTCAAATTGTAGCCAGTGTGCATCAGCTACTAGCCATTTTTAAATTTTCAGTTGATCCCAATAGTACCACAAAGCATAAACTCAGGCTTGGTTCTACCTAGCCGATTAGTTACATTGGTTAGCATGCAAGGCACCTCTATGGACGAGAATGCCACTTTATCTGAGGCAGCAGTCTACATGGGGGAACTGTAAAAAGCATGGGACCCTTCTGTAAATGGGTATATTTCACAACAGGAGCAAAATTTAATAATAAAATTAGAGAATCGAATAAGTGATTTAATATTTTTGGCCTATGTCTTCATTTTAGTTTGTTTTTTATATCTTGGAAAAACACAACCTGTTATTTTGATTCATAAATATTTACAACTTCATTCTGTCGTTTGTATATACACAGTTTAAAATACTTCCACTGTTTATCGTTTATTTATACATATGGAATTTAAAAATAAATTCTAATTTTACTTTTTGTGTAAGCTGTTCAAGGGAAAAGCCTGAAATTTCTCAAATTGTGCTTCGTTTATGGAAAATACCCAAATATACTAGTCATTAATAAACTAGCAGTTCCTGTGGTTGCTCAACTTAGGGATTTGTCTGCTCATAGTCAAAGAGCAGTTACGTGAAGGAAACATCCAAACGAAATTGTTCAGCCTGTCACAATATGACACCATAATTATACAAGACTAATAATCCTAGATCTACAACTTCATCACAAAATTCACAGCAATAGAGATGCATTCTCTGTACTGACCAACAAACATTAACATACTTAACAATATACACTTACGAATGACATCATCAAACCAGCACACATAATTATATTAATGATCGTTTATAAAGGGCGTCCACAAGGGAGGGTCATCCCACTACGGACAAGGGAGCGTTTATGACAAAGGGGTGGGGCAACATCTGCATCTAAATGTGATGCAATTTTTCAGTAAAACCTGCACCTTAAACATAAGCTTGAGTTAGATGGCAGACTGTCTGTACTGCATTGGTTCCTGGTAGTAATGTTCCAGTTCAGACAGCTAATAAACAATTCATAAGTGTGCTACACAGGGACATAGAAAGATGACATTAAAACAAGGATGCAAAAGTTACATGCTACAGTTACAGCATTTCTTCTGTAGCCAGTGTCTTCTGATGTGGATGTCCGCAAAGGAAAGGGAGGGAGGGAAATGCCAAATACAGACAAGAGGGGGGGGCAAAAGTAGGTTTTGCAGACATCCTTTAAGGATGTTCCTTAAGTGGAATTTTAAATTTAACATAAACTGCACTAAACTGGTTTCATGCCTAGGGTTAACTAATTTGGAGCCTGCTCAGGGCTGTTTTAAAGGAATTTTTAGAACTGCACAACTCTTTCTTTTCCTTCCCATCCTCCATGGTAAAATACTTCCAATCGGAAAACAATGACCATTTTTTGCTAGTTTTAACTTTACAGAAGTGCTTCTACAACTGCACAAATCCATTTAGAGCTGCACATTTTGTGTACAACTGCACATTAAAAAAGCCCTGAGCCTACTCACTGGTTAGGGTTTCAGAATCAGCCAACGAATCACAACCAATATTGTTGCTCAAACACTGACCAACGGGGAAACCAATAACCAATTGGGAAACCAATAGGCCTATAAATCTGTTTTGTACTGCATAAAGTATTTGCTGAATGGGCCAACAACCAGTCAATCAGAAAATTTGTTTACGCCCTCGGTCTTACTCTAGAGTCTTTAAATACTGCAATCAATCTATCTATATCCACGTTGGTGCTGCTCGTTAAACTTTAGTCTCTGAATATCCAAAGTCAAAGAGCATGGCCGTTACTCTCGTGGGTGAAGCATTCACCAAAGTGGCTGTTGTCGCCCTCGCAGTGACCGGCCGCCTCTCTCGCTGATGGTTGTAGTTTTCGGACTCGTGTTCACTGCTGTTTGGAACACTGGTGAATGGATGGCTGCTGTGCTGGTCGATCTGAAGGTAGGCTGTCGTCTGCGTCCACTGCCTCGTTGACCCACTGTGCACTCGAAGGCAATGAAACAGCGTATTGCCGATTACGTGCACAGTCAGCGTTATTGCTACCAGTATAAAGATATAGCGGAGGATCGTGAAGACAATGTTGGCGATGCTACTGGCGAACTGCTGGAACGCTACTGCCATCTGCCTTTCGTATGTTGAAGCTGTGAACTCTGCAACATCAACCACATACTTAAATGGATTAGTATTAGGCCTACACCGTATTGTATATGGTAGGAAGAAGCTGTTCCAAATTGTCCAACCAGGCCTTTGCTGCATCATGGAAGTCCTGCTATTTGATTGACTAGCTCAGTGCACTCCTTTAAATCTATGCTAAAACAGTTGTTCTCTAGGCTAGTGTTATCCTGCCTGTTAGCTGCTTTGTCAGGCACCCTTGTAACAGCATGGACATGTTATGGCACCGTATAAATTGTTATAATTTTTATTATTTTAAAGTCTTAACTTGGAGTGATTATTATTATTCAAATATGTATCTGTTACTTAATTTGAACTTAAATTATCTTATTATTATTAATAACAGAAGAACATTACCATAATACTATCAATAATGACACCAGTAACAACATTAATAATAATGGTTCAGTATGTAATGCTAAGTTAGTAAATGCCGAGTAAAAAGAAAAGGGTTAAAGATGAGAGAACAGATGCTAGTATACTGACCAAATAGTTGCACATCAGCACTAGGTTACTTTAAAAATAATACTTTTAAAAAGCTTTTCTTGAAAGTATAAAGAAAGACTTTTCCCTCTTAGGGCCTAATATCATCTGATAATGAATTTGACAAACGAGGACCAATCAATTATAAAAACAATGTCTGTTTAAAAGACAATTGAGCACTGTCATTAATTTCAAACTTAGTTCAGAAATACAATGTGACCTCATTATAATACCCTTCTTGATATGGCTCCAAAGTCAGTGTATTGAGGAGTTTCTGATGTAGCTAAAAAGCCATTTCATCATCAATGTAAACTGTAAAAGTTCTTATGAACAAAACCATTTGCCAATGACATTAATTACCTATGTAGAGACGTGGTTCTAAGGGTAGAAAGTTGCACGGCAGCGTCGGAACGTCTAAGTTCTGTAAAGGCACTTTAATGTCACAGTTTCTTCCGCTGGTCGGAACGTGTAGTTGGTGGAATGCACATGTCTCTCGGATGTAGTTATCAACCAGCCATTTCTGTTCTGAAACCACATGTACACTTGTGTCAACTGACAAAAGTTCTCAAAACAACAACAGAACTATTGGATGGGTTGGTCAGTTGAATATAAATTTGGAAAAGCTACTTGATCAAGCAGTGTGGCAATGAACTGCTCAGTGTCTCCTGTTCTTCCCACAAATTAAGGGCCATTAACCCTCCATTGACCGGGCCTCTCTCCACTCTGGCCAGCTTCCCTCCCAGTTATCTGCCCTCATGGAAATATCCATTTACAGCACCCAGCTGATCATCACTGGTGGCCTCAACATTCACTTGGACACTCAACTGAAAGCACTGTGCTTTCACAAATCAAATTTGATCACAAATCCCAGGTCATCTTTAACCCTTGCCAAACCACATCCACCATAGCCATCTCACTATCTGCCTGCCTGACCCCTTCGATCATTGCCTGAAACCTATTTTAACCGTCTGCCTATCGGTTTAGTTTTGACTGAGCACCTGCTAGCAAGCTGGTTCCTTTGACTTGGCATTGTTTGGCACTGTAGAAATCTCAAGATCACGAGTTCTGCCGGTCACAATGTATGTAACACAACAATTAAGGTAAGAGCAGCAATACCTACCGAGATTGAAGTAGAGGATAATGCTCTTGAGACTGGACAGCTCTGAGTGCATCTGATTCTCATATATCCTCATCTGAGCAGTGATCTGCTCGGCCTGGTCCGTCACAAACGAGCTGCTCAGATTCACCTGAATAACAACAGGGCTCACAAAAGCCCCGAAGATGTTGTTGTCGATGAGAGCGTCCGTCTCAAGAAACGTCAACGACGCCTTGAGTAGAAAGCAGAGGAGCACCATCAGCATTGCCGTTACTACGAGGTGGGGAACCAGTCTACTTCTAACAGCTGCACTGAATATGCAACGCACTGTCTGACATCGCTTGCTATTGGTTCCTGGGGATTTGCTGTCATGGTAACGGTCCTGATCTGTGCCACTCGAGTCGTTGTACCTAGAAACGTTCAACTGAATTATTAACCGTGACGATATGTTCTCATTTCAACGCAAGCATATTGAGAATTTATCCGTGTTTTTCAAAAGAAAACAAGTTCTTAAATCAAATTCATCGCGGGCTTACAGACAGATCTGAATAAGTTCATTTATATGGCAAGGCTTGTCACAATAAATTCTTTCTGAAAAACATATCAATTAATGGTTGCCAATGATGCAAATAATAAAAAATAAAATTGTCAGTGTAAGTATTTAAATAAATCACACTTAAAATCTACTATGATAATTTTCACAACTATGTTGACGATACTATGAAAACTTAAGAACAATGGAGCCAGGAAACATAAAATGTCAGAAATATGTTCCAAATGGAAAAGAACCTATCATTAATAAGTAACATACGACGTTGATATGCCATAATGCAGCCATATACCATATAATCTTTGACATGCTATAATAAATGTTTTATTCTGCCTTGGTTAAGGACTTGTACGAGACAAAATTCCAGTCAAAAGAAGCGAATGAAAAATCCAGTTAAGTACAATACAATAACAATACAATACAATTAGTTATTTATACCGCGCTTTAACAAAAACAAGTCTTGCACAAGAGCGCGCTCAGTAGTACCTGATAGACGCGTATTGATCGCCAACTGCCTCTGCTGCCGACTGAGGAAATTCCTCCTTCAAATGACGTTTCTCTTTCTGGCTCACTAGATGGTTTGCAGACATCTGCTGTCCATTTCCAGGTGGAACAGAGTCCTTCCTCCTGTAAATCAAACGATCCCGTGGCATCGGTTGCTGAAGCCGAGTGTACAAAGCCCTGGCGCAACAGTACGTACGACACATGCGATGGCTCATTAGAAGCACATCCAGAACAATGCAGATCAGCCACAGCAAACTGGAGCCGATAATTTCGATCGAATCTTGATTCGTCACAGAAAGACGCGGCGCTTCTCGAGGTAGATCAGTGACCGCAATTTTTGCCAATATCCGTTTTGTATCGGTGGTGGAGGAGTCTCCGAAATAGTATGTGCCGAAGAAATGAGTCGAGTCAAAGTGGTTGAGCTGAGGGTGAGACGTCACGTTGGTAAAGATGTCGGCCTCACAGTGCAGGTTTGCACGTGTGATGTTTACATCAGGGAAGGCTGGAAGAAGACTGGGATATTGGAAGTAGAACCTAAAACAAATAAAGTCATTAATCTCTTTTTCTTACCAATTAATAAAACCTGAGATACAAATGAGACATCGGTCTCTCTCTTTCACCAAATAATTAATTATCTAATATACACAAAGAAGGCTATTACATGAAATTTACCTGGTATATCTGATTGATTTTGGATTAAAATCTTTTACAAATATAACGTAACCATTACATATTAGAATATTAGTGATAATAAATCAGTCGCCTTTACTGAAATTTCTTTACTCTTCAAACTATTAAGCATTCTTTTACTGATTTTAATATGATCATAAATTTGCATATCTTTACACAAGCATTAACCAATGTTCCCACATTTATAATCTTATAACTACGAAACAATTGCTTGAATGTAACAATAAAATCTAAACAATAGACTTTTAAAAATAGATTTCATTTTCCTACTGCTCCCAAAACTGTGTCCTCCACATCCGGAACTTCTCCACTTCTTCAATGTCAAGGAATACTGAGAAGTCCACCTCATTTAGTACATCATACTCAAGCGAAGAAGACTGCGGAAAGATCGGTTTCGTAGAGTTGAACAGCCTCTGTGCAAATGCCAACCACTCCGATTCATAAACCGACCGAAGATATTTCCTGTAATGCGTATAGAGAGGGAACAGCGCAGCACTGAGTTTCGTCTTGTATCCGATGATAAAACTGTCCACAGAGTCGACGTAATGAAGAAACTGGAGCTGAGTTTCGTTGACAATGAGGTAGCTAATCGAATTCTCTGGACCATACATGTTCGCTAAATGGTTTTCATAAACCAACGTCTCCATCAGCCTTGATACGCCAATCATAAGGTCACCTGAAACAAGAAACAATTATCAAACAACATTTAAAGTTATTATATACATGTACAGTTGTACACTCACTCCAACACTTACACTTACACAAGAAATCTTACATATAATTACATATATTTACGTATAATATTTGCGTAATTCTTAATCAGTCACAGGGAAATGCAGATTCAGGCTGTTTACTGTTGACGTGACATTGAATTCACACATTCAAAGACAACCATAATCTAAACTACCAATTACTTTTTTAAAGTTTAGTCAGTATAAGTCTGAATAATGAATGTATTTACGACTAACAAAACCTTAAAAAATAGAAAGTCAGCCTCTGAGAAGTTCTTCAGAAATGATCTTTTACAATACAAAACAAATATATTAATTTCAAATTAGTAATGACACTATTCCATGTTCGAAATAACATTAACAGTCGTAAGAATTGTATAAAAAAGCAAATAAATTCAAACCGATATAATTGGAACACGACGTCTGCCGCTCATCCACCAATCGCTGATAGCGTACGATCTCCGCCTGAATCTCTCTCTCAATTTCTGCCGAGATGTTCGCCAGCATGTCCGCCTGCTCCACCTGGAACTGTGAAATCCTCGACAGAACGGCAATGTCATGCTTAGTGAGAACAAGAACTGCCAAGGACAGTGCCGTCACCGACATAAACAAACTGTACACAAAGCGAGTAACGACGTAAGTTGTCGTGAGGCAGATCTGCTGTGAAACCATCTGATGAAGTCTTTTCCCGGTCAGCGACTGATCACCTCCGCCTCCAAGCAGAACTCCATCCGCGTTTTCGTGGCAGAACTTTGAACGCTTTCGATGCACGCACGCACGAACGAAAAACGACATCACAATGGAGTAGACAGTTATGATGCCGACGACGAGAAAGACGATCAAGGACATCGGCTGCAGAGGCCGACTCTCCGAGCGAATGTCGGAATGCGATTCGAGGGTTGTGTGATGCTCGCTGCCGAGGTGCGTTGCAAAGACGGCAAATGTCTTGGTTGGATCCTGAAACGTTATGTCGAACGTCTTGTGCGCTTGCTGTCCCCAATTCGGAACCTTGAAGGTGAGGTTGAACTCTGAAGGACAAACTATGAGGAGGTCGTAGTGGAAGAGCTGCTCCATTTCCACACGATCGTTGATTGTTAAACCCAAGTAAGCCGGACAGCCGCTCATCTTACCTGACATCCAACAAACACTAAACGGTTTCAACTTTTACATAAATTCATTGACTATCTTAAAACTCAAAATTCGTATGATCCGCATGGTTTAAGCATTTAAAGGTGTCAAGAATCGAATTCTTTCATATCATGCCATCTAGTGCCCACTAAGTCCTCATCTTTCAGAATCGGTAAATGAGCACCATTGCAATTTTGGGAGGAATTTAAGTAGCCAAATCTATTAGGCTACTTTCATGACTTTAGAAATGATGTCTTTGATTAATATACCAAACAGCCAATGATTAATAACAATAGCAATCAAAGAGCTTCAGGTTTAGACCACCACTAGTCTTGTATGTCTGTGTATGTGTATATATACATATATACATAATAATACCGGTATATATACCGGTAATTATATAGTGTATAATGTGAACACTTAAATTATAGTAATTATTACTGTCCCATTTAGCCAAGGTTGGGTTGGGAGCGCTTCCGAGTAGATAGTCTTAAAGGGGTGCTGCATAAATTCTCCTAATAGACAAATAAATAGCACCTTTCAAAAACCTCAAAAAGCACCGTCAAAGCTTGGTGTCTCTCTTTATACCCAACAGTGTCTGTCCTTGATTTTGGATCACCACTATCCAGGTCTTGTCTATAAATTTTTAAGTCTGCACACAACGACACCAATGTATTTTTTTACCGATGTGTCAATTATACATGTCTGCCAGAGAGAGAGTGTCAGTGTGCACTTGGTATTGGTCATTCTGCTGCACCTCTTCAAAACGGCAAAAAATAAAAATAAATTGCATAGACATTAAATTTGCACGACATGCACGTTGTTAACCCTTTAATGACCAGCTATATATGTTTTCAATGCATTTTAGTACACACTGGTCGTTAAAGGGTTAAACTGAAGTCACCTGTCACATACCTGTCACGTGTATCACCCAGATGCGTCCAGCAGGCGACAGTTCAACAATAACAGAAAGCGACTCGTTCGTATAGAGGACGGGGCCATTGTCTTGAAAATAATACGGCAAAATAGATGTGTTTCCTACAAAAATCCAAACAAAATTATCTTTTAGTGTTATCGGCCAAACAGTCTGCTTCACAATACGATGCACATAATAAATCTTGAGAATATTAAATTTCACTCAGAACTATAAATCAAAGGTTAGACTATTTCACTGTGACCATTTTAGCAGGTAATGTATGCAATATAAACACTAGCCTCTCTGTTAGAAGCCATTTTACACAATGAAAAATAACGTTCAAAGAACTTGTTGCAGATAACAAACAATGAGGAAAGATAATTATGGCAAAAACAGTTTATCTTCAACACAAGACAGAAAGTTAAACAGTATGAATGGAGCTTTGAGACCGTAAACATTTAATTTCGAAATTGAATTCTAAATATGAATGACTGCAACAAATTGACCGCATTTCAGGCCATCTTCCATTCTGCCACAAAAACAGACAATGTCAAAATCGTCAAATCCCAATCTGCTGATAAAATGTTGACTCGCTTTCCATGTGCTAACCCACTTTGCAACCTTACTGCTAGCTACTCTGCCTATTGGACTAAACTCTGACTTTCGAGCAATTCGATAATAATTGTTAACTTTGATTTTATGTAATGCATATTGACACTGATGCATCCTGGCAATGGTCCTAGAGAAGTTATTCATGATATACAGGTAATTCAATAAGCAAGGTGTATCAAAGTACAATCCTACCTGGCACAGTAAACCTAATAAAAGGCGGACTGTTGACAGACTTAAGGAAATACTGGAAAGTAGGTTCGGCGGAATTCTGGATCACTACGCTGACCTCCTGCGCGTCGGTCGGAGGCTGGTCGTAAATCGGTTTTATCTTACTGATGTTCTTGTTGCAGTCGTTGTTGTTGACCCACGTCGAAGAACTGTAATCAAACGGACGTTCGAACTGAGCAGACGCCATAAATATCTTGTCCGATATGTCGTGTATATCGACCTGTCTATTCTGCTCGGCAACCACGGCCGAGTGAACTGTATAGTTGTCCAACTCGCGACCGGTGAGAATAAAGTCGTCCTGTAGATTGAAACCGGTGTTGTGCTCGACCGTAAGGTAATCAGCTTTGTATTTGCCATTCTGGTGGTAGCCAAGGTCATGTGCATATATTGTCTGGTGAACCTTGGGTGTCTGGAAACCGATGGCTGGAATCTGGATGAAGTAGAAGAGCTTGTAAAGGACGGTGACCCTATGGTGCTGAAGATGACATCGAAACTGATTCTTGATGGTGTGGAAGACTGGCTGGATTGTGTAGCGATACGCGTCGCCTGTAGTAGAGCAAAGAAAAACAGGTGAAAACTCATTAGCATGGACATTGGAAATCTAGCACCAACAGAACAATTAACACTGAGACTTTGTTGCACAGTCTCGTCCAAAAACTCATTAGCATGGACATCTAGCACCAACAGAACAATTAACACTGAGACTTTGTTGCACAGTCTCGTCCAAAAACTCATTAGCATGGACATCTAGCACCAACAGAACAATTAACACTGAGACTTTGTTGCACAGTCTCGTCCAAAAACTCATTAGCATGGACATCTAGCACCAACAGAACAATTAACACTGAGACTTTGTTGCACAGTCTCGTCCAAAAACTCATTAGCATGGACATCTAGCACCAACAGAACAATTAACACTGAGACTTTGTTGCACAGTCTCGTCCAAAAACTCATTAGCATGGACATCTAGCACCAACAGAACAATTAACACTGAGACTTTGTTGCACAGTCTCGTCCAAAAACTCATTAGCATGGACATCTAGCACCAACAGAACAATTAACACTGAGACTTTGTTGCACAGTCTCGTCCAAAAACTCATTAGCATGGACATCTAGCACCAACACAACAATTAACATTGAGACTTTGTTGCACAGTCTCGTCCAAAACAACCCATAAAGCAGACAGACGGCATCACACAGGTCATATCATCCCGTTTAAATCAGGAAACTTATTTCTTTTCAATCTGATTTTTGCACCCTGACTTAATTACATGTAAAAAAACATTGTTGCGTCGAGAATAAATGATCCAGTCAAAAACAAATTCAACCAAAATTACATTTTTAATAGAATAACAGATGGTGACAGGACAATGAAACCTGTTAAGCTTTCCTGAGGCTGAATGATATACAATGATTTATCGTTTAGATCAGAAACATTAAGAAACTGGATTTCTATAAAGCAGGATATTCTAGTTCTGTAAGTTCACAGGCTGTGCATCAAATCCGTTTAATAAAAAAAACGCATGAAGTAATCGAAGAGTGTCAAGGAGCAGCATAAATCTGCTGGTTAAAAACAAGAGAAAAACAATTATACCAATGAAGATAATATTCACTGTACATCATATCTGTAAATGTATCGACAATCAGCTTTAAATCAGCTTACCCATGGCGCATTCGACGGGAGCCGAAAGACATTCATCGCTCGAAGCAATCTTACAGTCGATCAGATTATAACAGTCGACGAGGCAGCACTGTTTCCCAAACAGCTCTAAATTCACACAAAAAATACTCACTCAAAATTGCATAAATGGTTAATACTATATGCTCTTAAGCATCTACTGCACTATTATGGCACAGCAGTTTATAGAAAAGATAAGTTAAATAATTTAATGTATTTTGCTACAAAGAATTGAAACAGAAATAATGGAATGCATTTACAGAAGAAGGAACACTATGGTGAGGAGGTGAAAGCAAGGGAAAGAGCAGAAACAGAGAAATAAACAGGAGGAGGAGGAGAAGTCAGAATAGGGGATGCAGAAGATGGAGAAAAATGGAAAGGAGCAGGAGGAGCTGGAACAGAGGAAGCTGGAGGAAAAGAAAGATGAGAAGGAGGATGAAGACAAAGAGAAGCAGAAGGAAAACGAAAGAAGATCATTACGAAGCAAATAAGTAGAAAATAATTGTCATGCAACAACTACTAAATAATAAAAGAACGAAAAGAAATTTTTGAAGAAAGCGGTAATAGTGTTTTAATCAGAAATTTCTTGTGATCCATAAAGCATAGAGCAAACAACGTAAACAGAAATGGAACTGTCCTTTGTATTGAATGCCTACATCTCAAATAAAATTATACTATATTCAAAGCATTTCTTGATGTCTATATGTGGTGCTAACTGTATTTTCACAGTAAAAGATCCATTTATTATTATTATTATTATTATTATTATTATTATTATTATTATTATTATTATTATTATTAATGATTAACCTCCATTGTTATCTAAAATGCAAGGCAAAACCTATGGTGCACCAATAACAAATCGAATCAGGTCAGTGTCAAAAGATCAGTTCATGAGAGAAGCTCCCTATGAAGAACCGACTCAAATTCTATTTCCAGAGAAAACATTAAACGACAAGCCATACCCAACGCCTGGCACTGGTGCGAGTTTTTGCACTGGTTGCACCGTATCGTAGCCGAGGTGCACTTTTTCGGTGGAAATCGAATGGGTCTCTCTTCGGCGAACGTTCGATTGAATATCCGCGAGAGGAGAGCCGAATTATCCGTGCACACAATGCTGTTTGCAGCGGGTAGGAGCACGTCTGGAAAAGTACCCTAAACATACATCATTATTTCAGACAATCTATATCATGTATAAAGTGAGAACAACTCTACGATGATCAATCATCGGCTATCATCAGGTCGGTCAATCACAATTCAATCAATCACTTAAGAAACCAATCAATTAATCCAGACCTAAACAGCATGCAGATCATGTGCAGCAAAATCCCTGTGGGATTAAGAAATATATCGGTCAGGTACATAGTTCTGCCTCACTGTTTTAGGCTACTGGTTTGACCAAATTGATGACTTTGAAATAATACTAAAAAATATAATAATAATATAAAAAATTAAAAAAATAATATAATAATAATATAATAATAACAACACGCCGTGGCATTTAGAGGCACCTTTGAGCATGTTGGAGACGAGAGCCTATAACCTGATTTTATTTTTTTTAACACTTTACAGCCTGAGGGATCTTTACTACCTCGGGCGAAAATTTAAAAAAAGTAATAATAATAATAATAATAATCATAATAATAATAATAACAGTGAAACGCTATACTGCTGTTGAATTTAGGGGCACTTCTGCTGACCAGGAAATGATGAATAGGATGTTTCCAGACTTTTTAATTTATAGCCTACTAGGTGAAAGTGAAGTCCCTGAAGAATCCTGTATACCTCGAGGTATGGGTTCGTGCATAACCTGGGTAAGTCATGAAACCTGGGTATAGCTGCCATTAACTCCAGAACAATGCTGCTCTTTGGACAGTTTCGTCTAAAGAGCCTGATGTATTACACTTAGCTACGGCAATAAAATAATAATAATAATAATAATAATAATAATAGTAATAAATAATAATACCTGTTTGTTAATTCTATCTGGCAAGTACAGAGTAAGATTACACGATATAATAGTGAATTTAACTGCTATGGCAGCCTGCAAGGCACCCATTTGTCCTACTGCTCGCTTTACAGGCGCTTCTTAGAGAGTTGAAAATTAAGCCAATTTGGGGTGCTAGAGGGTGGTATTGAACCTGTATCCTTTTGATCTTTGTGCTAGGATGTTTTGATAAACCCTTGCCCATGGAGGAATGAGAGTGCTTCTGAATAGCTGTACTGTGAGAAGCGCTTAACAAATGTTCATATTAGATTAGATTTTTAGATTAGATTAAATGCACTTTTAACAGTGAAGGTAAAGGCTCTATTGACAGATGATTCTATAACTTTCGAGCCACTAAAATATCCCACAACTTAAGGCATCAATTAAACTTCATCTGAAGCTGGCAAATTTACACTCAACAAATGTCAAATTGTCACTATGAAATTCTGCCCACTTCTTTAACTGTTAGCTCTTTGACATTGTACTTCATGGCAACAATCCTTCAATCTTTGGAAAAATCCAACAAAACAAGAGATAGGTGGGCAAAACCAAAATTGTAAATTTTCATTTGGCCTCAGCATCTTTAATCTTTCCTGCTTTTTTTACAAATCTGCTAACAGCATAGCATCCGTCAAGTATATTTTATATAAATTATAAATAAATTATATATATTGCAGGTATATTCATTTATTATTAAACAGGTTGCCAACCACAACCTGTGCGACTGCCTGTACGGCATCCATCGCACATTTGATATAAAATGTTATTGAATTGCAATGTTTTCAGGAAAAAGTGTGCCAACAAAATTAATGCGCATTTAAGACTCACATTTCTTATGGTCAGATACAGCAACATTCTGAAGGGTGGTAACCCAGCACCAAATTAACTGTAGATGAAGTAGAGGAGCCTCACCACGGAAGCATCAGTACTTTATCAGGTACTTATAGGTGAATCAAATTAAGTACTGATAAAGTTATTATGCATACTTTACGAGGTATGAGTACTACGCCTACACCGTGGGACTCTACCAGAATCGCTCCTTACTAAATTTAAAACTGTTCTTTTTAGACACTCTGGAGTCGGGAGCGCCTCTGAGTAGTTTTTTTTACTTGAACGAGTGCTATATAAATGTCCAAATGAATTAATGACCTTGTAGAGGGTAGGGACAGTTCAGTTGCACACAACAACGACTGGAAAACGACGGATGAAAATGACAATGATTCATCAAACTGCCTAAACGACATTCACCATCGCAGAAAAATTGTCGATATAATAGAATAAAAGCCGTTCAAAGCCCAATAAACATCGTGCAGAGTCTCGCTGGTAATTGGTTGGTTATCGATTAAATCGACGTTCCAAGTAAATTTTTGGTTCGTAATGAACAGTCCTGAAGGGATGGACAATAATCACCAGCACAAGAGACACGAGAGATGGACAAAACAGGACAAATGCACAACAGTACAAGACAAAGTAAAAAAAAAAGTGAATCATACAACGAAAATGCAGAAGTCAGGAACAGATGCCTTTTTAAACACCTTAAAAATGTATACACATGACAAAAAGATATAAAATGTAGGCATACAGAATGATGCAATGTATTGTAGTGTATTGTAACTTAATCTGACACAATGTAATGTAATAAAAAAAAGACAATATGCACAAGCTACATAATAATAATGTCTGCTGTTTGCAACAAATGCAAACTAACAACTGATTACTTGAACATACAAACATGAAAAATGCAGTTTTCAAAATTTGACACCGAATTACACAAATTTCATTGCATCACAGAAATTCCACTAATTAAGCATTCACAAACTTCAACTGATGCAAACAAGACACACGAACACACACAAACAAACACACACGAACACATACACACACATACTGATCACAAGAAGAAAGTGCACATAATAATATAAGTCAAATCACACACAATGCCAAAAGCAAGCAATGCCAAAGCATGCATTCAACCTCAATCACTTTGCACAGCATGCAATGCAATACCATTAAACTTGTCGTTAATTAAATTATCTGACAGAAGACATGATCAAAAATGCTCTTCACATCATCAGGTCAATGCTGATGAAACAGGCTACAGCAAAATCATGCATCACAATGAAAAAATGAAATGCAGTCACATATAATTATTTCACAACAGGAAAGTCACCAAAACTCTGTCTTGTACCATTCAGACAATGGTAAGTACGCAATAGCACCAAAATGACTGAGCATTGTTCAAGCTCTGGATTTTTTCAAACCAAAAGATTCCATCTCATCAGATAAGCAGCAACAGATGAGATGTGTGAATCAAAGTTTTAATGAGAATCACAAACTCCACAGCTGCATCGTGAATTGCCAATTTGTGATAATTAATCCACTCGATCTTAGATTCTCAATCAAAGAAGAAGAACTTAGATGGGTTGAGTTAATTTTGGTTCGAGTGAAAGTCTAAGGATGAGGCAGGTAGGCAGCCATGATGGATCAGTTTGATCACGATGATCAGTTACAAGTGGAAGAGGAAGAAAAGTCGATTTGTAAGTGCTTTCAGCTAGATCAAAAGTAATGCCAACACAGCACGTACAGAGGAGAGTCGTAGGCTACGTGAAAATTAGTTGGTGGGCGGGCGTATTGAAGGGTTGCGAATTTCCTTGAATTGATTTGGAATGCCAAGATTAATCAATTCTTGTTCTAGCAGGATTGAGTCAGAGAGAATTGGAGGAGAAAGTTGGAAAAAATCCATTTAGAGATTTGATTGACGAAATTGGGTAGCTCAGCAAAAGAAGAGGAGAAGGAAAAATGTGAAGAAGGATATAATATGAGGAGTTGGGTGTCATCTGCGTACAAATGGTAGTCGACAGAAGAGAATTCATGAGATGGCTCGGAGGTGTAGTGTACAAAGGATGAAGAGGAGTGGCCCTATGATGGAGTCATGTTGAGGAACACTACAAGAGAGTGGGGGATTGTGAACACTTGCTTGTGGCTCTTAAAGAAAGGGGGAAGACATGTAGGACTGGAACCCAAGGACAGCAATGCCAGAAATGCCAAACAATCCATTCGGAAACTTTAAAAAATTATATCTATAATAAAGATGCACTTAATTAACATCCATTGTCATGTGCCGACGTTCGTGTAATTAATATTTAACTCTGTTGCCTTTCCAGTCACAAGTCAGACTGCTAGTATCAATAACATCATTTTAATTACTTGTCATTGGGACAAAAAATATCCAAACATTGCAGACAATTTCTCTAACTAGATTGCATTAATACTTTGTTGAACATCTGTTTCTAACCATTTATGCAGCTTTAACAATCACATACAACATGCACTTAAGTGTTGCAACTGCTTAGGTGGTTTATCAAAGTACAGTAGCTCTAACTGCTTTGGCAATTTGTTAAAGTAGATCCAGCTATTTAAGTAGTTTGTCATAGTAGATCTAGCTGATTGGGCGGTTTTTCAAAGTCGATCTAAAACTTAGTTGGTTTATGAACCTGCCTATATGATTTTGTAAGCACTGCGTAGAAAGTGAAGAAAAATTGAAGAAAAGCAACTTTCACAAACGAAACTATACCAATAAAAGTCATGCACGCTAAACGAACAATGACGGAAACAATAACAATAACCAATACAAAGTTTCACTGCCCAGAAGAAAGAACAATACCTTCAACTGATGAATGTGAAGAAATGAAATGAAAACAATTGTGAGGATGAGACATCATTTCACACTTCTTGACTCAATGATTTTAAAACATATGCCGAATATTCAAAGAATATTCAAATAATAATAAGATTCATTTCAAACAAGCATTGAAGTATAAATACCAACCAATCAGAAGATACTATACTATACTACTATACTATTTTGGGATTTATAAAGCGCCTCTCACAGAACAATCTAATCAGAGGCGCTTCCAGTGCGAAGATTCCTTTGGAAAAAGAAACGTTTTAAGGAAACGTGCGGAAACAGCAGTGCTTCCAGATAAGATCTGAGTACGAATTATAGTAGAAGATGTTCTGAAATCACTCTGTAACTGTTACCACAGTTGACTATCAAGTATCAAGAAGCAGCAACTTACATAGATCTGAAGGTTGTCCTTTATAGGAACACTCAACATTGTCAAGCTTACACTTAATCGTAATCACATCGCAATCCTAATCATAAGAAAATTTTTCGAGCGCCACTCAAAAACCAAGTGCAGGGCACAGTTTTTTCACGAGTGCTCTGTCAAGTCAGAAGGGTTGTCAAAAAGAGAAGTTTGATTGAGGTCATAGTCTGGTATTTAAGTCAAAAGATCTTTCAGCATAATATCACCAATTGTGTCATAGCTGTTAGAAATGACGCATTACATAATGCTAACCCATCGTCTCAGTGTGCTTCCGTCCTCTTCTCTGCATGAAATTTTGTCAAATTGCTTTCAATTTAGACCTGCCGCTTTTCTTATCACATAAATCATCGTTCTGCATTGCACATGTTTACCATACATAAACTTACGAATATTTACTCTCCCTAGATGGCCGCCGCGACATGCATCAAACTCGCACTTGCTTACCATCTTGTGACACGGTTCGTTGAGTGTACGATACAGAAACGTGTCGCTATCTTTGAACGGCGGAAGACATTTTGGTTTGGAAGAATCTTTCGAATCACACGTTAATCTGTGAGCGACAGTTGTTCGGTCTGGTGACACCTCGAGGGTTATGCTGTAGTGATCGGGAATCGGATTTCTGAGGAGAGAGAGATTGCAAGGAAAATATTAATTTATCAACACTCTCTAGCCGAAACATATTATTGGTGGGGGTGGGGGGAAAGATTTTTATTAAGCCTAAACACAAAGCGTTGAACCTCAATTTTTTTATCAAATATTTAACTATAGCTGTGCTGTCTATCATCATCATCATCAAAATCATGGTCGTCGTCATCGTCGTCGTCATCGTCATCAACTCCATCATCATCGTTGTCATTCCATTACAGTTATTGCTATGTCACCACCATCATTATTATCATTGCTGTTTCAGAAGGCAGTAACATTGTTGATCTAAAATGAAATAATTAACTGGACATCGGTGATGAATGTCCTCAGAAACACTGAATAGCTATCATCGCCATCAGTTTTATTATATTAAGCATTACCATACATATTTATTTTTTGACTAAAACAGATGGTTGCTTGGGATTCAGCAATTTCATGACATTAATAAAGTCATATTTGCAATAGAGATGATGATCCTATGGAAAGCGACTGCTATTCTGAAGCACTTAACTGCTCATCAAGGCATAAAACAGTGCTTATTGTTATTTTTAACTCAAAAAAAAATATCGTATCGTATCTAAAAAGATTTATAGCGCCTCTCGCAGAATGACTATTCTGAGGCTATCTCAGCACGGAAATCCTGGGGAAAAGAAATGCCTTTTATAGGATGAGATACTGATGGAAATGAGAAAAAAGAAAGAGAGAAACTGAATCTGGGAAGGCTCTATTGTTATTAATGTTCGTCTCTTTGAAGGAAAAGGATTCCGATCAAAAATCGTTGTTATGGCGACTAGACTTTGCAACATAACTCTAGTTAACTCTCTCGATTGTATGGCACATTAGGATCACAAGAAAACAAGTAATCTCCAGATGAAGAACAAAACTTCACACAACATCCCAACACAGAAATGACTTGAGTATGCTCAAAGACAAAACACAGGCATCACCAAAGCCCCCATCAATCCCACCTCATAGGCAGACACAGCCGAGGTATCTAATTTGGAAATATCAAATATCAGCACAGGGACCGTCCATAAATGGCGTCACACATCTAGGGGGGTTGGAGTGGTCATACGTGGGAGGGTCACACATTTGTGACGATATATGATGGTCCCTTACTAGACATCATATGAATTTTGGGTTGACACGGGATGAGGGGGATGTAAAAAAATCGTCCTAAATCGCATGGCATCATTTACGGATAGCCCCAAAAGCAAACAAATGTAACATAGATACCTGCAAGTATTCTGAATAACATGCTGGAACTTGGATTTGTCTTCGCTCTCGTTTGGATTGCTCAGCATGTACTCGTTGTCGCCGTCGTGACTCACGTCGTGATATTCAGGGATGAGGTGAATGTCGAGTATCCCGATGTTCACACGCAGTTCCGACTCGCGGTCCCAGTAGAAATCCGACGCCTGCTTCATATCCGTTATGTAGAAGGTCGTTTCCAGTTTGCGAGTGTTCTGAAGGTCTTCAAGAAAGATGTTCGAAGAAGCTTCGACTTTCAGTTCTGGAAAAGATGATCAGATGATCAGACACACCCGAAGAATCAACCGATTTATTTAGCCGTGGTGGGGCCGGGAGCGCTTCTGAGTAGCCTACCTTGAAGAGGCGCTATATAAATTTCCGAAATGAAAAAAAATTTCAACCATAATTATAACTATAAAACATCAAAAATAAACAACGTACAAAATCACAAAACATTTAAAATTATAGCACATGACATCAAAAAATCATTATTTGTTAGATTTATATTTCAAAAGATCCAGAGCACGCATTGTCATATTAATTGAACATCCTAACCCGACACATAGCTAAATTTATGATTTAGCCAAATTTTATCGTGAAAAATCTTACTGTAAAATTACAGTTATAACGAATATGCAGAAACAAAACTGAAACTCGCATCGTTATTCCACCTTGGGTCATGTCTGTGTTCCGATGTAATCTTAACCGAAGAATCTGCGAAAACAGATTTTAAAAAACCTTCTCCAAAATAATAATATGGATGATGTGTCAGCGCCGCATTTCAACACTTCAACTCTTCAACTGAAGCTCACAATTTTTCTCGTATATTAAATCGTGCTTCTGCTTCATTTGTTCGGCAAATATTTTCCGCTTACCTAGCATATGTAACCCCTCCTACCCCTAGGTGTGTGACGCCATTTATGGATGGTCCCTGTGCTGTCTCTCAATTAGACAGCCGTGCAAACAGTGCTTTTGTCACATGAAATTTTTTATGTGCACATACATGTTACATTTTTACAATTAGTTTCTCATCAAAACCAGAAATCGAAAATCTGACAAAATATATTTGCATTAATTCTCTTTTTTGCATAATTTCATAACTTTAGGGATTCAGATGATCTCATGAACCTTGAATAAAATAGGATGGCAATAACCATGGTTAATGGTAATGGTAATGCTAATGGTAATTGCAAATTTCTATGGCACCACTTAAAGCGAGATTCGTCAGAAGTGCTCCTGATGCTATCCATGTGTAAAGGCAAACAGCCGATCACTGAGGAGGATAAATCTGCAGATAAAACAAATCAGTTAGGGAGCATAAAATCTCTAATGAGATTCTACTGGACAAGAAACAAAGCCAGACCCATCTGAAGTAGATGCATGCAGAAAAAAATCTCCCTGCAAAAGGAACGCTGCCCCCCCCCCCCCCCAAATAATAATAACAAATATTGTAATAGTAGCTAAGATCGATGTTAATTCTAAGATAACTGCACAACAGTACTGTAAGCTGAAACTAATTGCGGTCTGTCAACCGGAAAAAACAAAAAATGATTCTAAAACAAAATATGATTCTAAAATTAAATATACACCCATATTCATTTGTTGCAAAGGCATGTAGGAGCAAATGAGCATACATTGCCTTAGTAGTTCGGTCTTTTTCTGAGTCTTGCATAAGGGAAACTGAATGAATGTCATTTGAAGTCATGTTTGCAGTTACAAAAGCAAGCAAAAATAAATCTAAATTTACAAACTAAATCATTAGATGAGATTGTCAAACCCCAAGATTATGACTTCAATCTTATTATTCCAAACCTACACATTTGTCAAATGCTGCAGATGTACCACACATGAAATTATAGTTTTTAGAGATTTCAACCATATAACTACAAAACATCACAAATAAACAACATACAAAACACATCTAAAATTCTATCGCATGACATCAAAATCATTATTTGTCATATTTATATTTTAAAAGATCCAGAGCACAAGTTGTCATAGTAATTGAACATCTACACAAAGTTTAAAAAACTCAGTCAAATTCTCTGCACTAGTCTACTTTTTAGCAGTCTCTGTTAGGCAACCCTTAGGCAGCAATGGGTATAAAGTGTTAGAGACTTCATTTTTTAGCCTCAGCACACAAGGGTTGGGTGACCAGTCCTCTTCCTTGCCATCTCATCTTCCCATAAACAACCAAGTTGTCTACGAGGTACATTTTGGGAAGAAATTGCAGCTAAATTTGGTGGGGGATTGAAACATCTGAGATCTTATTTGACAAGCTAACTGCTACACTATCGAGTACCCCACTGTCCCCCCCCCACACCCACAAGAGACTATAATAGGATGCTGAATGACATTAGGGGCTAGGACCATCACATCAGTTATCAAAACAACGCAATGTAAACTCAACCAGTCACCAGGTGGCAGACCCGTGCACACATCGGGACTTGTGGAGTCAATCAACTGATTGCTATGCTAAACAAGCAAATGCTGACAAACATTGGCAAACATCAAAAGCAACAGAGACACCAATCATGATGGCCAGTGTCTGCAGAACCAATTGTTCAGAAAAAATGTTGGCTGTCGTCTTTTTCTTCCAATATCTACCTCAAGTCCCAGCTACCATATTACATCGTGAAGTGCGGGGGTGCAGAGGTATGTTCAGTGCCTTGGAGCCGGAAGGTTGCGGGTATGAATCCACCTCAAGCTGCCACATATGGACCCTGAGCAAGTCCTTCACTCGCAATTGGTCACGCTGATATTACCAGTTATTAAATTGCAAGGTAAAGTCACACAAAGGTTTTTGGTACTGCTCAGAAGCCTTAGCAGATAAACCAGCTCATTTGCTGGTACTATTCAGCAGTTCATGCAGCAAAACACACAAGAATGACACTAATATAATCAAATGTTGCAATACAACAGTAAAATATTAATAGGTTTTGATAGCTGTAGCATGCAGCATGAAGGCTCAGGTTTTTTTCAGAATATGTCGTCGTAAACCGATGCAAAAAATGAGATGGTTGTATAAACAACATCTTATGGACAGAGAGAGATAAAGCAGGCGATTAAGTTGCTCAGGTCCCTTTGTAACCATTGCAACTGAAAAGATATCGTAAACAATGCCAGAAAGATTGGCAACGACAAATACTTGTAGACCAACAGTCCAACATAAACACAGGATCAAACAAAGACATTTGCACAGACAAATATAAACACGTAAATATGTTCATACAAGCATGCGTATGCACATACAAACATACATATACATACATACATAGTACATACATACAAACACAAATATACACACGTATGAATCAATGCAGATGACACAGAGCAATGTGAGAACCTCACATGCTCACTGCAAGTATGACCACCCAACTGGTCTTAATATGTGTTTTAAGACAATATGAAAAGTATTTGCTGGAGTTAAAGTTAAACGCAAAAGTACTGATGGGCAGACGCCGACTGTTCCAAGAAGATGGTTCAAAAGACGTGCTACGCACAACAACGGACTCAAGTTGATGCTTAGAAGCATGGCAGCTGAATATTTGGAATTTATATTTGGAAATATTACAATGCAATGCAAGCATGCTATGGCTTTGTGCTGCACGATTAACGAGTGAATTGTTGCGACCGATTGGAGCGTACTTCCTGCTGCGCTTGTGATCGTGTCATTCAGCCTCGATTCTCCAAGCGGAATGGAGTATAGGAAAAATTGGGGCAGCAGCATCCTTAATGGAGTCACTTCGAAGTAAATACCTCAAGCCAACAAGAAGATATCACAGGATGTCTAACAGCTGTTAACAGGTTATAATAAGCAGTACTGTAACGATAATAACTAACAATATAAAATAAGCAATAAAACAACAAAAATCATAACAATAGAAATATCGGCCAAGACACTGAGAGGCCTATAGGACCTAACGTTTAAAACGATTATTTTACTCGTCTGTACATGATTGTGTCAGTTTTTGAAGAAATAAATGTATAGAAATAATAATAATAATATAATAATAATAATAACAATAATAATAATAATAATAATACTGTCAACTGATTAGTACCCACCTTTCTGCTCCCTTGGCCTTTGAAGGCCTGGGCTCAATTAACAATGGCCTGGATTTCCTTTCTGCTTTGAGACAGAACCTCAGCACTGCTACAGGGACGTTCGCAAAACCACCTTTTTACACTGATGATCCAGCTTTTTTAGGCTGTGGCCATCAATGTACTCGTACTTTAATCAACTTAGAACTTCATGAATTGAATAATTAAGACAATTCTGCGCTTCTGAATATTGTGCAACCCTAAGGAATCATTTTTACCTGATGCAAAATAGTAATAATAATAAAAATAATAATAATAAAATAATAATAATAATAATAGACGAGGCCTGACCCACCAGACGTTCATTTTTCAATTAATAATAGTCCATAAGTCCCTGGGGGAATGAAGTACCTCAGGGCAACAAAAAAAAATAATAGAATAACAATAAAACACTATCCAGTCCCGAACAATGCTCCCCAAATCTCTGTAGTCATCAGGGACCATAATGTACTTTGTCGAAAATAAAATTACACATGAAACATGCTTTCATATAACCTCCAATGGTTAATTCATAATAATAATGTAATTTTATAATAATAATGTACTTCAGTCACTTCAGGTATTATTCTTAATCAGCAGACCTATTCAGCAGCATCCCTATTGATTAAAAAATTTGATGGTAATGCACTTTAGCATCATACGACACTTCTCTTTGTTCGTTTAAAACATTAAAAAGATCTGCTTTTAAATAACTCTTTCAGCTAATAATTAATCACTGTCGGGACGCAAATTTGCTGTTTTTCTGCTGTGTTTGAGTTCTAGGTTGAGGTCTTCTCCTCTTAAAAACTGCATCTGCCCTCAGGCTATTTCACGTTTGTCAAGTCCTAATAGTCTGAATTTAAACCAGCCATTAGCGGTCCTTTGATTCATAAGTGAATGCATACTGCCTTGTATAGTTAACTGGTAGAAGTCACACTGAATATAATCATATACACCAGAATCATCATTAAGCGATACTGGTGCAGGATACCAATTTGCTTCTTTTATTTTCTGACAGCCTAACAGGCCTATGTATGTGAAGTTGTGCATCGATCGGTCAGTGTTGTTGAAAGTATCGGGCAAATGTACTTAAGTAAAAGTAAAAGTAAAATGGATTTTAATTACTTAAGTAAAAGTAAAAAGTACTCATAACAAATTTTACTTAAGTAAAAGTAAAAAGTAGCCCCTTCAAATAATACTTTTAAAGTAAAAAGTAAAAGAACCGAGTCTTTCTATAAACTTAACTCAATCGATTAATTGTTAACCTTCAAAAATACTAAATTCTCGAAATGGCACTTATCGTTGAGTCTAGTACGCACGCTTCCAACTCATTGTTAGCACAAAGCACAGCTGAAGAGTGGTTCTGCTGCAGAAAGGCTCTGAAAGGGCAGTGCATCCAGCGTGCACCACCCATCGGAAATCTATTTTTAGGCATGCAAATTTGAATAAGCTGTCTTAACTTAGCGTAACGAAATGTCAATTAGCGCATTGAAGTAACGAACATTGTAACGAGTGTCGCATAAATTGTAACGAAGTAAAAGTACTGAAATATGGGTAAAATTTTACTTCGTTGAAAGTAAAAGTATTTCATTTTTTCATTACTTCGTTACATGTGAAAAAGTACTCAAATTTTTACTTAAGTACAGTAACGCGTTACTTTTACTTCGTTACTGTACAACACTGGCATCGGTATATGGATGTACAAGTCCAATTATTTTTGCAGCACCTTTTAGGGTATAATTAGTAACAATAAAGGTGAACATGGCTTCAGTCAGTCCTGCTAGCAGCTAGTCAATATTTAAAACAAGGCATAAACAAAAGATAAATGAGGTAAATTTCGATCGGCTTGATTCGAGGCTTAACTAAAAGTCAACTGCAAATCCCCGAACCCATTGCGATGCATGAAATATCTTCATCACAGTCAACAAAGATGCCATCAAGAGAAAGCAATTCAGCTTCGAAGACAACCGTCCACTAAGGTGATTGCTTTTAAGCGCTTCTTTCGTGCATTGACTTACAAGTATTTTCATACACGTCTGAATCACGAAAAGACAGACGGAAAAAATCAACCTTAGTCAGCCAGTTGAGTGAGTACATATTATGTGAAGCTGCTGAATATTTCACAACTTGAAAAATGAAAAAAAAAACACCGAAATAAATGGAAAAAAGACAGGTGTTCCGGATCGAGCTGTGAAAATATCCGTGGAAAAGCAGCTTTGCTAATAAATTGCCAACAAAGAGTTGTGGCCGCCTCCGGCAAACAAGGCCCGTAAAAAGCAGCACACATCTGTCACGGCGGTGGCCTAGTCTTAAAAGCCGCAAAGAAACTATACGAGAAGAGTGGAGCGGTATAACGCCGTTATGTGCAGTAATAGCATTATCTCATACCATAAATGCCATGCATAACTTATTTATCGAACGCACGAAAAATGCCACAGGATGCGAGGCACGAAAACGTCGTCACAATGCACAACGACGACGCAAATGCAATATCGTCCAAACGCCATTGTCCCGAGTCCGCAGCCTTGCACAGCAGCAGTGAAGTTAATTACAGCGGTTCTGCAAAATGAATTTACATGACAATAAGCTGTGGCCAGACATTGAATACAGTTTATAGATACCATGTTGAGGAGGTTGTGCAATGTGCATACGAAGTCACATACGAGACAAATGACATCTGACCTGGCAGGCCGAAAACTGTCTTACTATGCAATCAAATACGTGCATAACCCCACTGCATGAAACTGCTCTCGCTGGTTATGAATACCTTATGATGCTCAAATCCTGGCCATTATCCCAGTAAAAATATGTCACGGGTTGATATTCACAAATGCCAAATGTAAAAAACATAAAACAATGCTGATAAGTGGGTTAATATGACCGTGGACAATGATGATGACCATTTTACGTTACATGCGCACTGAAAGGAAACACGTAACCATAAGTGTAAATTAAAAAAAGAAAAAGAAATGGAGAATACATCATTTAAATCAGCGAGATTACATCAAGTGAAACTAGGAAACTCTATGACATCACAATGTGTTTCATCAGTCATCAGACACATCATCACCATCAGTAAGTATCCTTTGTATCTTCTGTTGCAGACCAGACACTTTGAATGCAACACTAAATGTCAGACGTCTGACCTGTACTGATCTTAATCAGGCCTTTGAGCGTCAGCTGAATAAAAAAAACGCAAACACTCTTTCTGATTTGTTCTGACTATCACAGGCAGTCTGTAAGACATTGCTGCTGCACAGCAGCAAGATAGAATAATATGCACTGGTAAGCAATGGAAAAACCAAGACAAAGCCAAAACACCTGCAGGATTATTTCTTTTAAGGCAGTCTATTTTATTTGTTCCTTAGAAATCGAAGACCAGAATATCAGAACAAAAAAGCGCAAGACGATAAAAACCGGTAAAAAATCAGTAATAATGGTGACTGATCAATGAAAGATTCTTAGAAGGATTTTCTTTCGTTGGAAATACTGCAGCGTCCGTTCTATTGCACGTGTTAGAAAAAGCATTAGGGCAAGTTTTTCTCCTATTCCAGATGACAAAAACCGCCTGAAAGCTTCTGAGTCCGTGAAACGGCTATATATAAATTATTTCTTACGTTATAGCTGCTAACAAACGAGACAGCGCCTGACAACGATGCTGAGAAGAAATATCGAGAAGAAATATCGCGACAAAATCCTGTTACACGCTCTGCATCTTCTTCCTACGGCTAATCATAGTCTTTCTTTTCACCGATAGCGAGTGACAAGCGTTGGCGAAGAGGAATCTTAGAAACCGAAGGCACTACGTCGGTCGGAAAAAATATCATCAAAAATATGAAGAAGGCAATGGAAACTGAGTGTGCAGTAATTTGAGTCTATTGGAATGTCTTTAAAAGCAGCCAGCACTTATGCCAGTCACTGTCTCCTCCAGCTGCAGTGAAATATCTAGGGCTGGAACAGATGGCCCCCTCCCCCACCACCTCTACCCACTGCAGAAAGTGCAATTTATTACCTATTTAAAATCAGTATTTTATTGGCAAAATTGTATGTTTTTGCTTCTCCGTTTTCTTAGAATCATCATCAAATTGTATGGCAGGGCTGTTTTTAAGGAATTTTTAGAACTGCACTGCCGCTTCTTTTATTTCCCATTCTCCATGGTAAATTACTTCCAATCGCAGGACAATGACGTTTTTTGCTAGTTTTAACTGTACAGAAGTGCTTTTACAAATGCACAAATCCATTTAGAACTGCACATTTTGTGTACAACTGCACATTAAAAAAGCCATGTTGTATGGCATATGCTTTCATGCACAGGAAAAAGTCCCACTAAATCAAACCAGAACTATTTTTTGCTCTGCTAAATAAATCATGTTCTTCAATCTGCATTTCTGCTTATCTTCTTACACAATTAAATCGAGTATAGGCTACTATTCTTGTACTCTAAGCATGACGGCTACATTAGGTTGCAGCAGGCCATACTGTGTTCAGAACTGCACCTGAAATGCCCACCAGAGCAAATTCGTAAGTTAAACATGTGCCCAACCTATAAAAATCACGAGTCAAAATTTGAAAAAAGAAGACAAAAACACCAAAAACACTGGTTAAAAGTACAAAGAATTACAACTTAAAATAAGTAATAATTTTAACGTTGGTCACTTTCATGCTTCATGGTTCGTGGTTGAGCTCTACGGGACTAATTTCCAACAATTTGAAAAGTTGTGCAAAAACTAAATACTAAAAAATTTCTGGAGAATAGAATTACATCTAGAAAGAATCATTTTTGTTCATTGATCAAATTTATCTTATTATTTTAAACCCAAAATAACAAAATCACGCATTTACAAGTACTCAGCCTATAATGCTAATTCCATACCACCCATACTAAAAATCCTGAAAATAATAGAAAATTTAAACAAATACTATTACCATGGCACTGTTTCTTCAATTCACCAACAATAACAGCAAATTATTATTTCTCTCTTAAGCTTGATCTCACAACAAACAGCCTTTGGATGCATTAACAGCTTAGTGCAACAAAACTAGCCAGTCATGCAAAATTACAAAAACAGAACCAACAGCTTTACGCATACTCCTAAAGGAAGCATAATGATGGAGGCTCTAGACAATAGTACTACAAGCACAAAGCAAACAGAACAAAACAGTGCAAACAACAGTCGAGACCATCAAGCAGAAGAAAGCAGAGCATGACATGCAGCATCAAAAAAACCAGAGAGCTGAAGAAGAAAGAGGGTCACCACGAAACAGAAATACACGAACATGTCACTTGCTTTTGCGCTTCTTTTGCTCCGGTTTCTTCTCGTGAAATTCTGCACAGAAAAGAAAAAAGAAAAAGTGACCATCAATCATTCTACACAACGCAGTGCAACAGTTTACTAAACAATCCCGTGGATGAACAGACGAGAAAACAAAACCAGCGAACACAACGGAGGATGGTGGCAATGTGGCTGCTTGATAATGCATCACACAATGAGATGACAAACTCTGACCAGAGTAACCGGGTTCTGGGTCCAAGTAAGCTTGACAAATTCATTGTTGAGCTATGAAAGCTCAAGGAAACATTGGCTCATTGTCTTACATGGTGGTTCTTCTGTAGGCAATTGCATGGCAGAGATCTGTCAAAAACTGTCAATAGAAGCATGCACAATAGATGATCAACCAACCGTAATTAAATGATCAATTGTCCTAATACTATAACTCTATAATCTTATCTAATCTACGCTGAAAACTTTCAAAGCACAGCTAGAGTAATGCACAAAAGCCGTGGTTGGGCTTCCGAGTAGCCTACCTTGAAGAGGCACTATATAAATTTCTGAAATAAATAAACCAAATTCCATTGAAGTCAAAACCTGCTGACACGTCATCATGTGGAAGGGGCAACATGAATCAATCACTTAATAATGGGTACCGCAACAGATTCTCATAAAGAACTCACTTTTCATGGTGCATCTGTGTTATGGGAAATGACAGGCAGTGAAGCGCAATGTGATGCAATGTAATGTAATGTAATGTCAGCAATGTAATGTCAGCAATGTAATGTCAGCAATGTAATGTAACTCTCTGCCACACATGGGTTGAGTCAAACAGACCAAACTGTAAAACAATTTGTCATTTTGAAGTTAGGCCTAATTGATTCTGTGCTCATCTGACTCAAAGTTTGTAGAATAAGTTCTGCCTGATTTCTATCTCTCGTTAATTGTGAATGATTCTCAGTTTGACTAACTGACTTCCTGCTTATTTTTTGCTACCTTTGTGCTCACATAACACGTCTATTCAACCGCTGTTCCGAAATAACTCCAGCGACACGGCACACATCCTATGACGCCAAACAATTTCCATCCGCTGACCAACAGACAATGTCCCCATGTATTGTGTGGCAATTACTGGCATAACGAGACGTCAGTTGTCCGCTACTGCTGCTGCTGCTGCTGCTGCCTTGTTTGCATCTAATAGCAGCATCGACGGCTGAATGCTGTCGTATTTGTATTATCTAATCGCCCCTAATGCATCATCGCACCTGCATTGTGTTAATGACAGAACCCGGGATGCCACCAGCGTCACTCCCGTCATCCAATGTCTGGTCATTGGTCAACATAAGTTGTGTGGAGTGGTCGTGTAGGTCATGGTGGTGGTGGTGGTCGTGGTGGAGGTCGTGGTGGTGGTGGTAGTGGTGAAGGTCGTGGTGGTGGTGGTAGTGGTGGTAGTGGTGGTCGGAGCACCAGTAGCCGACATCAAAAGCCAAATGACAAACCCCCAAAAGCCACCATAAATCATCTTCGCATTCTGGGTGTGGAATTCCACTCCGCTGGGCACGGCTATGGCTTCGGCGCAAGCAGCAGTGCAGCACTCTGCGGTTTCTTACGAACCACCGCAAGTTCCGATGTAGGAACAGGCAGCACTAAGAGAAATGTGCCAATTAAGTGGCGACGACATAGCTCACTGAACTCTTCGTACTGCTTCTTGCGTTATGATAGACGTTCTGAATTTAATACCAAAAAAGGGTTTTGCTGCACATAAATTCCAAATTATTATTATGATAACTTCCTAGAAGCCTTTGTTGTAATGCATCAGCTGCTATGCAATATTAATGGTATCATTAATAATATTGAGAAGCAGAAGCTCTGATATTCAGACTGATCTGTATATTATAATTATTTTGAGGATGCAACATTCTAAAAGCAGTAAATTGCAGTGCTGCTCTATGAGTACTACTAGTAAAGCAGTCAATCATTTCAAGATATCATCATTCGTTCAATTCATGAATCGCCGTAGCGCCCCTTCAAACAGACAACCCAGGGGTACTTGTCATTGCTCATGAATGCCACCTCAATGAAAGTTTTATAGCTATAATGTGGCTTTGTCAGCACAGTATTGTATTGATTAGTATATATTTATATCAGCTAAAAATAGAACAAAAAAGCCTTCCAGAAATATGTACAGTTCTTTAAAAATCATAGAGTGACCATGAGATTTGTTCTCATTTGTGAGAGCTCTACCGGTAGTTAAAAAATGAATAGCAAATCTTATTTTCATGTCAGTGAATTTGACTGAACTTCAGAGCTAAAAATGACAGTCAGTGCTTTACTTTACTTATTGTCCAATTCTTTGAGACTTGGACATTCAATAAATTTAATGAAAATTGAGGTTGGGATCATATATAGGTCCCTGTATCAACTCAAATACACTTACATTTACGGTACACCATAAATGGTGGGGCGCAGTGGTGTAGTGGGTATGTTCGCTGCCTTGCAGCCGGAGGGTTGCAAATTCAAATCCACCTCAAGCTGCCATGTATGGACCTTGGGCAAGTCCTTCACTCGCAATTGCTCAGTGCTTCTGTGTGAAACTCCGATTCAGTGTTCGACCTGTATTCGGGAGCGCTTCTGAGCAGTTAAATCTTGAAGTGGCGCTATAACAAGTGCACATACAATCATACATACATACATATATACATACATACATACATACCGGTGCATACATACATACATACAAACATACATCAAACAGCAGTGGATGCCACAACATCAGGACTTAGCATTTATTTTTGGATGAATAATTTGCTTCATTGAGTTACTTGACTGGTCATAATAACAACAATAAGGAGATAGAAATGAATCGCAACAAAGAAGATATTTTCGAGAGACTATCAAGTTAAGCCTAACACGATGCTAGGAGTCGAGGCTGAATAAATATAAGAAATGGACCGCTGTCGAATTGCGTCTCTTACAAACATAAAACTCCATAAGCCATAGATCCGAGTAAGGACGACGAGGAGACGTTGGCATTTAGTGTTCCGGCGAGCCTTAGGCGCGCTTTCATCGCCCGGCATTTCTGCCGTTCGTCATATCAGAAGAACAACCGACGACGTGGACTTAGGTTTTTGCAGAAATAATTTAAAGTTAACCAGATTTATAGGCTTTGCCCGAAGCGGTGGGACAAAGGATCCGTCCATTTACCACGGTGCCCAGCGACATCGACGTTTAATGGGCTTCTATGTCAACAGCCGTTCGCTCTCTCTTCTCCTTTAAATGTCGTCGTCGTCGTCATCGTCTTTGGTCCTCCTCCACTCAGATCTAACAGCCAGAACTACTCGGGGCAAAGACATTGACAATGAATCATAATACTGCCATTCTCGTCCTCCCTCAATGCGAACCATCAACAGCCGACGACGACCACAGCCAGTCTCTCTCGGTCTCTTCTGCTGGTTGGTTGGTCGGTTGGTGTGTGCGTGTGCGTGCGTGTGTGTGTGTGTGTGTGTGTGTGTGTGTGTGTGTGTGTGCGTTCGTCAGATGCTGTGTGACCAGCAACGCGTGAATCAATAAATGAGATAATAGAAGTTATAGAACGCAAAACGACAAAAAAGTCTCGTATATTAATAACGCCAAACGACCGTCTACAAGTTTCCGTGTATTAACGGAGAAAAGAAGTGGCATAAACCACCATTTTATTCGCACCACCACCACAACCACCACCACCACCACCACCAGTCCACCATCACCACCACCACAACCACCACCACCACCAGTCCACCACACCACCACTACCATCACCACCACCACCACAACCACCACCACCACCACCACAACCACCATCACCACCAGTCCACCACACCACCACTATCACCACCACCATCACCACCACCATCACCACCACCACCACTGGTGTCATTCGTGCACTCGTCCTCCTCCTCGCACAACCCATTCATCACCGTTCTAATGTTCACTGCACTGCCGCAGCTTATTAGATGGGATTTGCTCATCTCAGTGCTCAGACAGCCATGCAGAAAAGACGGATTTAGGCCGAGCGTAGGGTGGGGTGGGGGGTGGGGTTGGGTGGGGGCTTAACAGTACGTACCTTCGATGAACCTTGGAATCGTCGACTGTCCAGTCAGTAGCAGTGGATACGCAGCATCTGCAATGACCAATGAACCACAAGAGATGAGAACTAAGCAATTCTTAGAATCAATCAATCCTATGCACAGTCAACGAACTGCACTACTACGACTACGACTACTACTACTACTACTACTACTACTACTACTACTACTACTACTATTACTACTACTACTACTACCACTACAGAGCTTAAACAACGACGCCTGCACAAGTGCACATTTTAGCAATGTAAACCGTGCACTGTGTTTCATAACATGGCAATCTGGCATGGTAATTAAAATGTACTAAAGTGTAAGGAAATGTGGCACAATTATGATTTAGTGAGGCATGAGAATAGAAATTTGTAGAGTTCAATTATTTGCAGGCAGACGCACACTAAGCTGTTCATTAGAGCACGCTCTACACTACTCTGTTGAACAGACAAGGACTTGAACATCTTCTAAACGTGCCAGGACTTTCAGCCTGTTAAACTTCTGCAGATCCACCAACATGTGGAAGGCAAACCGAAATGCCTAGTCACAGTGTGAGAATTGTGGAAAAATAACTGGGGGGTTGGCCTATGATAAACTTGGAATTGGGTACGAAAAAACCGATTTTACTATGGGGCATTGGGGCTCTAAGAAAGAATGGAGGACTGAAACCCCGGACAATTCTCACCATGCCTAGTCATGGATGATCCAAAGTAAAATAATATTCAACCATTAACATCATGTGACCCTGAATGTTCAGCGACTTCATTTGTCAGCAGTTTACACAAGAAAAGTAAACTGAATAAATCAATTTGGACAGAGGAGGACAGGCTGCGTAGACATAACACAAACAATGGAGACATTGTCTAAAATCGACAATGGCTCCACCAGACAATGGCACCATCAGAGAGCGGCGCGAGGAGGAACAACAACAGTGCAACAAAGAACCAATCAAGTGAACACAAGCCATGACAACTGACTCTATCATCGCACAGTGGACATTGGTAGCAGCGCTGCTCAACAAATAATTCCATGAGTGAAAGCATGGAAGCAACAACGCTGCACTGAAAAAATAATAAATGTGCATTAGCGAAAATTGAGTCTTCGCCGTCGTGTCGTCGAATGCCACTGCTGCGAACGCTCATGCTGACAAATTATGATTCTACACACACACTTTGCTAAAGGCTGTCCGTATCATGAATAATCGTGACGAATAAATATCCATACAGAGTAATGAATGCGCAACTCGGGAAAAGCTATCGCAACCGCATCGTTTCGCGATGCGAAATACATAATTATAATAGTGCTTGTGAATTGATATTTCACTGAGCACGTTGTGTATTGGAAATTTCTATGTTGTTACAGATACGAGTCGTCGACGGTTGTTTATTTCTCTTTTTAATAAATGCATTGCTCACATGCTAGCAGTTACTCTGTGCGCCTAGCTGACACACAGAAGCCTGTGCCTGTTTGACGCTTGTAGCAGTCAAGTTTAAAAGGAATGCAAGTTATGACGTCGGCTGCAATGCAATTCGTCATGTGGACATTTGTGCGGGATAAACATAAGCCTGTATTTTGACAAATCAGATAAAAAGTGTGAAAACACCCATGCCAATTATACTACAATAGTGATGACGAATCATCAACCAAAACTATTCCAATAATATGTTCTGTTGTCTTTGAGGGTGCCAACAAAAGGCAGTGCCAAATGCATTGTTCCGAGAAACTGTCTGGTTGATAGCTTGAGCTGCAAATGTTGTTAATGGACTTTTGCACATAATAGTGAATATAATATTATTATGACTAACTATGAAATACTGTTGACACTGACCAGTTTGTAAAAAAGTCCATTCTCATAATTATCACTATTGTATTTAGACTTTTAATAAAGAAAACAGCAGTAACAATAGGAGAGAGACAGACAGACAGACAGACAGACAGAGACAGAGAGAGAGAGAGAGTCAAACTCACGGTAGCAGCGTCGATTGCTCTTGGCCGTACATGGACTGATCTCATAGAACGACCTTCTACACAAGCTGCAAGCTGCAACAGACAACAACTATGTTTTATACAAAAGTGCACATCACATAATTTATAATAACATGCCTACACGTCCTCTGGTAGCTTCTCTGCAAATCATCATCATCATCATCAATATCCTTAGGCTCAATGCCCGTAGGAGTCCGATGCCACTCTCTGTCTGAGTCTGTCTCGTGCCATGTTGCCCAGCTTCAACCGGTCCGGTCAGCAGGTCTGCTCCATACCATTAACATCTTGGAGCAGACCACATTGTCCGATTGAAGAGAATCGTGAAAAAGAGGCACGAAGGACAACGTGGGTCAATGCCCGTTGTGTCCCACGCTCTCTCCCCCGACCCTCTCCATCGGTCTGTCCTGACCGACCTGTGCATGTCTGCTTCACATCATGACACCTTGAAGCATCTGGGTAGCTATGTCACTTGTGTCGTGGTTTTGGCGGATTACAATCGTCTTGGTTTTTCACTGCCAGTGTATCGCCACCCATCTGGCAAACCTTCCTAATTTTGTCCGGGCTTAGGACCGGCACAGAGACGTTGCTGGTTCCCTGTGGCAGAGGATGGATGCAGTTTAACGTCGTGCCCATGACAATTCTCTGCAAATACTCAAGGTCATTAATCCTGCACTCTTCAAATCCTAAATTTATAAACAGTTTCCAAAATGTTATGTATGGTGGAAATAGAAGTTTTTACTGACTTATACCAATTAGAAAACTATGAAAATAGAAATGCTGTAAACTCATCGAATCGACTCTAAACTGCTACAGTGCTTCAAAAGTAATGTAAACACAACTGACGTTTGATTAAGCAGTAAGAGGGTAGTTAGCAACCCATTATAATTTAACAGTCCAAAAGTTAAAGCCAGAGCCAGCAGCTATTGAGCTGTGCCAAATGTGACGATGAAAAAGATAAGTATTACTTCTTTACCTAATTTCCATCATTGCCTGTTGTGTTCAAATCTTCTCTGTAGATGCCATAATAGTCATACACCAACCCTGGGCAAGTTGCCACAAAGTACCGGCCAAGCCAAGAAATAATGTGGACCCATGCCCGGGCCTAAGACAAACTGACAAAGTAATCACCACCTCCCCTTCATCTCAATATGGGACATGGAAGATTTTACCAGGCTGATCTCAAAGTTCCTATTCCTACGAATTTAGCACAGTATCTACAACATATCATGTTTTGTAAGTCCAGATACATAAAATCTCAAATGTAGGCTGTAATACACATGTTAAATCAAAAATAATCAATTGCAAACTTCGCGATTCTCTTAAAAGAAACATTATTTAAGTAATTGCAAAAACATCGACTTTGCTATCCCTCTAATTTACATGCACTTGTAAAAACATTTGTTCTCTTGTCTTCCCAAGCACTGAATAATAAACAAATCTGCAGATCAAATAATTATTACAGTCATTACGATTGTCTGGTTTTATGAGGACAAAAGTGATTACGGCAACAAATCTGGCAATAATAGCTAATAACTGCGATATCACTTATGATAACAAAAAGGCTGTAAAGTAGCCAGGCACTTACGCATTTATATAGTGCCTCTTCAAAGTTCTTATCAGACATATTCAAGTACGATGGTATTACTCGTGTGGTTGCATTCAGTAGTAAAAACATGCAGTCGAAGATTCTTTTTCTTGTACATAATCATGACGTGCTATAGCTCTCACTTCACATATATACGAGTTGTCACTCTCTCCAGGAACAAGTCTGTCTTTATTAACACTGACAAATCACACACACACACATCTATATTTATATATATTACAAATAATATATATATATTATACAAACATACAGTATATATACATACATGCATACATATGTATTACATACATACATACATGCAATGAGCTCTTCATACACATTCAGATTGGTTCGTATATCCTATGCTAAATCTTATGTACATCGATTCTTTATTGAGTCTGTGCTCGTAACCTTTCCATATAATTTACACACGTATGAATAAAACAAAAGCATCATTCATATTAAGGGTAAATATCATATATATACATAATTTATATATGAATATATATGCAATAATACATCATACCCAACTGTCTAAATTTCAAATTTTCAGCCCCCTTAGACTATTCAAACAGCAAATGTCTAGACTTAATCAGTCTCTGAACAGTTCCTCTCTTTTTCAGATTCATGCGCCCCCCACCCCACCCTCCCACCCCTCCTTCCCAATCCCACACTATCAGCGTCCAGTGTTAGTCTACTGATAATGCCACTATAGAATACAGCAAGAAACCATCGATCATTTGTTTAAGGCAACATCGAGAACTTATTCGAATCCACACACAATGACTCCCCGATGACTCACACCAGCACACTGCATTATTTCGCAGGAAGCAACCAACCAACCAACCAACCAGTAACCAGCCAGCATATCATGGGGAGGGAGCATTCAAGAAAGATCGAGTCGAGTGATGAAACTTGATGGAATAGATGAACAGGAAAATTGCATTCAGCCTCAATTCTAAGCAAATGCTGACTGCAGAGCATACGTACAGAGCTATAGGAGCTGTAACTCGTATTTAGATCAAGTGCTTGGCAATATGAGAACAAAGAGTATTATTCCTTCAACAGTGGTACCGGCCGGAAAACCGTCTTTCATTGCTGCCACTGGAATGCTCCAATTGTGTAACAGACCTGCTGCTGCTGCTGCTGCACGAGAGAAGAAGCTGACCATGGTGCTGCAAAATTGATAATTCCGTTCCTCTGTTAGCATCACCATCATCATCATCATCATTGTCGTCGTCGTCGGCATCATCAGCCGTGCCAGAACCTGGGCATCGTCGCAGAGCATGGATCACAATCAGACGGATGAGAGTCAATAGACATTACTCCATTGTAAATTGACAAAGGATGTGGAGGAGGCAGAAGAAGCGACATTCATAAACATATATCACTCCCCAGACACCATGACCACATTGCATCTGCTATAACAATATGCTCTATCACTGGACCAACAGCAACCAACCCCAATGCTGCTCTGTTCTCAACCACCATCAGCATCTCAACCATACTCAGCCTCCCAACCCCTAGGCTTTCAGTCTCTCAACCCCTCTCAGTCTCCCAACCACTCCCTGCTGCTCAACCCATTTCAGCCTCTCAACCCTCTCAGCATCTCACCCCCTCTACCCCTCAGCTCTCAACGCACTTTCAGCATCTCACCCCTCAACCCCTCAGCCCACTTTCAGCCTCTAATAACTTAATTGAAATAGATTTCAGACTAAATATTGCAAAGCGAGCATTTGGTCTTCAATAAGCTGGTGCAGAGTATTCGTAATCATAATCTCCAAACGTCTAAAGCGCTACTCAAAAGCCAAGCACAGGGTATCAGCTTATTGATGAGCGCTGCGTTGAGTCAAAAGGGTTGTCCGTAAAAGTGGTCCATGGTGGTCAGGATCGAGTTAATTTAACCCACAGTGAGTAGACGCCCCTTTGAAGACTTTAACATTTGATACCATAAGTTGCCTCTTTCGATATCACTAAAGACTTTACTTGAATCTACATATTGACTACAGAAATACAAGATTGGTCATTCCAGTCAAATAATAAAGAAGCCTAATACATAGCCTAACACAAGTAAAATAATAATCCTATTAAAGTAAATGTAAACCAGAGATCACAAAAGATAGCAATAATGGAATGGTAGGCACGGAAACTACTGGATAGAAATCCACATCGCAAAACAGAACCAGCAGCAAAAAACCAAGCTCCCATTCCCCAGGACAAATCGTGCAAGGAACACTTTATATCGATTTCCAAATTTAGCGGCTGAAGCAATCATGAGGTCTCGAATGGGCCGAGAAATAGGCGGAGAATAGATGCGGAGGAAGCGGCCTGGTGAGAGGAGGCTTCAGCAGACTATTAACCCCAATCATGCGAAGGCTATAAATACGAAAAAACGGAGAAACAGGAAATCATCAGTCGACTTCTTTTGTCGCCTGCATCAGGGGCAACCTGGAAAATGTTTCTGCGGCGGTGGCGCTGCTGTCTCCAGTGGCATGACATAACAAAAGCCAAGTGGCAGATTGGAGTCGATAAGATGGATTTCGTGTCTTAGAGAAAAGAAGCCAATCACTAGAGGACAACGACGTTTATCAACTCACATCACGTGTGCTGCTGCTGGGTACACGTATAACTCTATAATTATGTAGATGCAGCATCTGTTTAATACCAATACCTAGACCACATCTCCCAAGCAACTGGACAGGGAACCAGTGCTGCATAGAATTCGCTGTTTGCTTCTGCTGAAGGTGTGAAATTATCATTCTTGGTGCCAGAGACAGGTATGGCAAACAAATTGTTTGAGGTCGCTGCATGGAGTTGAACCTGCAACCATACGATCCATGGCTAAGCCTTTTATCGATAGACCATGGCTCATGCAAGCAGCGAAATTAAAGCGAAACACTTGTAAATATATAATAATATAATATAATATATTTACAAGTGTTTATTATAATAATACCGGATATAATAGTTGACAAGATTTCTATTAAATACTAGACACGGCTTTTTGTGAGTCATGTCAGAAGCCTGAAATTGTGTCCTTCTGTGCTGATATTTAAAACAAATTTATTTCTTGTATTTGCTATAGTGCCCGTTCAAGATTCCTACTCAGAGGCGCTCCCGACTACAGCGTGGACACTGCATCGGAGTATCACACCAAAGCCCACGAGCAATTGCAAGTGAAGGGCTTGCTCAAGGGTCCCTATGCAGTGGCTTGAGGTGGATTCAAACCTGGAACCCTACGGCTCCATGGCACCGAACCCAGCACTACACCACAGCGCCCCTTATGATATGAACAACAGACAATAACATGAGTAACTGGTAATAACATGGGTCGAGTTAATTGTAATAGCATGTATGGGCTAAGTAGTAATAGTGTTTACTTAAAGGCCAATTTTCCAATGAGCAGGACTCAGTTTTTGTTTCTTTCAATGCAACCACTAATGATTCTTCCCACTAATGATTCTTCCCACTAATGATTCTTCCCACTAATGATTCTTCCCTCCACATTAAATACTGTTTACTTAGTCAAACAGTTGCAGCAACGATTGACTTGAATAGACCAAACAAACGGCAGATGTGTTTGACTTTCTATGCAGATAATAAATGCAGATGAATCCATAGAAAACAGCACGAGACGAGGAAGTACCAACACGTGCAAGCGCAACTAAGGCAGCGGGAGATCAGCCGCTCTTAACGCAAATGACACTCGATGTTCTGTGACGAGGAATTGTAAGCGAACAAGTCTGATAAAAGCACCAGTGGCCAACATGTCTATCAATTCAGCTATAAAGCAAAGTCTGGACTGGATCATTTGCATTTCAGCGAGTGCAGGTGTTGTGCTCCTTAAAACTGCAAATGCAACGGTGAAACAATGGTGTATCAAACTTTCATATTCACAATTTCTGGCTATATAAAATATAAAAGTAAATCTCAAAAGTATCACAGTGTCACACAAAAGCCACATCGGGAGACATTGGCTCAATCTCTGGCTCATTAAAATACCATTCTATAGGTCTCCACAAATAAATTGTATTTGAGATTTATCAATATCTGAGACAAGCCATGCAATGATTTTGATCCTAAATTGAAAAGACATTGGTTTGTGTTAATGTCTTAATTAAATATAAAAAAAATAGCGGTGTATAATTTGTGTCATGCTGCCTCCAACATTACACTTGTAACTTGTTTAGAACTGTCAGGTAGCTATTTTAAGCGAGGTTACTGTAAAGGACTACATAAATGTCCATGTAAACATAGTTACATACATACAAACATACAAAGGCCCCCAAGCCATACATACAACCGTGACATAGTCCAACCCTTGGCTGTCTTACACCCTGCACCATTACACCCAATGCCTAACAGTGGACACACCGTCTTTAATATTGCAGAGTTAATCTTGTTGCATGCATACACACACATACATACATACATACATATATTCATACATACACAATACATACATACATACGCACACATAAATATATACAATACATACATACACAATTACACATACATACATATCATCACAGCCACTATTTCTCAAGATAAATTTAGGTAAATGAATGAACAGGCGCTCAGACAGTCAATACAAGCACACAGTGACACAACTATTGAACAACTTCGTATTTTGGTCGCAAATTACATAAGCCTCATTTCGTGTTCAATTACTTATGATACAGCAGAAGTGCATCACTGTGCAGTGTGCATGGTGATGCTTGCCCTCACTGGTCCAGCGTGGGCAGCATCGTCATTTGCATGCGTTCACGAGGCCCCCAAGCCATACATACAACCGTGACATAATCCAACCCTTGGCTGTCTTGTTACACCCTGCACCATTACTCCCAACGCCTAACAGTGGACACACCGTCTTTAATATTGCAGAGTTAATCTTGTTGCATGTAATCAGCCGTACGACGATGATGAGCAGGAGGAGGAGGAGGATGAGGATCCAGGTCTTCTTCACCACTGGAAACAGACACTAATGCGCATGAAATGAGTTATCCCGATTACACGGTCGCCAGACACGACGATGATCGATGTCGTTTGCCCGCGTGACGATCTTCCTCCGAAAATGCGCAGTAATTTCGATCATGTAATCCCCATCAGGTGCCGCTATGTCCTCAAGACAGTGGCGTAAAGCCTACATTTGATCAAACTCATTTGGTAATATCGCCGACCGAAATGAAATCCCTTGTTGTAGCGTGGCTCTCTCTCTCTCTCTGCCTTGCACTTCTATTTCTGGTGACATTTTTCAACGATTAAAGCACTCAAAAAGTCACATCAGCCATATGATGCTGCAATTGGAACAAATTAGATTGAAACCATGATGTCTGCGTGTACATATAAAGAGAAAAAAACACCCAACTGGTTAGATATAGACTAAAACTACAATTTTATATATATTAATAACAATAATAATAATAATAATAATAGTAATAATAATAATAAAATAATTATGAATGATATCTGACAGCATTAAGCAGCTGTTAGGGTCCTTACATTGCGACTAACTCAAGAAACTTTATTCGAAATGCAATTGCAATAAAAAAATTATATATTACAATTGGTCATGTATACTCTTTACAGTACTTAAAACCTCAATTAATGGGAGTGCCTTTATAAACAGCCTGTCAGGTGCATCTACAACTATATAACTCCATATGTTTGCTGTGCCATACTAATATAACACACAAGTTTACATGACAGCATACCAGACATAAAATAGCCATTTACAAAACAACTGATGTTTAATATACGACTCAAAATAAAAAAATTTAAACAAAGTGAAACACATATTTAAGTACAAAAACATGAATCTACAAATACAAGAGCTTAAGTTTTAAGAAACAACCAAAATAACAGACCCAACAAAAATAAATACATACCACAATAAGATTGATATAATGCACGATTAAAATAAATTTAAATAATAAAAACAACTTATCAATTATCCTTAAGTTTCCATTTGCAGATCCAATGAAGTATTGCAGTCGGCATATTCCAATACTTTTAAAATAATATTTCAACAACCAGCGCAGATTACCTTTGGTCTTTAAAGTTGCCAAAAGAACCAAGTTGGACACCTGTGGAAAGTATGATCTTCACTTTAGTTTATCTAATTCACTGATGTTGCTGGATTTCACTCAGACGAATAATAATGAAATCAACATGTACCTGAAATAACTTTTCATTAATGTTAGATTAACTGCATCAGGCATTCAGGCTACTGCTGCCAAGGACATACATACAGGTATCCACTCCAACTGCGCTACCTCATTTCCAGTGATAATCTAATTAGCTTCAATTACATCACTGCTGTCCTCCTTAATTAACTCGAATGTAATTAAAAAAATTGGAAAACTCCTTCGATCATTTAGTGCTGGGGGTTGGGGGGGGGGGGGGGGGAAGGGGGTGGCTGGGTAGCGAAAGTGTCTGAGAATTAGTCTCAACTCTTTTTGGCATCTGATTATCAGCCTCTTCAGGATGTATCCATTTACAGAGGAACATAACATATGTCATAAGTATCACATATATCCTTCTTTGAGCCACGATATATCGCAACTTGCTGTAAGCCCCACAGTAGGCTGTTTGTAAGAATCACGCACTTGGAATGAACTTCCTTTGGAAATGCGCCTACTCGCAAGAAATAATGCCAATGCATTTTACAAGATTGCCGAAATCTAATTTGTATTGCCGTGGTTGGGCTGGGAGCGTCTCAGAGTAGATTTCTTGAGGACAGGCTTTGATGCACCTGTGACAGATGCCCCCTCATGCATTAAATACCATGCCGCCGTCATTATATAAGTCATCAAGTAAGTCATTTGTTTCGATTACGCAGAAGATTGACTGGCGTCTGGAATGGGATTGAGTTTTTTTAACAGACCTGATTTCCGCTAGAGGGAAGAATTGCGTTTCTGAGAGTTCCTTCAAAAATATATCAGGTGTTAACATTTTGTATCCTACGTCTCTAGCTCCAGATCCTGCTAGAAGTTTTTATGCAATATGTGTCATAGCAACCCATGTGTTACAAGACACATTCGACATCATTGCTACAAAGGTCGTTATTGGTTTTCATTCAGACTTCTTGAATTAGAGCCATATAAGCTTTAAATCAAAGCGAAACATTTGTAAATATAGAATAATACCGGACAATATATTTTTTTATGTTTGTATGTACAGAGGCGCTCCTGACTGCAGAGCGAACAGTACACTGCATCGGAGTTTCACAGAGTTTATGCAACAAGTGGTTCTTAAAGTATTGTGGATTATCAACCAATGGCAACTGATAAATTGAGACCGCACTCCTACATCAAAAGGCTCTTCGATGGCATGGACAGCTAGGTGGTCTGCAAATAACAATGTTAATTTTACGCTAACGATGGTATCACAGGTAAATGCGAAGTCGCATGCTGAGAGCCGGATTAATGTGAAGGTCCTGTTCAGTAAAACTGTGGGCCCCAACCTTACAGAATCTTGACAGAAGGACACACAAAACGTCTCATATTCAACGAATCAACATTCGTCTATAATTATTAATTCGTTCCTTCTTTTTACAATATCAAGAGGTCTTTAAATAAATATTCCAGTTTAGTGTTGAAATAAAGATCTTTTACGGTTTAAGAATATCCAGAGTGATTCATGGTCAAAAGTTTTTGTTACCTGGGTTAGTCAGGGCACTCATACAAGTAAACAGTTCATAAGCCATTTATGCCGCAAATAAATTCTTGGCAGGGGAAAAATTGGGGCAGTCTTGTGGCAGGACAACAAATAGGGAAAAAGGTTTTTATCATGCAGGGAATTTGCCCTGATTTACCCTACTGTAGTGCCGCCACTGATTGCGCCTAATTTGTAAAAGCAGACTGCATACTGTACGCAGTGCACGAAATAATTATAATGATGCCATATAGCACTTGGAGTTCCGATCGGTTGAGGTATTAAGTGCTTAAATAAGTAATTAAAACTGATAGCTCTTATTAGCATTTCTGGCTCATTTTAAGATCAATCTGCCTGGTAATGGAAACTCCGATAAGGGTCACCACACATCTGAAAAATTTGTATATGTTACAGTCAGTAGTTTTCAAATACCCCAGCAATTCGACAATTTGTTCCTAGATATTTTGTTCGTTTTTATTATTATAATTAGCATTGATGAAAAATATTCCTAATGCACGTGTGGGCCCCTAAAGTGTGGGTCTGCTTGTTCGGCTGAGCATGTTGAGCATGCCCCAATACGGCCCTGCACAATGCACATGCTTAGGGTTTTTAAATTCTACTTGCTTCAGTTTTTCGTTCCCCACATGAAAAGCAAAAACATATTATTCCAGGTCATGTGACCAGGGTCCTGCAGATCTGCAGCTCTAAAGAAACCAATGACATCTAACTCTGGATGGGAAACCATACACACAGCAACTTCTGTCTCTGATCACTTCACAACTTTTTGTTCTAAGTGAACTACAACATCATTTTGGATTGGCTTCTGTCAGTCTATAGATCTGTGGCAGCAATTACAGTCGGAACAACTACCCGAAACAAGTCTCTGCAAAAACAATTACCTAACACAGCACCTCGATTGTAGGTCCCTCTGTTTGGAATAGTCTCTCTTTTGGTCTGTGCTCCTTCCATGGGAGTTGTCTAACTCTTTTTGTAAACTACTCAAGGCTTTCCTCTTTGGTCGTGCCTGCGTTGGGAGCGCCTCTGAATAGCCATCTTGAAGGGGCGCTATATAAATTCTATAGATAGGTAGATAGATTCTGCGAGCCAAGCGTTGATAGGTTCACGCACTGTATCTAAATATATACATGGCTAGATATATAATATATATATATATAAAATACAATATACAATTATACATACATGAACACTGTATTAATGAGCTACATTGGTGTCCCAGTCACTTTTAATCCACTCTCGTTGTAGAAGTGCGAAGGTTAATAGAATTTCTTTGCATTTCCAGCCTTGGAGTATTGAACTTTCATACTCAGATCATCTACTGCAGCTTAGAAGTGGACTGTGATCAGACTCACACATAATATTATATACACAGCTGCATGTATGACATTGTATGACATTGTATGACATTGCATGACATTGTATGACGAACATAACTGTACGGAAGAAAGTCAACTAATTAACGCTAGAAATTAAGGGTCAGACTAGTGGAATGGGTGAAAACAGTCTTAGACAGCTGCTGCTGCTGCTGCTGCTGCTGCTGCTGGCAAGGTAACACTCGAGTGGAAGGCAGTGACGTTTCCTGGATGACATTGATGACTTCCAAATGGTCATCTGACTCTAGATGGAATATGAAAAATGTCTGGAAAATGTCCGTGCAGGATAAAATCTGGCAAATCTATTAAATCAATCTTTAACGATAAAGCCGTTCCTACTTTTCAACCTAAAAACAATTACTCATAAAGATTAATCAAGACAGAGAGCAAGACGGAAAGACAAAAACAACAAAAAATGAAATAAGAAACTAGAGAGGATAAAAACAAAGAATGTGACTACACACAAGTACACAGATCAGATCAGAGAACAAAACTGACTTAGAGAGACAGAGAAAGACACACCCAGACACACACACGCCTAAACACACACACACAAACACACATCTAAACAGTACACACACACAAAAACGTGTACACACACACACCCACATGTACAACTATGCATGCACAATTTAGTATTATGCATGCACTCCTACACACACCTACACATAGGCATGCACACACACACACACACACACACACACACACACCTACACACACCTACACACATCCATACACACACACCAGCACCAACACAAACACAGACACACACACACACACACACCAACTCTTAAACGAAGAAAGGTAGCATGCAACACGGAGGACAGCGACAAGCAGAGTGATTAAGACTGTATACGGTTAATGAACCTGAGCATTCTCTGTCCTTTGTAGCTGCCGAGGATGCTGCGGAGGCGCATGGTCTCGACTCGTAAGTCTCCATTGGACAGATGCCACTGCATCCTGCAACACACACACACACACACATACATACATACACAACACAAAACCGAGTATTACTCGTGATGCAAGCTAAGCCCGGATAAATTCTCTCAACGGCTTCGCGGCACATAACGTCCGGTGAGCAGCATAGCAACCGACCTGATCCTGACTTACGGCGTCCATGAATAATCACGGCGGCGACTGACAACAGACGAAGAACCGGTCGACCATAAAAGCCCGACTATGACCAACCGACAACTTGAAAACAAGAAGAGGCAATCCCCTTTGCGCGTAAGAAGCGTAACAATTTCCCTGAAAACCCGGCGCATTTAAATGTAACGAAACCTCGCCGCGTAAGTGCAACATAAAAACTTGAACTTCGAATAAAATCTCCAGCCCGATCAAAATTAACATCGGAATACTCAGGCACGGATTGTCTTTTGTACAGGCCGGTAGAGTAAACACACATGCACGCACGTGCACACGCATGCACACACGCACAAACATACACGCACACACACAAATGTGCATACACACCACCATAAATTTCTTAGAAACAATAATTAGAAGCGCTTAAAATGTGATTAAAATTTAATTAAAACATTTATAAAACACTTCTAATACGGTGAACCATTCAGAGGTGCCAGTGTGCAAGGCCACCAGAGAAGAAAAAGGTGAGAAAAAAAGAAGCAACCTCATCCTTTGCGATCTACACTGGCTTCCTTCCGATACAGACACAAATAACTTTCAAACTCTGTCTTCTAATGTACCGAGTCCACACAAACTCATCTCCTTTTTAATGTGTGACGTGTCCTCACTTGACACACATTGGTTATCCCATCAAACTAAACGATGACCTTGATCTTCATCTCAAGGTGACTCTGTTGCCACACGATTACCTATAAAAATTTTAACTTCCGGACTTTATTCGCAAATATTCACGGCGTTATCGCTCTTCAAAAATGACCTGAAGACTCATTTCTTCAAGATGCATTATGCGTCAACTTTCCTTTTAAGCGCTTTTGTGCAAAATTCTACAATATAAAAGGATCAAATCTGTTGGACGAAGCGGGCAGTGCAAAGAGGGTGGTGGAAGAGGCTGGAGCAGGCGAGATATTTTAATAATCCGTTGTGCTTTGCGGACCAAGATGAGGATTTCGAATTTAATGCGCACGTTTAGGGCAAAAATGCAGTTGATTGAACTATGAAAGTAGCATGGAAGGCAAGATATTAATCTGGCAGCAGCATTTCTAAGTAGGCCTACATATATCTAGAGACATCATCAAATTTGTTATTATTAAATAAATTTGTAACATGTGCAAGGTCACACCGATATATGAATCTGAGGTGCAGATAGTCATTTAATGCATCAGCTTTTAAGTGTCACACAAAATCACTACATGCAGTACACGGGGAGGGGAAAGAGTTATCTAGGTAACTGATCTAAATAAGTGCATTTAAAGACAGTCTGAAAATGTTTGCTGAATGCAACAGAATGTAAATGTAATGGAAGACTATTCTAGGAGGATGGTCCAATACTTTGCGAGAAATTATCATGGATTCGAGTTTAAATGTGGAATTGTCACCACATCTGCATAAATATCCCAGGGGCTGTTCTCTGGCTGCAAACAAGTCATTTAATATTAGTCTGCATTAAATATGGGTGAAGATTTACAGGTCATTTAATTCTTTGTATGGCAAATGCTGCAAATTTCATGAAACTGCTTTGTTGCATATGTTCAGCGCCCGCTGTAAACCTGTCCTCCTAGCATACAGAACTGCCAGAGCAACCAATAGCAAGATGAACGCCTTAGAGGCTTAGAGTACACTTACAGCTTTGCAATATGAGATATTTTCCAAATCAGTAACACCAGTGTTGTCTCGGTACTGCACTTCATATGTTTTTAAACATTACACTAAAGACTGTTTGCTATCCAGAAGACCAATTTCTCCACAAATGACTTTCACATGACAAAATAATGACAATGACGCTGTCAGATTTCAATGTGTTTTTCTCAAACACCAAAAGTGATTGAGTTCAGATTTCTGTCAGATTTCTATGTGTTTTTCTCAAACACCAAAAGTGATTGAGTTCAGATTTCTGTCAGATTTCAATGTGTTTTTCTCAAACACCAAAAGTGATTGAGTTCAGATTTCTGTCAGATTTCTATGTGTTTTTCTCAAACACCAAAAGTGATTGAGTTCAGATTTCTGTCAGATTTCTATGTGTTTTTCTCAAACACCAAAAGTGATTGAGTTCAGATTTCTATGTGTTTTTCTCAAACACCAAAAGTGATTGAGTTCAGATTTCTGTCAGATTTCTATGTGTTTTTCTCAAACACCAAAAGTGATTGAGTTCAGATTTCTGTCAGATTTCTATGCGTTTTTCTCAAACACCAAAAGTGATTGCGTTCATTTTGTTGTTGTTGTTCATATTCTTCTTGTTTTGCGCAATCAAACGTTTGGTGAAAGTCTAAAGATTGATGATATGACAGAGAGCACAATGACCATCGACCGAGTTGACCTGAGACACGAACACAATGCTCCCCGATGTATGCTGTGACAGGGCCAACAATTGAAGCACCTGCCAGCAAGATGACCTTATTGTACCATTATTATCTAAACCATAAGTCTGAATAGTCTGTATATTTGTTTGTTCAACTAAAAACATGCAAATGCAACTTACACTGCAGTGATATGAAATTTTTCAAAGAACGCTCTCCTGCAAATTTCTAGGTAAATGCAACTATCTTCAACTGAAAATGTCATTTCATTTCCAAGAGATGGACATTTTAAGTTCACATAATATGTTTACATTCAATCTTTTTATTCTGACCATTTGACATGACATGCTCAGACAAACACAACTTAGTCACAAGTGTCTAATTTTACGTGACCATGCAAAGTTACAAACTATGACCCAATAATGAGCAGATACAATAAAATGTTTATTTAACACCGCATGATTCATAATTATGGTGAAAAAATCGTTCACCCATACGGTATTCAGCATACGAATGCTTACAGAATCTCAGTGCAGGGGCGCCGTTAGGCGTACGCACTTACGCAAGTGCGTACAGCGCGGAAAGGCTAAAAAAAAGCGTCACCACTTTTAACATCCAAAATTACCTCTACGCGTATACTCAAAATGGAGCAAAAGCTTATGCTGGTGATACCTCATAATCGCCAGTAGGCATATACGGTATATACATACATATATACAGGGCTTAAAGTGTGCCAGGACGGTCATGGACGGCGTCCAGGCACTTATTTTCGAGGCTGGACGCCGTCCTGCCACTTATTTGGCCAGCACTGCCTGGACGGTCGTCCATGACTGCATGGACGCCGTCCATGCAGTTACGGACGACCGGCCATGACTGCCAAAAAACTGCTCCATTTTAGGTCGACACAGCCAAAAATGCGCTGGTCGCTGGGGCTCCCCCCCAGACCCCGCTGCGGGAGCTTACGGTCAAGACAAAAAACCTTTCTCTTTTACAATAAAATTTTTATTTTTATTGTTATCCTGGTAGCTTGCGACACTGAAAAACACTTATTTTTGAAGTTTTCGCGACTTTATCGATCACAAATAGCTGGCAAAAACAGCCTAAAAACAGAACCCGCTGCGGGAGCTTACGGTCAAGACAACAACCTTTCTCTTTTACACTAACATTTTTATTTTTATTGTTATCCTGGTAGCCTGCGACACTAAAAAACCACTTATTTTTTAAGTTTTCGCGACTTTATCGTTCACAAATAGCTGGCAAAAAGAGCCTAAAATGGCTCCATTTGAGGTTGACACAGCCAAAAATGTGCTGGTCGCTGGGGCTCCGCCCCAGACCCCGCTGGAGGAGCTTACGACGCTCCCCCAGACCCCCAAGTCGGGACCGCACTCGCAACTTCGCGCCTTCGGCGCCGCCACTCACGACCAATTATAATACAGCGTCCAGTCACTTCTTTTTTTACACTTTAAGCACTGCATATATAAGCTCGTATCGATCGCTGTTCGCTTCATATTATTTTGTGCAAGTTGTATTGTGCGTACAGAAAAAAAATCCTGGCGGCGCCGCTGTCTCAGTGGATACAAAGAGGCTTTTTTACACTGGAATTTACAGTATTAATGCGTAAAGTCATGCACACCAAACACTGCAATTGAAACGAATGCTGTTCTGAACCCTTTTAACCGATGCTAAATTATGTATGTATCGTTCTTCTCTTATAACAGTGCTATATAAATGGAACACAGCTAAGTGTGCACAGCTGTATGAATCTCTGATTTTTGTTGCCAATGAACACACAATAGATCTGCCCTGCCTTTCACACACAACATACTTGAACTGCAGAATAAACAGAGAGGGAAAATAATAATAATAATAATAATCAACACATACTGAATTGCCACGTTAACACTTGGATTACACTCTTGCAATGACTGTTAACATCAGACCTTGTTGCAACTAGAACGTTTCTAAAATATAAGCTGATGAGCAAATCATTTAATAGATATAATTATTATGGGGAGCATGAAAAGTCACTGTGGCCTGTAAGGTTTCTAGATAAATTAATAAAGCCACATTTTTATTTCATGTTTTTGCCAGACAATGTATGATGAGATGGCCAAAATGACAACAATAAAACAATTTCAGTTCACAAGGAATCTCCATCTCAGTCCTCCGCAGTTATTTTGTCTAAAAGCATTGCCAACTCGTGGGAATCTTTATGAGTGTCACTATTTCATCTTCTCTATTATTCCTGGGCGTCTTTCATAAAAAAATTGCGACTACGGTGGTCATGCGAGTGAAGATGGGCAATCTAGACGCGGCGTCTTCCGCGAAATAATGATTGATGTCTTGAGGATAAAATCTGGCACATTTTCCAGGCCATCAGAAATACACTGAGCGCAGTAAAAATGTCTCTTCTTAACAAACCTCTGCAGGCGAGAAATCGTCTAATCCTAGCAATTAAATGCATCTGAAACGCCGTGTCCAGCGTCTGCTGTCAACAGTCCTACAATTTCTCGTGAATAAATGCATTCCGAGTGACCTCGGGTCTTTTTTCAGTAGCACTCTCGACTGTCATTTCTGTTCGAGTGTCCGAACTTGGCATGTCCAATTAAACTGACAGATCATATTTGCAATGGCAATTGATTCCCTAACCATAAAAACGGTTCTGCCATAACATCTTAAATGCCGCCTGCACGCACTAATGCCAACAGAGCTTCATAAATCAGCATACATAAATTTCAGGTTTACACACTATTGTGTGTAGCTGTTGTTTTTCTCAATTCATGCTGTTAACTTGTTTAGCCAACTATTAAAGTAGTGCTAGTAAATAGGTGTCCCTGTTAGCAAAATATTCATCCCTTATTACCATCCTGTTATTGTTAAGCATGCTACTGTGAGTGATTGAACGTCGATGGTTTTACTATTTGATTGATTGATTAATTGATTGAGATTCAAAAATTAATACTAACCTTACCTCACCTAGTGATGAATTTCCCAGATATCTGAATATGCGCATGGGCGCCGACTCTGCGAGGCCCGTGAGTGCTCAGCACCACCAGAAATTGGCCATGCGAGGCCCGCCTATGTATGGGCACCACCAGAAATCAGCCGGCAAGATGTGATTTTTAAGAGATTATTTATCTGTTGGCATTGCTTATCTATAAAAATCATTCCGTCTTTTATAATTTTTTAAACTCATGATCTAGTCTACCTTACTATTACTCCAGTTTTACCCCATGTGGCAGAGTGAACTCAATATTATTGGTCTTCAGCCGATCAGCGAATACGAAGAAACACCGAATTCCTGCTTATTCGATCCACTTCCGTCATTTTTTTATTGCTGACGAAGGCGACGATTTTAATTACATTGATTCCTTTTATTGTACAGTGTGCATGCTCAATAATGTTCCTCACTGCGCGAGAGTCAACTCACAGTATCACAAAAGCGGGATATTGTTTTTGTCTCATTGTCTGCGTTGACAAATCAGCCTTTACTAAATTGTCAAAACTTTTTGAAAGACTATAATTATTATGAAAAATTATTTCCACAGTGTTAATAATGACTCACTAAATAGTGGATAATGTAGACAGAATTGTTTGATTTCTTGTGCAAAGTTGAACCTGTTGACCTAATTATATTAGGGAAGAGTGCTCCAAGATGCCCATGCTAACGAAGATTGTACTTGTCTTTGATATGGATTCCAAGAGAAGTAGGCTACATGTTGATCCAATAAGTGATCTTTTATTAAACAATTGAGAGGAACATTTATTGAAGTCTTAAATCATGTCTCTAAGCAATGAAATAATAAGACATTTTGCTGAGAAAGCATCTTAAAATTTCACTATTTCAGTGTGGATTTTTTAAACAATGGCAAGGACACTTTTCAATTATTAAATCACGATTATATGATTATCAGTTTAATCACAATTACAGCCTAAGATGCTATCGTCGCAGTGTGGCAATAAAAAAATTCGAAAAGTTCGAATAGCACATCTCCTCCTCTAAACCCCTGCCCTGCTTGGCGTTGAGCACCTCGGCGATAGTCCTTACAGACCGCGAATTTGTCCCCTAAAACCAGGACCAAGTCTCCGCCTATGAGGTAATTTTAATAACTGTCCCATAAAAAAGGGTCCAAAAATCTTTCTCCGCGCTCACGCGCGGACTTTTCCCACGTTCTATGGGCACCACCACTCTTTGGGTCAACTCGGCGCCCATGAATATGCGGATAATTGTAGAAAGGAATGTACAACAATAAGTGAACCTTACTCAACTAAAAATTATTCTATTATTGAAGCTGTCGGTTAGCTACACATTAAGCGCCGTTGTGAGGTTACAGTGAGGAGTAAAATAATTGTCCAATGTCCATGTACACATATTATGTACATTACACTCTAAACACGTTTTCCTACATATCCACCCCTGATTTCCTCCACCTCTTCCCAATTCTTATCTATTCACTTCAATTCTAACCACCATAATCCACTGTAGCCATTTGAATGTCTGCCTGCTAGACTCATGAATCTTGACCTGAACCCGATATTGACCTCACTGCCTATGGATTCAGTTTTGACTGAGTGCCTGCAAATATGCCGGTTCCCTGTAGAAATCTCGAGATTACAAACAGGATTATAATGCATGTCATTGAGAAGGAGGAGGCATGCAAAGCTGATGAGCTGAGAATTCCAATTCAGAGATATATGCAGACTTTGGCTCTGCCAGGACAATCAAGAATGCCAAAGACGGATCGGTGTACAGCAAAGGTCATCTGCCAGAGAGAGGGACGGCTGCCCCCCTGCTCTTCTGCTCAACCATCATTCACCCTATGTCAACAAGATCCTGGAAGTAAAAAGTCAGGCCTAATACTATGCTCCTGGCTAAAATATAATGCCTGTCTTTTACCTTCCAAGGTGACCTACGGGAGTTGAGCAGTATTATTCCAATGCAATTTAGCAAGAACTACGGTAATCAATCACAACATTACATGGAATTACACAAATAACTATCTGCAGGTTTGTGTA
>OX243819.1:22673456-22958456 GCA_945859605.1 Lumbricus rubellus | reverse complement strand
CCGCCAAGTCTCTCTTCTTCGCTCCTCATCTCAAACTGATTGCTCGCGGCGTTTCTTTTGTGCGCTCGACTCAACTCCATCGGAGTTTATCGTCGACCAATAGCGCTTGCCATGAAATTATAAAGCTCAACCGGTTTTTAATGAGTCGCTGCTGCACCATCATCATCGCCCGATTTCGTCGTTGTCGTCGTCATCATTTCACTGAGTCGACTGTGACGTCGTCGTCGTCGGTCGTCTGTACGGTTCTTTCCTTCCAAGTCTTAATAATGCATTGACCGTTGTGCAGGAACCACTCGCTGAAATTGCCATGGGCTGATGAAGAACGAAGCCAATCTAAGAACAGTGGTTCTCCTTCTCCACCACTGCTGCTGCTGCTGCTGCCCAGGTCTGCCATGCATAGACTAGCCCACCCAACCCCAGCTGAGGCTGTTTAATCGCCTGCAGGCATTAAAAGATCGCGTCGCTCTCTATGGCAGTGCTGCTCAAACATTCTGAAGAAGCAAAGCTTGTCTGTTTGGCTTAGAAAGGAGGTATTTAAGACCATGAAACGTCTTGTATTTGATAAACTGAACTAAGTAACCGGAAATACAATTGAAACAAGGTTTGACCAAATCTGGAACAAGTTTGAATTTTTTAAATATTTTTTTCTCAAGGTAAATAGCCCCCCCCCCCAAGCAGTTTCTTACTGCAATTCTTTGTCAGGATATTTCAGTTCTCTGACATGTCAGCTCATTTCTTGGATTCAGCTGGCGTTTGTAGAATGCAAATTCTCCAGGGTATATCGCAGTAGATTATTAATTAAACAGAGGCTGGGGTTCTATCCAGAAAATCAATTCCCCTATCCACAGACCAGAAATGCTCAGTTACTCTGTGATCTTAGAGCGCCCTCACTCTTATATCTTCACAGATACTTCTTGTGGCATCTTGGCATCTCCAATAATTGTGTGACAAAATTTAATGGCCCTACTGGTATTAAACTCTTATAAAACAATGTATGCATAAAGGCTAAAGAAAAGCAGCTTTGGCAACTGAACGAAAAGTTGTTTTGTAGTCCATCAAAACTTGCAACAGCCTCCATGTCTCAATTAGATGCTTTTGCCTATTGCTTGGATCCAATTGTAGTCTAATCTAATCACATTAAATATGTCTTTGACATGACTCTGATCCTCTGTTCCAATCATACCTTAATCCTTAGCGTTGTATATTACTGAGTTTGGCTCTGCAAGATAGGTCTAGGTAGAATGCTGAATCATCGTTTTTCAAAATTATGTTCATCTTAAGTTAAAAAATACAAGATTTAAGTCTTGTCTGTAAAAATGTCTATCATATACAACAAACTACTGAATAACACGCCAAACAATTCATTTTATATTTTAAATTTATGTCTACGGCTCAAGTTTTAAACTGCTATCAAAGTCAAATGGAAAGCAAACAACCTTCAGATGGCTCCATACCTGCTTGCAACAATTGGGAACTAAAGAACTCGACCACTGTCTACTACTATCTGTTCTCATCGAATGACAAACTTTAAAGCAGGTAAAAGCTGTGAAAACCACCAACAAGAACCGCATTTCAACGGATCTGTCATAACGTATCGGCCGGTAGTGGCTCCCTCACCCAACACCCAATTATCTCAAGACCCAACTGAGAGGCAACATATAGCGCAACTGAGAAGAAACCTAATGCAATGAGCGCATCGGCGGCAGGCATGGTGTGCCGACAAGAATAATTACAGTCAAAACTCTGCACTTACGTTCTACCTGGCTCTTAGCACGCTCACGGTAACATAGGATAAGGCACGCATCATTGCACTTAGCATTCAATGCCATTACAACGGCAACGCCTGCATTTCGACATCGATGCCATGAAAGGCACAGCAAACGGTGTGCGCTGTCATATGCTGAAACGACGTTGACTAATGAGCAGTGCTAGTCCTACTGAATTCATCCAGCAAGCCGATTTCTGACGAAAAGTAACTGGGTTAATTCAAACACTGACAACGTTATTTTTGCCTGCGCTTGAAGATCATTATTTTGCAGATGATGCAAGTTCTGCAACATGGTTGTGCACGACAAAAGTTTGCTCTGAACTTTGAACTTTTAATTTTCGGTAAAGAACATCGTCGACACCAATTGCTGCAATAAACATATAATATAATTAATTAACCCACAACAGTACCAACGTTATTCTCTTGTCTATGAAGTCAGCATAAACCATACAGTATACTCCCTCTCCCTCTTCCTTTCTCTTTCACATAATCTACTAGAATTGGCTATAGACATACACATACACAATCCCATCCATAGACCAAAACACAGCACGGCCTCAAAATTGCAAATTGTATTCTTGTCTTTTTAAACATAAAAATGGAAAGACACTTTGCAGACCTGTACTGTACAAATACAAAGACACATACAATAATTTATAACAATGGATAGATAAAATATATTTTCCATAGTTGGCCCATCCATTTGGTGGAATGGACTTCCGTTGGAGATATGCCTACTCCCTAGAAATAATGCCAATACATTTTACAAGTTGCTTGAATCGAATTTCTGATGACGTGTTTGAACTGGAAGCATTTCTGAGTCGGTTTCTTGAAGGGGCGTTATACCAATTTCTGAAATGAATGAATAAACTAAATGAACATGAATGGCCTATTATAGCCTAATAAATAAAACCCCAAAAATAATAATACTAAATAATTCACTCGTATAATAAATTTTGAAAACAAAATTAATAATGCTAACAAATTCAATCAATCAGTTTAATCAATCAGTTTATTGAAATCTTTTGTAAATCAACAAATAATAAGCAATAACATTAAGCACAAATTAGAAAACTAATGAACAATTGAAACGCAGGAAACAATTGAGCCCCACAAAGAGATAAGAATGCCATTATTATACAGGGATGCTATCTACAATGAAAGCTGCAAGACGAAACGACAATCATAATAATGTGCCTTGATATCAAACCTCAACCAGACACAACTCATAAAGAAATAAACAACAGACAGCCAATATACAAATGGCTAAAAAACTTAAGACATGAAAGAAACCAGCTGTCTTTTATCAGCGCATTGCCATCAAAATCCATATGCTTTAACATCAATTGATGTCTTCCTTCTAAGGCACCTTCTTCGTTCTGCCGGATCTTGATGAGGTCCAGCCATAACAACAACAATAATCATGGACCAAATGAAAGGACTTATGAGCATAAGACTAAATGATGGTCTATAGGTCCAGTTAATCGAAACAGTCAATATCATTCATCTGTAAATAGAGCTTGCCGGCTTTTTAAAAAGCTTCCTTGTAGGGGAGGTCCTTCACTCGCAATTGCTCAGTACTTTGGCATGAAACTCCGATTCAGTGTTCGCGCTGTACTTGGGAGTGCTTCTGAGTAGTAATTTTGAAGGAGTACTACTATAACAAGTGAACATACATACACACACACATACATAAATACATACAAAGAGACTGTCTAGTTTCACAGTTTTAGAACAACATCACAAGTTATTACAAGATCTGAAGCACACAGGCAATTTGTTGCTAAAAAAACAAACAAGAAATTCTCAGAAGCAATGACAACGTGTTATTATCGAAGCGAAACAATTTTCACTCAAGCAGCTCTAGCAACAACAATAAACCAATCACATTAAAGCAAATATTCAGGCTCCAATTTTGGATATATCATGGCAATAGTTATAATCTTTCAACTGCAGAAATTATGAAGTTGGCTGCAAAGGGAGTAACGGTTGCTATCATAGCTTCGTGCTTGTTTACGTTCGCATGGATTTCTTTGCCTTCGGACATCGTCCAAACTGATAAATTCCCTTCAAAGCTTATAAAGACTTACTCAGTAAACAGAGACCATGATACAAATCCAAGCGCCTATCTTTCGATGGGGGCTTTTATGCAGCAGTAGCATCCAACATGTTCGATGAACACAGGATTCAGATATAATTTCAACGAATATTTCAATCTCGTTCAGGGATTGGAGTGAATTGCTTCCAGCGGCTTAAGAACCCTGAATTCTGAATTTTGCGCGAGTGATGATAGCATCAGCTTATTGTAACCGCGAACAGTACTGCCAGAAACTCATCAGGACAAATCTATGGCAACGCGCCCATGCAACTGCGAGGAGCCCGTTTTTATTGTCGTGCTTCCGAGAAAGTATCCTACATAACACCCTCAACATTATTATTTAAATTTCATGTCCACAGTCTCTCTCTCTCTCGCATGCTACTGCGGAATCTCTCTGTTTTTTCTTGTTTCGAATGATTTTATAGCCATTCTGGACAACCGCGGACAGCGGGAATATGTTTGAACGACTGTGAGCAAAGAAGAAGCGCCTGAATAAATCAGGGAGTAGTAGTGAAAAATACGGCAGCCAAAGAGAAATGACGCCAGCAACTGTTCTCAAGAATTCTACAGAACCAGACAATTCCCAGCACAGCTACGTTCGACTTTCCGATGAAACCAACATCATCAGAGAAAAATTGAAAGAAACAATCTAAAGGTACACAAGCAATGCATGAAATGCAACAGTAGACAGGTGCTATATAAATGAAACAAAATCTGTGCATATATATATAATAATCAATGATAATCAAATGCGCTTGGCATAGAAACATTCTGCAATACAAATCAAGTTGAAACCATTTCGGATTCTGCAATACAAATCATCAAGTTGAAACCATTTCGTATTCTGCAATACAAATCATCAAGTTGAAACCATTTCGGATTCGTGCAATACAAATCATCAAGTTGAAACCATTTCGGATTCGTGCTTGCAACGAGCACGGCAAATCACTTCCTTATCTCATCACAGGGAAAGAAACAACATTTATATATATATAGATGTCCAATTTATTCTGTGTTTCTTAAAATTCATCGCTTAAGCAAATGGTGCTACACTACATGCATCCAAAGTGGAGAACACAGTATTTGAGTGACAGTCTTCGCAATTCGCAAGGACAATAATAACTGCTCCGATACCAGTTGCCCGCAATTTGTCAGCGTCAACCGCCGACCAAAGTCTCGTGACAAACGTTGCCAATTTTTCTGTGATGAATGGAAGTTGCCCGGATCCAACACAAAACCAATTTATTCCTCCTCGCCGCGAATGAAATGCGTTCACCATTTCTAATCGCACAGTGTTGCTGCTGCGTCAACGTTATATAAGCCAAGCCAAGCCAAGTCGATACTTGCGACCACATTAACATCTGCGTTCATACAATGTCTGGTCCAACATGACTTCATAATGTCAACGGCATGACCATCATCGTCGTTGCACATATTCGATCATCCTGTCACTTTATTGTGTTCGACATGACCTGAAGAAGCAGCCCAGATGTCAATCAAATAGTCACCAAAACATGGTCTGCTCATATAAGGTAAGTGACGGTTGCAACAGAAATTCATGATGATCGGATAAGCATCAGCTGCATTCAATAATAATCATAAGGTTGCTGTGTGTTAATGCTTTAGCGATGAGAGCGTGCGCTAAAACCAACTGGGAAACGAATGCTGCACATCGTAGGTGTGTTAAGGAGAAGAGATTTTTCAGCCAGCATCATCGATTGGTCGCATTGAAACACTGACGATTTATAACTTCCACTTCTAATAATACGTTGGCGAGCAACGTATGTACACGTACTTTGGTAAATGAAAGGTTGTGCATGCAACAGGGCAGTAGGATGCTCTTGAAATGGATGACCTGTCAGCTTAATGATATATAGTATTCCACAATGGTCGTTTTAATATACTGTATGTATGTGTACTTGCTTATTTTATGAAAACAACAAGCAAAAAGGTGTGGGTGTGCGTTTACAAAGTGAGAGTATGGCTACTTCGTACTTATGGTTGAGTTTGTTAGTACATGTTTTTATACAATATTCTTGGGATAAAGTTCACCTTCATCATCATCATATTTTTCTCAGATTCATTGAGCAATTAGTATACTACAGCAGTCAAATAAAGCTTGTAAAACATTTAAATTCATTTAGCAAGTCACTACCATACCATACCATACCATACTCCATAATAAAATAACATTCACAAAATAATGACAATAAGCTCACTAAACAGAAATATAAGTCAAAGAAACACTCATTGTATGCCTTCGAGACAATAAGTTCGAAACACAGACATGCACAAGTTCTGCTCAGTAAAAATTCAATGTACACAAAGTTGCACAGAAATTCACTACATAACACAAATCTTCCATATGTCTCAGAATTTTCAAGGTTTCAAAATTTGTGCAAATCCGAGAAGGCAAGTGGCAACTTCTCGGCACAAAAGCAGGAGTTAATTTCCTCCCTCCACCTACGACACCTCGCTCAAATTTCAGCGCTATTCACGAAAATTGCTCACATTAATCTGCACGAAAATTTTGCAGAAACGAACCGCTCGTCACCAGAGAAGAAACAAAAACCAAAGATATGCCTAAAGGTCTGAAGATGACTAATCCAATTAATAAACATATCGCACTTTGCTAACAGCCGCAGAAGACAGGATAATTGATCGGTTGGTTAATATCACATTCAGCACAACACTGTGACCAGAAGCAGACCATGTTCCAACGCATACCATCTTCCCCTACCCACCCCATCAAATCAAAAGCACATCATTTTCTTCCGTTCTTTTTATGTGCTCAGCTACTGGATAATTGGATATCGTTTTAAAACTAAATTAATGCCATGGATAAGCACGGAAATCCTCGGATTGTGGAGGAGAAAAACAAATTATATTTAAATACGGTACCACTTGACTGAGGCGTCATAAGACATATAAAACTCATGAAAGCAAATTGCCTAAAATCCTTTAATTCAGTTACTTAAGCTACAACCAACCCACACCACAGCATCTGAAAAACTTCTCAAGATTCTCCTGAATCACATCTTATATGAAACTTCAGTTGCATAAATTTAGGTAAATTGTAAGATTTTAATAGGTCGTCATAAAATTAGCAATGAATGTAACAATCACATTGTGTAGATATGACCAAAGCTGACTGACTACCCAAAGCCGTGAGTCTGTCCAAATGCAACAATTAAAAATAAATATACACAAACATACACACATACTAACATACCACTAAATACCGTTATGTACCCAAAAATTTGCATATAAACACAAATACATCAACACACACATACACACATGCACACGTGTAAAGCATATACAATATATATTTATATGTACATATATATATATACACACACAATACATTATATATCATAATAATATAATATCTAGTATCATCAGCAGTTTTTCATTAACTATTTTCTATTCATCTAAGCCAGCCCACATTGTTACATCAACAAACACCAACTTCAAAAGGACCAGTGTCTGTCTTTACGCACCCTTGATACATTTGTTAAACCTAAAACACCTAAAGTTCCTAACCCATTCGCCTTTGAAGTCCTTCTACAGGAACAAGGTCAGTGGTCTGCTTCTTGGCATAGACGAGAGACAGAGAGAGAGACAGCTGCGACGACGTCAGACCTCTCCCACATAATCTGCAGCAGACTCTGAATGGTGGCTGCACTGACTGCACCCCAGAGACACCCACATCACCGTCAGCCAGTGGGTCAGTCAGTCGGTCACTACACCCCAGCAGCTTCTGCAGAGTCTGTCCCACCCCCACCCCCCCCCCCCAACCCACTCCCATCCCTTGATAAGGGCCCAGCTTGCCTGGACATCATTCCGTGATCAGCAATTGGTGATGGTATTTTGTGGTCACCATGGTTACTCGTGGGTCACCATGGTTACTTGCATTACAGTAATGATCTGAAGTTGTCAATGCAACGTTGTCGCTGGTGATTCGGACCAATTGCCCACACTCTTCATACGAATGTTAGGACATACGACAATTATTACAACACAGCTTCTGTCTGAATGAGCGAGTAAAGAATATATTATACAACAATACAACATGCCCGAATCCATGTTTTCGATGCATGTGTTTTTCATAACCTCTAAAGCATTCAGCTGGATAAGCAACGCGTAATATTATATGCCACATACTTGACTACAAGAATTCTATCTCTCTGTCTGGATGAGTCAATACATCATATTTTGCTCTGTCATACTCTGCCAATTGGAATGCATCCGCAGGTATAATTATGGCTAAACAGCTTTTCCGTTTCACTTTCGAAAGAAGTGTCAAAATCCATTTTTAATCTCACTTGAAACATTGTTGCTAAAAACCAGACACAACATTCCAGCCACTGCTGCTCGTCTGTCCACACTCAGTATTCATGGCACATCATCAAGTTCCTAGATTCTATGGCGACGACGCAAATGCAAGAAAGATAGCATAAGTAATGCAGCGACAAACCCAGCCTCCCAGACAACTACAACTACACGCCGCTACCGCTGTCGCCTCCCACCCCCCACCCACCGCCCCACCCGCCTCTGCTCCTGAACCCTGGTCTGTCCACCGTCGCTCTCGTCGTTGCCCAAGAGACATTCATTGCAGAAGGATTACTAACGATGAAGACAAGAGACATGACGACGACAGAAGATGGAGGTGTCACATCGTGGAGGCAGCGCAACGCTTGCAAGGGAACGCTGACCACTGGAGAACGAGAGACGGACTTATATGCAGACCGAAAGACATACGCAGAAGGGACGCAGGCAGAACGAAAGACATACACAGAAGAGACACAGGCAGACCGAAAGACATACGCAGAAGAGACGCAGGCAGACCGAAAGACATACGCAGAAGAGACACAGGCAGACCAAAAGACATACGCAGAAGGGACACAGGCAGACCGAAAGACATACGCAGAAGGGACGCAGGCAGACCGAAAGACATGCGCAGAAGAGACGCAGGCAGACTGAGACATACACAGAAGAGACGCAGGCAGACCGACAGACATACGCAGAAGGGACACAGGCAGACCGAAAGACGTACGCAGAAGAGACACAGGCAGACCGAAAGACATACGCAAAAGAGACGCAGGCAGACTGAAAGACATATGCAGAAGGGACACAGGCAGACTGAAAGGCATACGCAAAAGAGACACAGGCAGACCGAAAGACATACGCAGAAGAGACACAGGCAGACTGAAAGACATACGCAGAAGAGACGCAGGCAGACCGAAAGACATAGCCTACACAGAAGAGACGCAGGCAGACTGAAAGACATACGCAGAAGAGACACAGGCAGACCGAAAGACATAAGCAGAAGGAACACAGGCAGACCGAAAGACATAAGCAGAAGAGACGCAGGCAGACAGAAAGACATACGCAGAACCAGAGAGAAGAAGAAACAGATACGAGTCTAAAGAAGATGCATTACATTCCTAAAAGAATGCCTATGAACTATGTATAAAGAATCAAATTAGAACAATGTGGCTAAAATTACATTAGAACCAGAGGGCGGCCTACTTCTAGGAAGCCTGCGTGGGTTTTTTATATCCAGCATTTTAGAGGTGTTAAAAAGGTGCTATATAACTAGATAGATAGATAGATAGATAGCTGACCAAAAATAGAAATACATAGAAATAGAAAGGGAGAAGGGGAGATGGTTGAATCGTAACAATCTGACAAAAAGATTAGAAGGATATGAGTTCAATACTAGCTCCACAAGGTTCACTCAGCCTTCCACTCCCTAGAGGGCAAGACTGTTAATTAAGCAGCAGGAGAATTTGCATATGATCTTGCAGGTTGCAATACAGTTATTCTTGATCCCTGTCTAACTTGTAATCATCTGTTACTGAGCACTACATTGTGTAATCCCAATGTGCAATTATCATTTTTAATTAATAAACAGATATTATTATTACTATTATTATTATTATTATTATTATTATTATTATTATTATTATTATTATTATTATTATTATCATTATTATTGTCATTATAGTTATGCATTCAAATGCACGTGTACACATATTGATGCAAAGTATCTAGCTTTGTGCCACAGTAATTGCTCTCTTTCACAGAGAGGTTCTGTCTCCATATATAGTGAATGCTTTTATCAGCGAATGCTTAAAGAGTGTTCTGGGAATAAACCACTCCAGCGTTCAAAGAAAGCGTCAGACTGACAGAGAGTGAGTGGCCGCATCTGTTTCAAAGAAGACAGTGCACAGCATGCAACAAAGAACAGAACATCAATGATGCATAGAAATCTTTACACCTTCGCTGAAGAGATCGGAACAATCAGTACAAGAAACTTACAATCCAATTCAGATCAAACTATCAATTCAGATCAGACTATCAATTCAGATCAGACTATCAATTCAGATCAGACTATCAATTCAGATCAGACTATCAATTCAGATCAGCTATCAATTCAGATCAGACTATCAATTCAGATCAGACTATCATTTCAGATCAGACTATTAATTCAGATGAATGAACCCAACAACAGTTCTGCTAAATAAGGAACTAATAATCTGGATGATAACAGAAATGATGGAAAGGTGCAGCAGTCATCATCTCAAGACTTTTCTTTTCGACCAGGCTTAGGTTGAGGAGTGACTCTGAGTAGAGATCTTGAAGGAGGGCCGTAAATAAATTAATGTGATTTATTGACTGATTAATTAGAAACGAAGGGCATGTGTTTGCAAATGTATTATGTAAAAATGAAATCTTCAGAATTTCTTGAGGAGGCCATAAAAAAGCACAATCAGGAAGACCAGCCTATAAAAAGGTGCTGTATGAAGTCAAGTACAGAATTCAACCCGGTTGCTTCATCCATTCGGAGACAGGTCTGAATACGGGAAGGGGTCTAACTGACCGAAGGGACTCTGATTAAGTAATGATCTTCGTTCCTTTGGTGAAGACATCAAAGTTCATTGCTGTCACACATCTCTCTTCCATCCAGTCATTTGTGAAGCGCTGATCAATAAATCTCCTGTACATTCGAAACACTCTTCCCATGTCTGAATTCTCACTAAAGAGACTTTTCTTTTTTACATCTGCCTCAGATTCTGTGCAGATTAAGTAAGTAAGTAGGTTTGTGAACAGTTGGTGGACGTAAGAATGTTTGGATGTCAACAAGGCATCGCAGGCTACAGATCTATTAAAGTTTGAAATGGATGCTCTACAAGACTTTCAGTCAGTGCCTTTGAGAACTGGGATTATTGACTGACGTTTGAAAGTTCTGATGATTGCACAAGAAGAGTGCTCTGTATTGTTTGTAGACATTTTATTTGATACAAAATGAAATCATAGCAGAAGAAAGTATAAATCCAACATTTTATAAGCAACTATAGAATGCTAAGTTCAACTCGCATCTATACAGAATTTACAGATGTATACATACCTACACTACATACATACATACATACATACATACATACATACATACATACATACATACATACATACATACATACATACATACACACATACATACATACCGACATACATACATACATACATATGCTAAATAGAGCCAGGAGCAACAGATTTGATGGTCAATGGTAGGCCATAGTCTTTGGACTGTCCACTACAATAATGCTTTCATTGCTCAACAACCAACCAGTCCAGCCAGCACACACCTCTAGCGATGTGAATTATCTCTGACTGTTGACACTTTACTTTAAAACAGTCTGGAAACTGTCAGTCTGTGAACATCACTGAGATGTGACAGAAATGAGTCTCCTCGCCTGCCATCATCCTCCACCTCCACCCAGCAATATGGACTGGCAACTCTCTGAATATGTTACAAACTCTGCTGGATGGACTCTACATGTGTGCTGACCAACCTGACAATACTCACTCTGCCAACATTTAGAGAATCATATGCAAAAGGATTAACTTCTGCTGCTGCTGCCACACCATTTAGCATAATGAGAAGGAAGTATAGAAAGATACAGAAGATACAAAACTACACAATGCATTCACAGTCTTACATATGTAATGTATTCATTAAATCCAGTTGTAAAGCGACTCTACAATAGGGCTAATCAGGGGTACACCCAACCTAAGCGCGGCCAACGTCTCCACGCGGCAGCTTGAGGTGGATTCGAACCTAGAACCTTGAATATATAGCCAGTAATGCTTTTTCCTATAGAGTCTGTGTAGTGTGTATCTGTATATCAAGGTCATCATGTGAACTGAGGCGTCCTATGTATAGCTCAGCGCCCTGTCACTTTGACATGAGAACTACCTTGCCACTGACGATGCTACGAAAAATTGTCACAATTACAATTACAAAATCGTCTAAGTTACAATACGTTCAGCTACGTACACTGACATGCGAATGATTACGAAAAAATGTTGAAATAATAACGGCATAGTTCGAGACGATGACTACGACGACTACGACAAACTCATTACAGTCACCTGCCAGAAGATCACAACCTTTTACCAACCAATCTTCTTACCTACAGCATCACCACTATCATCATCACCACTATCATCATCACCATCATCATCATCATCATCATCACCATCATCACCATCATCATCATCATCATCACCACCATCCTCATCATCAACATCACCATCATCATCATCATCATCACCACCACCACCATCATCATCATCATCATCATCATCATCACCATCATCATCATCATCACCACCATCATCATCATCATCTCGTTGTCTGTCTCATCAGCTGGAAAATTTCATCAGCCCACATCCTTTTAATCATTCCAGCCACCGCTGCCGCTTCTGCCTCGCTCGCTTTCCCATCTTTTCCATCGCAATGGCTCAGCCAAACCAATTACCTTGTCCATCCTCCTGTCATTCCATCTGGAAGTAGCGCACCCACCTCTCCAACATCGTCACAGCAAGAAAAGAAAACCCAGCTGTGGGTCAGGGATATGTAAGAATTAATATATGCACCTTCAAGGACAACACACGCTACCCGGATAAATTTATCACAATTTAACTGTACGTTAAATGTTTTGAAAATTTAGTCAAATTGTGATGAACTTTTCAAAACTGCCATACAGATAACTCAGTACAATTTTCTGTGCCACCAACGAATAACCCTTACCTATTAGAATTGCCAACTTCTAACATCATTTCGCTACCCTCCCAAAGGTCCACTCAACCTTCCATTCAGCAGATGGTGCTGGTAGACGAAGATTATTATCATCAACTGGTAATTTAATGAGCATCGTCTGCTATTTCAAACGGTGGTGGTGGTGGTGGAGGTGGTGATGGTATCCTAATATTAGTAGTAGCAGTAACTGTACAAGAGTTGAAATTGCAGTAGTAGTATATTAGCATTAGTGTAATTTAGTTCAAACTGTGGTGGTAATTAATAGTGTAATTAGTATTATTATTTTGTAATAGCCAATCACATCATGAACTCGTGACAAAACTTCAAACATAAAGATCAAAACTGTGGCACAAACAGACTGCAATAATATTAAACCACAGTTTCATCATAATCACCATTATTTCCACAGCTGCACATGTCAGCATCGTACATCGTAGGCTACGCTGACTCGCCCGCCATCTCTATATCATTTCGGCAGATCACTGCGTCTAAATGCAGAATTTAGTCGATAATTCTTCTTCACACGCTGCTTCATGGTGTAGCCACCGCTGTTGCGGACCAGCATACATCTCCGAATTATTCTTCGCTTCTGCTTCTGCTGCCGCTGCGCATTTCGAACGTTACAGAGAGACGGAGTTTTCTTCGCACATCACATCTTGGCCTACGCGGCGACCGCGTCCGGGATGGATGGGTTTCCTGATGCACGGTCGATTCTCAGATCTATATAGGGACTTAAATATAAATAAATGTATGTATTATTATATATATATGTGTATATATAATATATATATACACACACATATATATGTTTATATATATATATTTGTGTATATATACACATATATATGTTTATATATATATATTTTTATATATAATATTTACATATTACATATATATAATACAAATAAATATATATATATATATATATATATAAATTTATATATACATATAATGTATATACAGGGTGGGCCAAAAGTATTTGTTCAACTTTGAAGGCTTATAACTTAGGCAGTTTAGCAAGTAAGTGTATGCTTAATGCATCAAATTAAAGATCGTTATATCAGCTATAAGTCCGACAAATTTCATTACGGTAGCTTGCACTACGCGCCATATAATTATTGTGTACCGCACCTACCTTGTTTTCGGACGTAAACAATAATTTCATCATGGCGCCGTTAACAGAAGATGACAGGACTTTGATTCGAATTTTAAAAATTGAAAAACATTTAAATGCATATCAAATGATGAATGAATTTCCTGCTATGAACTGGAGTGAAAACAATCTCAACCGATTAATTAGACAAATTGACGCGAGTGCAAGTTCTAAAGGTAAACCTGTTACTGGCCGTCCTCGTTCGGCACGTACCGCTGACAACATCGCTCGACTTCTGAAAGGCCGTAAACACTTTACTCAAAGCGTCATGGTTTCAGTGGCTGTCTCCAATCTCGGCAAAACTGCATTCTTTGTGACACCCAAGGCCAAAGTGAACAGCGTGTACTATATACTGTGATGAGGTACTTGGACGTGGATTACTGCCAGATATGCGTTTGAAGTCTGGAAATGATTTCGTTTTTCAGCAAGACGGAGCTCCCGCTCATCGTTCTCGTCATACCGTGGAGTTTTTGAACGCGAACGTTCCTGAGTTCATCGAACCACATAACTGGCCGCCTGATAGCCATGACTTAAACCCCGTTGATTACTCAATCTGGGGTGCTTTGCACATGGGCGGAGTTTATCAGGGGCTATAGGAGCTAACCCCCCCCCCCCCAAGAAGGCCCAGATTTAGCTTTTTTTACCATGAAAATAATATCTTTTTCCGGGCTTAGCCCCCCTAAGAAGGCATTAGCCCCTCCAAGAACGGAGACCAAACTCCGCCCATGGCTTTGCAGCAACGGGTTTATTGTGAACGGATAGTAAACGTCGAGCATCTGAAGCGCGTCATCAATCGTTGCTGGACTGAGATCAGCCAGGAACTCATCAACGGAGCCATAGATCAATGGGCACGTCGCATTCATGCAGTCATTTGAGCTTGTGGAAGACACATTGAATATTTATTTGACTAAATAATTCTTGGATTTCTTAATGGCTATCAATAATGCAAACTTGCAAAGACTAATTTTCCAAGTTTTGTATTTTGCAAGATAGACGATTTAAAATCATTGTAAACTGATACATATTCAGTACAGTAGTTTTACGCAATTATTATTAAAGCTAAAAATGTACATTTTGGAACAGTTGCAGCTGATATAACGACCATTAATTTGATGCATTAAGCATACACTTACTTGCTAAACTGCCTAAGTTATAGGCTTTCAAAGCTGTCATCTTCTGTTAACGGCGCAATGATGAAATTATTGTCTACGTCCGAAAACAAGGTAGGTGCGGTACACAATAATTATATGCCGTGTAGTGCAAGCTACCGTAATGAAATTTGTCGGACTTATAGCTGATATAACGAACTTTAATTTGATGCATTAAGCATACACTTACTTGCTAAACTGCCTAAGTTACAGGCCTTCAAAGTTGAACAAATACTTTTGGCCCACCCTGTATATATGTATATATATATATATACATGTATATATATATATATATAAATATATATATACGACGTGGTCGACGACGTCTGCAGTGCTGGAAATGGACAATTTTTCTCAACGGAAGAACAGCAGCAGCGATGCTGTGGGTCTCTCGATCGCCTTCGGCCGTTATTCATTGGTGCAACTTCGACACGCAGGCGATGACCCTGCGGCGGCTCAAGGGATGATGGCCGGACATGCATCACCTACTACTACGAATGAGGAGGGAAGAAGGATGACGCTGAGAAAGGTTGTCATCGTGCATCGCAGCGACGCGTGGGATGCTACCGTCGCTGCTGTTGTCGATGTAGGCTATACGCACAAATTCAGGCAACCTGGTTCAGAAACTCTGAACACGATGTCATCCGTCAACGTTGGAAGAAAGCAATCCATTGGGTGCACTCTACGTGTGTGTGTGCGCACGCGTGTGTGCGTACGCGCGTGTGTGTGTATGTGTGCAATGTGTGTGCGTGGGTGGGTGAGTGTGTGTGTATGCATGTAATGTGTGGGCGTGGGTGGGTGCGTGTGTGGGTGTGTATCAAGGCCGTAGACAGAGGGTGTTTTGGGTGTTTGAACACCCCCCGAAATGGAAAATGCAGAAAAAAATCTATTGCATATTTTAGTTCTTGATGCAAAAAAGCATGGAAAAAGTCATAAAACACCCCCCAAAACGAAATAATAGATTAAATTTCAATCTAAAAAATCAAAGTTAACGACTAAAAAAAAGGTCATCAGAAATTTTGACGGCGAAAATGGAAAATAATTTTTTACCGGACACAGTGTATGTATAAACGCATTGTTCATGATTCCAATCCATGTACAGGAAAATAGGTCGTATCATCATTGAATCGTATATTTAAGCTTTGGTTTTCTTTACTTCTCAGCATCTCCATATCCTGTTCATCATTCCAGTTGCTTGCAGATGCATTCTATTCTTCCATGAATGTCTTTATCATTGCTGCCAATCCACAATTCCACATCCATCATAATATGCCATTATTAACATTCAGTAGTTGTCCAAAGTGTCCCTCCTTCCATCATTTTCTACATGCAATCTTTTCAATCGCAATCTTTTATTGAAACCTTTTGCCAAAACAACAACAGAATATGCACAGCAAAAGCAGAATCGCAAGAAAACCAATTGGCATATAGGTGACAAAAGGGATAATAATCCTGCTCAGGAGGGGCAACCCAATTACCATGAAACAAATACGGACAGATCAGAAGTTAAACAAAGTTCATTAACTGTACAATTCACGTAGATAAATGTAATAGATGCATACAGATTGACTCTTAACTAAAGCTTAACTACTAGACTTAACTACTGACAATTATTGACTAGCATAAACTTATAAACTTTATTTTTCAACGGCTAAATGAGATCGCAGCATTTTTTAAATATTAAAAAATTAGGTGACTTGCAGCATCATCTGCTAGTATTTTACAATTTGTGTATTTTACTGATAAAACTTTTAGCTCAAATTTCCACTGAGTAGCTTTGCCTTACTGCTTGCATTCTGTTTGTCTTAAAATCTTTTTCAACCAATTTGCACTGATGTTCTATCCAGTCGTCTTGTCTCAATGCAGTTCCTTCTGATTTCTTTAGTAAGTCAGATAAATTGCTTCCTGTCTGCAGCGTAAGTTTTCCTATGCTCCCTCCATTTCCCACAAGTTCCAACAAGTGCTTAAGAGTGCTTAAGAGTGCTTAGCACAGTGTGTCCGAGTTCAATAGGGTTCAACCCCAACAAATAAATGCACATAAGGTACAGAAAAACAGCGCTGGGCAGAACTGTTCTTTCTTTTGCCGGCACAACAAACTCTCGAACCATTCCTATAACTTTTCTCATCTTCAATCTGCAATTCTGCACGGATGCCTAGGCGCATCTAGATCTTGGTTAGGACTATATAAACTTATTTTATCCTGCATTCCATATTCGACTATATCAGCACTTTTATGTCCACGCTCACATCAGCATTTCACTAAAAATAGTGTCTTTTTCATTGCAACGGAAGTTTCAGACCAGATTTCATACATCAATTTGTGTGAATCTTGATGGGAATACTTATGAAAACCGGGTGTTGCAGCCACATAAACCACTCTTTCTACAGCAGAGTTGAATAAACCATTAAAATGTAAATTTCTTCAAAAGTACAAACACGCTTCTGACATGATAACGACGTTAAATTGAGACACTAATTACGAGATGACTTTTTGCACATAGTTAGAGACATTTAAAAGATAAAAGGTTGTTTTTTCCTGACAGGCAAATTGAGCAGAATCCGTAGAATTAAAGGATCAATTAGTCAATATGTCCAGCACATATTCTGAACATTAATAGTCAATTAAATTTATCTCTCTGCATGATCTGTACAAAGAGCACAAAATACACCATATATATATATATGTGTGTGTTATCATGTGTGCGTGTGTTCATGTGTTTGTGTGTGTGTGTGTGCACGCGTGTGTGCATGCGTGCGTGTGCGTAATTAAACTCCTTTACAATACATTAGAATATGCTCATCAATATTAATTCTGACGGACAAGTTACACTGATAGTCATACAGCCCAACCTGATGCCAACGTTAATGTCGCTTGATTTATTTTTACGCTAATAAATTAATTATTCATTAATATAGTCTTGAACCACAGTGACAATTAAGTTGCAGAGATCCTCAGATTGTGACTAACTGCCCAAGGAAAACTGCTCCCCAGACAAACGACGTTCATGTCATCTGCAAATAAAATTATGAGCAATAAAATTATTACTGGCAGGATACTGCAAGAAGAGGAAACCAGAGAGAGATTGTGAAATGGATATCAGAGACATGTCCGCAAAATTGCTGCGGAAATGGCTTTTGCACGGGCAACACACAGAAGACAACTGGTTAAATAATGGACCAGTCCTGGTCAAATAATGGACCAGTCCTGGTTAAATAATGGACCAGTCCTGGATAATTAGTGGGCCAGTCCGTATGATCCACCCTTGGAATCTCATTTGGCTCTAACACCTTCAGGATAAGTGGAATCAAAGGACTTGTTGAAGTCGAGAAATCAACTCTCCGCTTCGTGTCATTCCTCACGTAATTCGTAACATATTTTAATAGACACGAGAAGATTAGCAATAAATTGGATAAGATTGATAATAAACTTCCTATCTCTAGTTCATTGTGATGGTCAACCCACAATGCTGACTTGCTAGAAGTTGGATCACAAATGCTCAGAGTCTCTTTTTACATCAAAATACACCATTTGCCGGTGACCCTTTTGACCATAATACATCATGACCTATCCGATTTGCTCCTGAATAAATTCAAAACAAAGTATCCTTTGCCACCTGAAATTCATTCCTCACTCGATTGACCATTTATAAAGCGCTTCTTGCAGCAAGAGCCTTTCAGAAGCGGGATCATCTGTAACTAAACCATAACCACAGTTTTTATTGCTCAAAGTAACGGTTGACAAAACCTCTTTTTTTACTCAAACTGGATATAGAAACTAACAAAAAGCAAAAGGAGAGAAGACAGAGAACCCTTAAGTGACTACTGTCCCACTGGCAGGGTTTCCCAAATAGGCCTACAAGTGAGAAGAAACAGCAACAGAATAATAGGCCCAATAATAATAATAATAATAATAATAATAATAATAATAATAATAATAATAATAATAATAAATAAATAAATAATAATAAACCATAAAAATAAAAAAAATAAAAATAATAATAATAATAATAATAATATTAATAATAATAATAATAATAATAATAATAATAATAATAATAATAATAATAATAATAATAATAATAATAATAATAATAACAATAATAATTTAGAGGCACTTTAGCCGAGTCAGACCCAGAGGAGAGCTAATAACTTTTATCATCATTTAGAACAATGACTACCGCTTCTGTTGTTTATTGTTCTTTATGTGTCTGATGTTGTTTGTCGGAAATATTAAAAGGATAATAATAATAATAATAACAATAATAATAATAATAATAACAATAACAATAAGATAGAGTGGCATCTGTTTCAAAGAGATCAATAACAAAGGAACACAATATTACCAAAATCCACTAACAATATGAACATCATCTGTCGCAATAACAAAGCTAATAACAATAACAATTAAAAGTATAGCTATCACCATATAAAAACGCACAAGTTCACAAGTAGCCAGCCGAAACGACGCAACGCCATTCGAAATCGCAACCTATTATCCAGTTAATCAGAATGGAAGAGTAATGTGGAAAGCACCATAAGTATTAATTATGCATACGCCTATATAGCACGTCCAGCTACGACACAACCGCCTCCACCGCCTCCTCTGCCGCCTCCCTCTGCCGCTGCCCCGCCGCTGTCGACCCGGCCTAGGCCGACCACCGACGGCTAAGCTACTTAAATTTGCATCGATGGTTTCTGGCCACATGAACTGGTTGTAAATGTGCCGTTGAATGATGGCCTTTCGCCGCCGCATCTTTCGACAATTCACACATCATTAGAAAAAAAGTGGCCTTCGCTCATGAAGTCTCCGATCATCAGATCCCGATTAGAATGCAAATAGAATGAGTCGGGGCGAAAAAAAATTCCGAGAATAAAATGGCGAAATTCCGAGAATAAACTGACGCCGAAGAGACAGGGCACAGCCGGGCGACACGACTTTCGTCGGACGGTTACCGTAATTGCACGTTTTTTTCAAGATAGTCTCTACAATTCAGTTGAGTTCAGCATAGCCAGAACAGAATTAGACACTGGTCATCAACATCAGACCTGCATTTTTAGGCGGGTATCAAGGGTGCTGTCTGTGGCATCTGGATCCACAGTTGAAAGTTAAGCTATGTATAAATATGTGCATGGTGCACCACCGGATTGTCAGAGGAGCCAATGTGGGGGTAATCACAGAACCTGGACACGTACTAGCCCTAATGCAGCCCTGATCACCATCACCATTATCATCATTGTTAATAATTATATTTATCATTACTGGTAGTAATAATAATAATAATAATAATAATAATAATAATAATAATAATAATAATAATAATAATAATAACACTATTGTAGTAGCTGCAGTTGAAATTGAAGCAGTTGTCACAGTTGCTGCGATTAATTAAGTTCGCAAGTAAGTACTAAGTAGCCTACCCTTTATTTGCACCTGACAATGTGCACATGAATCACATTTACTGTAATGATTGTAAGATATATTTTAAGCAAACTACTACAGGAGCAGATAATAAAATCACACACACACAAAAGTTACTAAAAAAGATAACTAAAGATATTTGATCAATAAAACTATCTTTAAACAGCTTAACAATAGGCAGAATGCAAAGAAGTCCTCGATCCCAGCGAAGCAAGTACATGTCCTCAGAAAGAGATGGGAAGAGATGATAAAGTTATTCAGTGTCCGAAGAAATGTAATTTATGGATGAGTCTCTTGTCTGATCGGGCAATCAGCTTGTCGTCTGCTGTGTGAAACCTCCACATATTTGCCATCCTGCGAGACTTTTCAAGGCAGTATTAATGTGCACAGTGTCATATGTGAGGTGAGAAATCGAGCATAGGCATACATGATCCTAGAAATAACTAGCAACCGCTTGAAAAATTGACATTCGTCTTCCAGATAAATATGCCCTGCTGTCGTAACTGGTTGAGAAAAGCATTGCAGTTAATCCAAATGTAAATGGCAAGTGCTCAAAACAGTCAGTGTGTCCAACTGTGTGTCACAAATGGTCACTCCCACATGTCCACCAAGCTTATAATTATGAACAGCAGAAAAGCACTGACTCTGTCGTCAACGTAAGCTCACAATGTATTTGCCTACGACAATATTTAAAACAGTCATATATCGTTAAATGCTACGAAAATAGCCATTTCCAATTACACACCTCAGCGAGTCTCAGCGAGTCTGACGCTAGCATATTATTCATGCAAATTAACGTCTGAAGGAAATCAGAAAATTAGTGTAAACAAGCTGTGAGAGGACGATGATAACAACGCAGCTGTATACCGCATCATCAACAGCACAGCGATTTTATCGTCGCGACGCACGGATTTTCGTGCCAGAGGGATTACGCACGTATAATTCTTGGTTTATGGAGCCCAGTGTGAAAGCCGGGCACGTTTGAGGGACAAAGTGAATGGGTATTACACATGCAGAACTCAGTCATCGCAGTTCAGCCTCTTTTGTCAGCGCGGGAACATAATTCATTAAGTTCGTTTACGCAAACGTGCGCAGAAAACTTAGCATATGACGACAAACGAAAGCCCAAACGAAGCCCAAACGAAGCCCAAAAGAAGCCCAAACGAAGCCCAAACGAAGCGCTATGGTTTGGAAGCATGTAGCCCACACTAGATCACGAACGCAAGATGTCAACGACGCAATCCCGTCATGCCTTAAACGAATTTAATGCCCACGCATTATAACTCTGGGGCATTTGATGCTGACAATCAATCAATTATTCGTGGCTGCCAAAGAAAATGAGGGATAATACCTATATCCACCAAGTGTTCAACACTGAACCGCCTTTCATCACCCCTTCCGCTTGCCGCTAACCTAAACCCAGAGAAGGTGTTTATAACTCTGACACCGTGAACCCCTCACCTATAAACATTCTTCAAGCGGATTATCATTAATGATCCTGCCTTCGTGGGATATTGTGGGATATTCGCCACCACATTGTGTCACACCGTGTCTGTGGTCTTCTGCTGGCTTTTCCCTGCAGTGCTTTACATTGCATACAGCTATACTACATCACATTAGATTGTACTACATTACTATGATACTCGAGTACTCTGTCAATGTCCCCTGTAGTAAATATATATGCTGTAGCCATCTTACACCTTGCCTTACACAAATGGTGTCTCAATACTTTAACTTAAACCTGGAAATTGACAAATCACTGAAAGTAAACAAACAACATGTACTGGCGGAAATGTCAAACTGAAAAACCTTAGAATTATAAGACTTTACTCAGCAATGAACTGAGAGTCCCTGATAAAGTGTCTTTGCTCTCTGATCTACTCAACAAAACAGGTAGTGATAAATTCACCTCCAGTAGGCCTACTTGATGTCCATCCATCTAATACCAAAGCAGGCATTGCAGGTGGAGTCGAAATCTCAAACCAAATTTCTGCCTTGATGGGGATTTGAATCCTGATCTCTTTATTGACAGCTCAGTATGCTAACCACTACACTATGCTACCCACTACACTATGCTAACCACCACACTATGCTAACCACTACACTATGCTAACCACCACACTATGCTAACCACTACCCTATGCTAACCACTATGCTATCAAGCTCAACACATGTGGGAAGTTGAGGCGGGAAGTCAGTAAACAAACTGAAGACAGTTAATCTGGTCACGTAAGATGTCACTTGGAATTCTCCCTTTCTTACACATCATTTGCAGCAAACAGTGAGGGGCAGAGACCTTTAATGTACAATAGGAACATTTGGCTTTCCGAATTCGAACCATGTTGGAACTGATAGGATATCTGAAACACTTGGTAGATTACGGAGCCACAACCAACATCATTGGCAGCATGTCCGTTTTACGTACACACACATGCACCTGTATTCCATTAGAGCAGGCAATGAGATTGGAAACATATAATTAGAGAAATAATTGCCAGACACGGATACTTTTGCACTTAGTGGTGTACTAAAAGAGATGGATATCTTTGTACTGTTCACAGATGGAAAAAACTCAATTACCATGCAGCTCTAAAGAAACTAGTTCGGCAGCAGAAAGATGAAGGCTGAGTCTGACTGACCAGTAATATTCATAATCATCAAAATAAATGGATCAAGGACATTGTCAAACAACAACCAGATTAGGACAACAACCACAAAAACATTGCAACGCATTGTGACTTTCCTCAAATCCATACATAGCCTATGGCTTACAAGAAGTGCTTACGAATATCACTGCCAATTGTTCAGAGGCAGGCTGAAATACAATTATTTTCCATTTGCAAATCAAATTCAAAATCGAATGTTATTGCTTCCCCCCCCCCAAACAAAAGAACAACAATTACACATAATGCAATGTACAAATGATTAAGAGTGTAAATGAATGAGTGATTAGATTTGCAGAGAATTAGAGGTAGGGAACAATTCATCTTTGAGTTTAGAAATTATTTTTATGCTTGTTTACATCACATGCAACATTGCAAGTTCTACAATCCAAGTACAATTATAATGCCACAAAGCCCATTCTACCTGACACCATATCTATCCTTCGTTGTTAAATCTGTTAAATCTGAAGCTTGGTGCCGGTGGTCATAGATTGAGTATTCGAATATTATGAATATTAAGATTTTCAAATATTCACGAATATTAACGAATATTAAAACTGCCAACTTAATATTCATAATATTCAAAAAATTATTTATTCGTGTTCTTTCAAGAAATTCTTAATTCTTATTTTGTTATTTATGAAAATGTTTAACTTTTACTTAATGAATTGTACAAAATTGAGCTATTCTACGCATAGACCTATACCAGTAAGTGACAATAACTATAATAGATTTTATTGTAAAAAAAACCCTCAAGGTCTCTGCTGAGTCTGGTCAATGTGGCCATGCGGCATTCATATCACATTCAATGGATGTAGGACATTTCCCCCCCTGGACATATTCCCCCCCGGACATATTCCCCCCGGACATTTACCCCCCCGGACGTTTTCCCCCCCGACCTAGGACATTTCCCCCCCCCCCATAAGGGTCCCTATCCTATGTTAATGAATGACTGCACTAACCCTATCACTAACCCTAACCGACCCTCGCGATGCCTAACCTGACCCTAACCGACCCTCACGATGCCTAACCTGACCCTAACCGACCCTCACGATACCTAACCTGACCCTAACCGACCATCACGATGCCTAACCTGAACCTAACCAACCCTCACGATGCCTAACCTATGTTAATGAATGACTACACTAACCCTATCACTAACCCTAACCGACCCTCACGATGCCTAACCTGACCCTAAACGACCCTCACGATGCCTAACCTATATGTACAGAGTGGGGGGAAATTGTCCGGGGGGGGTAAATGTCCTAGTCAAAATCGGGGGGGAAAACGTCCGGGGGGGTAAATGTCCGGGGGGAATATGTCCGGGGGGGAATATGTCCAGGGGGTAAATGTCCGGCTCCCACATTCAATACTTAATGTAACTCACTTTGTCTGACTTCTGCCCCTGAACTGCCTCACCGATGGCAGTTGGAAAGACTAGTAGCAGCAATAGTAGGCTAAATTATAAATAAACTTTAACTGCCTATTATGCCTATAAGCTTAATAGTAACTGTATATTGATAAAGTAGTTTTATATCAGTGTAGCAGGATGGAGTAAATATAAATGCCAACGCAGAAAATAATAGTGCCAGATTACACGCAAAATGTCTCCTGATCTCAGCATATTAAGCGCAATGCATATTTTAATTCAACCGTGCCCTGGATGCGAGTGAATGTCATAGAGACATACAGAAGCTTAAACTGCTTAATACCGAGTAACATTGCGGTTTCGATCGTTCACCTTAATTCGTTAACGAATATTTACGAATATTTACGAATATTAAAAAATCTTAATATTCACGAATATTTACGAATATTAAAACCTAAAGTCACGAATATTCAATCTATGCCGGTGGTTAGAGAAGACCAAAAGAGAGAGAGAGAGAGTAATCACGGAGAGGCAGAGAACAGTGAAGATGGCCACAGTCCACAGTGTCCACACCAACAAAGGACGCGCTCATTACAGTTTTTACGGACCACTCAATCCGCAAGAGATAGCCAACCGACCGACCGACGGACCGACCGACCGACCGACCGACAGGCATTGTGCAGAATTTCAGTGGCAGTGCTTAAGAGAGCACGGCTTAATTGGTAGGCATCCCGAGGTCGTCGCTAGTCCTTTCGCTCATTCACGTATACAGGGGAAAATCCACCCTTTGTGAATATGTCGGGTGCTTAACGTCCTGCAGTGGATAGATTAACTCCTGCCATCCTAAATAGATGGTAGCGTTAAATTCCTCTGCAGGGGCCTTTTTCCACCAAACTCATTTCCCAAAACCACCTAAAATCGCAGGACTTGGACGAAATGAAGCCATTCCAAGGGAAGATAAAATTCACATCAGCTCTCTCGACAATAACGATTGAAAGTGTCTGGGCATGCAGTTCATCGAAAAAAGGCAAAAGATGTGACCAGGTGCAAGGGACTAATTACATGGAGAACGATAATTCAGAGCAGGGCAGCTGTAAAAATTAAAGTTCAAAAAGTCAAAGTCATATTAAAGAACTGATTAGGTAATGCCTACCTCTTGTAGGCACACTGCAGACAACTCCGGAATAATGAGGAGTCAGGACAACAATGAGAAGTGTCAGCAACACAAAAGGTTGACATAAGTCACAGACGATGACATGATGCATGACACAGACGACACGATCCATGACACTCGGGGCAGTCAGTCGAAGTTGATTATCTGAAAAAGGAGCACAATAATTATGTCTAAAAATCTTAAACTTCAAAATCTAATCGAACAACTGTAATAAAAATAAAGAAATCTTGCTGACAAAATGCTTTGTGAGGTAAAATACAGTTACCATACAGTGCCGCACCGTAATCGTAAAGCCTACATTTCTACATCACCTAAAGATGCAAAGAAGTGTGAACCAGTTTATTTACTGGTTCCCTGTGAGGACAAAATCGACAGCAGAGGTCAAAGGTCAAAATTTGGAGAATCGTCAGATGGCTAAACTAGATGGCTAAACTAGATGGTGTTCACATATACACTCAAACAAACATTGAGCCAGCAGTCATACTAAGGATTTGCAATTAACAACTGTAATATAAAAATTTTCTAAGAAACCTCATCAGTGTCATTTTCACTACATGAGCTTAAACAAGTCAAGAAGAACAAAAACTTCATCAGCACGCAAACAACGCTTAGCTAACTAGAAAAGTCACTACGTGGACCTTTCCACTCAAAGATAATAATGTATGATGACGATGATGATGATGATGATGATGACGATGTTGTTGTTGGTGGTGGTGGTGGTGGTGGTGGTGGTGGTGGTGGTGGTGGTGGTGGTGGTGGTGGTGGTGGTGGTGGTGGTGGTGGTGATGGTGGTGGTGGTGATTATAATGACGAGATGACGACGAAGACGATGACGATGATGACGACGACGATAACATGAAGCGACTTCATCAATAAAAACAACATAAAATAGGTAACGTGCAAGGTTCATTCAACTAAATTATGCTGACAGTTGCTGCAGTCACACTATGCGACAGTGACAGAATTTATAACACTGTATCAAAAGAAGATATTAACATTTGCAAAACTCATAAACAACAAGCAACTGATGAATAAAAGACTTCATAAGAAATGAATACAAATGTTGATGTTGTGCACCAGCCTGCAATCTTTTAACTGCATTAAATATGTTTTCTTTCATAGGACCTACATGTAAATACAACAACTGGCAAATAACAATGGCAGTCATACAATGTAACGTATGCTCAATATACCCTTATCATTGTCATTTGCCTCAACACAAAGGACAACAGTGACTGGCAGCTAATGACAGCTAATAATTAATCGAGGATTTAAAAACCCACCATGGCATATATAATTATATATATCGTTTTATACATATATATATATATATATATTATGTGTATATATATATATATATATAATGCAGGCAAAAGACAATGCATGCCTATACCGATGTTAAGATGGGACACTTGTCCCTTTCATGAATTACTTACAAACAATTTTGGCTTGCAACAATCCATGATGCTTTAACAGCACCTGTATGTCTATCTGTTGTCACCCATTGTTACCGAACATTCATTATGGTCACAAGTCGGTTTGAATTATGTTTTTCTATATCATCATGCACTTCATTGTATTCAAACATTTATACGGTACCTCTAGCAGACCTGTGAACAGCTCATAGGTACTCCCAGTGTGCACGGCCACCAGAGAAGAAACAGATTTTTGAGAAAAGAAAACGAGGAGGATGAGGGGTCACCAGCTAGAATCTGATAGCCAGCCAATGAAGACAGAGCGTCCAAAAGAGAGGAAACAATGGAGATAAAGGACTGGTCATCCTCTATTGTGTGAGGAACCAGAAGATCGAATCTGTTTAAAGGGCGGAATGGACAATTCAAAGAGGAGGCTGAAATTGGCCAGATTATTACATCAGCTAGATTTGTGATTTGAGTGCAATTGACATTCTGTCAAAATGCTCTGCATTCGAATGCAACGCACGGCATAACTTTTTCTTTTTCAACCAATCTTTGATTCTTTCTGCTCCTGAAGGACTGCACCAATATCAGCCACAAACACTAAACTAATCTTACGTCAGTTAACATCAAATATAGCAATGTTATCTTAACATAGGCCTACATAAACATATTATGGTTCATTTCTGTGCCATGCCCCTGCAGTAGTTTTAGGCAGTCAGACATTGATGATGATGATGATGATGATGATGACGACGACGACAATGATGACTATGATGTTTATGATTATGATTATGATGATCATGATTATGACGACGACGATGACGATGATGACGACGACGACGATGATGATGACAATAAAATATACTTAAATCCATTACAATCTTAATCATGTGCCAAACAGATCCATATATATATATATATATATATATATATATATGGATCTGTTTGATATACTTCGGTTACTAAATGTTTTGACAGTCTGTTGACAAACTTGATATATATATATATATATATATATATATATATATATCAAGTTTGTCAACAGACTGTCAAAACATTTAGTAACCGAAGTATATCAATCTATGTAACAAGGAACAATTTCCAATTTAACACTTTACAGAAGAGACGAGAGCCTGCATTGGTTTCACAGTCAATCTTTCAGTGCACACTGCTGTTGCTAAAGTGTTAAGCCATTCAATTACAAAGTTGAATGGAGTGACGAGTAGGAGGATCTCGTGGGTCAAAGAAGAGCAAACGGACGCCATACAAAAGCCGATGATACCATGTTGTGTATACGTCATCTCTTCTGTGCAGGAAAATCCTCTGAATCTGTATGCAGTCAGCCATTGCTTAATTGAATTCACCTGATGACAAGAGAGAACGCCGCAATGGAAACCAATTTACTGGTGAACTCGGCGGCTCAAGGTCATTTAAGCGCATGCAGAAGGTCAAAGAGGAAGGAAGGAGGTGTACAGGACGAAGCAGAGATACAGAGAAGTCTCAGAAGTGTAGACTGAGCGTGGGCTGTGATCTACTGGTAATAATTATCCGAAACTAGGATGCAGTTCAGGGCTTAAAGTGTGGCTTGACAGTCATGGACGGCGTCCATGCACTTAATTTAAAATCTGAATGCCGTTCTGCCACTTATTGGCCAGCGCATCCTGTAAAGGTAAAGGTAAGGGGCGTCCAGGCACTTCTTTTGGAAAGGTAAGGGGCGTCCAGGCACTTCTTTTGGAAAGGTAAGGGGCCTCCAAGCACTTCTTTTAGAGAGGTAAGGGGCGTCCAGGCACTTGTTTTTTAACACTTTAAGCACTGATGCAGTTGATCATCTTAGGATGTGACAGAAGATAGTTGAAACTACAATTCAATCCAATGAGTTTCAACAAAGCAAGTGAGCTAGTGCATTAGCTCTTGAAACCAATTCGCATTCATGATCCAACAATGCAGACAGAATTATCATTTATATACGCAAAGATTGGGAAGCAACAATGTCTGAGTAAACAGGAATGGAGATTTAACAGATTTTGAGTCATGGAGCCTGCAGATTATTTTTCGTGACAATTCACGATTAACATCAATGAAGGTTGATCCAAGTCTCTCTAGGAAAGCATCTCAAACATCGCAATCTCATCGAGTCAAATAACAATCAAGCGATAGTTTTTGGAGAATCATTTACACTTGTCACAGATAATTAGCTCGACAAGATGCATGAGGCAGTACTGCACACACGCTGTCACCACAGAGCAGCTTCCTCAAGACGTGGCAGCGGATGCTAATTCTTCGTCGGGAATCACACGAGTAGTTCCACGTCATCAACAGCCCCATTTCCAGAAGTCAATCTCATTCAGCAACTTGCACAAATATGCAGATAGTACATCACGAGAAGAGAGTAAATATAATGCGATATACTGTTTATAAGATCCCTTCATGTTGTTGATCTTATTATTGCGCTTACATAAAGGGAAAATCAAATACAGAACCAAGAAACAGGACGAAAGACCCTCATACAACTGGCAGCCTACAAGAGAATTGCTTGCAGACTCAGGGCTGTTACAGTCATTCACATGAAGCTTTGTGAAAATGTAAAGGATCAGACAATGATGGATTTACTCAGATACTGTGAAAGTGAGCACGCCTGTAGCAGTGTAGCTGGTATTAATATTCTAGCAAGAGTGACAAAAATATAAACATTCAATGTAATGTCATTTGTACTCAAAACATAAAAATATATGCCTAGACAGGTTAGAGATCATTAAGAGGTGTCAAAGTGGACATTGCAGCCAGCTATTTTTCATCAAAGTTAGAAGCATGTGAGGCTATTCAACAGCATATGTTTCAGTAGCTAGGGAAAATAGTCAGAACAAAAAGATCACCAATTCACGAGTCAAACTCATTGTTGCCCTATTTAACCTATCATAGACCCTACTACTAAATTGAACTGTAGGCACTCCTAATCACCTCATTTCTCCATTTTTCACTCCAGAAAAATTAGTTAGAAACCTTGTGCATTAGGAATCGTTGTGGCCATGCATTAAGAATCATTGCGGTTGTGCATTACCTTGTCCATGGTTCCCCGCTATTCAAGTTCCTTAATTTACTCTCCATATATTGCCGTGCTAGAGTTGGGAGCGCTTCTGAGTAGTCCCCCTTGAAGAAGCGCTATATAAATTCTTGAATGAATGAATGAATGAATGAATGAATGAATGAATGAATGAATGAATGAATGAATGAATACAATATTTATCATCCTCAGTTGGACACTCTTATGTAGAGACATCATTCGCAGTTTCTGTCTTCAATATTTAAAAATCTTTTTCTGACCAATTCCGATCTTGATCAATACAACACACACACACACACACGCACACACACACACACAAAGAGCAGAATCATCGATCTGTCAAATCTAGAATCAGAGCACGCTTATTCTAGGTTCAAGTCATGTTATAGACGGTCATAGAATTCTAATGACCCTATTATAGATCTCCCTTTCCCTTTCATCCATCAAATATACATTAAATTTTTTCCCTTTACTCTATGTGATGCATGTATATTATCGTAAAGTTTAGTTAAGGTCGCCATATATAAATTCAATCGATAATATGGTGTCCCACTGTCTCTAGCCAGCAGAATTTTTTATCCCTTTAGAGACCTTTTTGTAACACTGATATGTTGATGTTGCAATGATTTGTAAACCTTTGGTTACAAAATAAAACTTTTGGATTGTTTGATTGAAATTCTTTACTGTTCTCTCAACACTCTTAAATCTCGATTACCGTACATTGCATTATATACTAGATCGAAAATGCTGACATTTAGTCTATCCTTTTATCCAATGTTGTTTTTATCCATGGCCCATGGAGGATGACATGATGAGCAGTTTCTGCTTCTTCTCCTCAGAAGTTATTTATATATACCGTATATATATATATATATATATATATATATATATAATTTTATATATATATAATTTTATTTATATATAATTTTATATAGCTTTAATCAACTGAGGCTTATTACACTGTAACCGCTGCACTGGTTACATGTTAACTTGCTTATTTATCATTTCTGGACATTGTTTCAATGGCATATTTTTTCAGCTGAGTTCTTCCAACGTCTATTGAAAAAATAAATAAATAAAGTAGTCATGCAAGATAAGTTTAAGTAACCAATTTAGAACTTTAAAAGTTTTGGGGAAATCTCAATAGCCCAAATATGAACAGTTTGAAAAGAAAAGCTCACCCCCCCCATCGCTCAACCCTCCCCCCCACCACCACCTATATGCAATGTTGTCTCACCATCCCATGCGCCACTGTGCGTCCAGGTTCATTCCCTAATGGTGATCTATTTAAGAGATTTCAATCTCTGGATAGCACAGCCAATACATGGGAAGTTTTAAATAGCGTGACGCTAACTCAAATCGATCTCAACGAATCGATTCATCGAGAAAGTAGTAGAACCAATGACAAATGACAACTCGACCCGGACCAACTTCAGACTACTCTTATGGACAACCCTTTCAACTTGACGCAGCGCTCGTGAATAAGCTGGTGTCCCACGCTTGGCTTTCGAGTAGCGCTTTAGAAGTTTGGAGATAACGATTACAATTACGACACGTTCCTACTTAAACTGCACATGAATTTCAAATACACTTAGGCTGCACACAAAAGATGCTAGAGACTGAAAACTCTGAAGCCATACTCGACATTTGTATTTGTATAAGCTTACTACACCGGCATTGCATCAGCATCGCAAAAATCTGTTAAACTCAAGCAGAGGCAGACACAGAAATTTTCCACGGGGGCCAAAAAAATTTACCTTGGGTACGGAAACATTTTGCTGATCCTGGACAGAATAAATCTGACGACCTTTTTTTTAGTCATCCGATCGAAAAGTCAGAAAACATACCAATTTCCCATCCTAAAAAAATCCCTCTGGATCCGCCCCTGAAGTCAAGGGTGTCAGGATAAATGGTCAGAGGGTCGTTAGAAAGCAACGCAGTCAAACTTCAGCAGTCCAATATCTTTCCATAAAGATTCTGAAGCCATGAAATGGCAACAACATTTTTAGGTAACTACAGCACAACTGCTTTAATACTGAACCTCTTTCACACTCTTCCAGTCGTGTTCATGACCTAAGCTACTTTCAAAGCTGTCCTTGAACGCTAGGTTAAGCAAGTGCCAATATCTTTCTCAACACCATGAAAATTTATGGCATGCACCAGGACCATAGAAAATGGCTGCAGGTGCTTATGAACTCCTTCCATTTGATATAATATATTATTGTATAGTCACCATAAAAGACAAAGTCTACTAAATTTTTATCGGCCATTTTGTAGTGCTTGGTCAGTTTATTAACGATCTTTTTTAACCACACTTTGTACTCATATGCAATGCAGTAATCACTACACAAATACCCAAACGATAGACTCAATCGATCCATGATGACCATAAAACGCTTATGGGGCTGGGCTGGCTGCTGTAACTCACAGTCACTTTAATAAATCTGTTTCCACCGCAATCTATCTACTCATACGCAATGCAATAATAATAATCACTGTGCTTTAAAGGCATCAATCGATAGAGCAGGACGTCCATCTTCCGTCGAAGATCAGCTGATCATTCCCAAAAGGTTCGTCTGATAAGCCTATGTTTCTCTGTCGTCCCTTTGCTACGACTGCTGCTCCAAAAGAGAGCAAGCTGTGCAGTTGGTGCGACGCGGTTCATGAGGCAGGCAATGGAACATGCATCCGATGAACAGTCCATTAAAATGTGTCCAAAAATAACTCTGTGGTCTACTACATGCAAAAAATATTGCTAATTATAGCAGTGATAATAAAATAGTGATAGTGGATGATGATGATGATGATGATGATGATGATGATGACGACGACTACGACGACGACGATAACGATGATGATGATGATAATGACGACGACGACTACGACGACGACGATAACGATGATGATGATGATGATAATGATGATGATGATGATGATGACGATGATGATGATGATGATGACGACGATGACGACGAAGATAATTACCTCTGCACCACAGTTTTGGTAGCCAGTAGGCATCAGTACTTCTTGGGCAAAAACATAATAATAACAGTATTAATGATACAATTATTATGCAGCTCTAGATGACTTCTGACCTTCAACCTTTGCCTCCAGCTGACCTTCTGACCTAAGGAATAATAATAATGTTTGCCTTCCAAGGCACAACTCCTCCAGATCCTGACGAGTTCTAGATTTCCCTTTAGAAATGATTTTTGCATTCTTTTAATTTTAAATGCTGAGAGAGCCGAGGTACTTTGGGGCAAAAAATACTAATAATATATTTTCCATTGAGAACTTCTCTAGTGCTCAGAGCATTAGAGTGCTGTTACAAAATGTTGGTGAGCAAACCCAAATTTCAGGGTTGGTCCAGTTGAAAGTCAAGAAGGAGAAACAAACAATTACCCATTGTCTGGTGGTATTTCACATTTAGTACAGAGTCACGTAATTATGCACTGCAAACCAATATGCATGAAAATGAGAGCGGGTATGTTACTAATGTCTTGGAGTAATAGGACAGTGCCTTGAATCCCTTGATCAGCTACAGCACCCTTACAAGACGACGTTTTGAGGCTGTTTACAAGTGTTTATAACCTGTTAAAGCTACTCTAGTCCTGCATCTGTTATATTATTTTCTTAAAATGAAAGTCGCACTTTGCAGCATCGAACGACAAGGACATTGTCACTTAGCTGCTGCTGCTGGTGCTGCTGCCGCTGCTGGTGCAGTGCCACCTTACCATTTGTTTTGATTTACACCTGCAAGGCAGATGTTTCAACTGCACCAAGTCTACTGGAACAAAACATTTACTCACTGTCGCGTTGCCCACTTCATATTCCAATCTCGGCAACACGTTTCTGTAGTTTGGCACCACACGCCATAATGAAGATGCTCTCAAAGGTAATGAAAAAAACTCAGGAAAACAACTAAAGCCGCATATTCTGCCGTGCTAAGCAAAAAGACAGTAACTCAAGTTTTTCCGTTTTTGAGTTAGCACTTGTTTTCACATCCTGACAACATTTTCTATCATATCTGGAAGCAAGGAAACGGTATCGGTCCGGGAACATGGAAAAAAACGGAAACGAAATTAACAGTATCTCAAAATTGGGTCGTCGTGCTAAGCAAAAAAGCAGTAACTTGAGTTACTGTCTTCTTGCTTAGTATTCCATGTATATTCAAGTCCGACCGATTTACAAATATTTCAATATATCGGCTTTCAAATCACCTAGAATCGTCATCTTGGTGTCAAAACATACACATTCAAGGTCAAGGAGTCCAATAGGGTCGACTAAAAGTTTCTCCATGGTCTGAATGGCGGCCATTTTCCAAAATGGCGTTCAAAATATGGATTTTTCAATTTCTCAGCTTACAAATCACTTAGAATGGTCATCTTGGTGTCAAAACATACACATTCAGGGTCACGGATTCCAGTGGAACCATCCAAATTTTCCCAATGGCCTCAATGGCGGCCATTTTCCAAAATGGCCGACCCAACAAGAAGGATTTGTCAATATCACGGCTTTCAATTAACTTAGAATCGTCATCCTGGTGTCAAAACATACACATCTCAGGTCAAGGATCCCAATGGGGCCATCACAAAGTTCCCCATGACCTCAATGGCGGCCATTTTCCAAAATGGCGGACTCAAAAAGAGGGATTTGTTAATATCTCGACTTTCAGTTAACTTGGAAATGTCATCTTGGTGTCAAAACATTCACATTTCAGTCAGGGATCTCATTAGTGCCATCACATAGTTCCCAGTGACCTCAATGACCACCATTTTCCAAAATGGCCGACCCAAATAGAGGGATTTGCAAAATTCACATTTTGGACGGCCATTTTGAAAATGACCGCTATTGAGGCCAGATGAAGTTTTGGGAGGCCCCATTGGAATCATTGTTCCTAAATATGTATATTTAGGCACCAAGATGACGATTCTAAGTGGATTTAATGCTGAGATATTAAAAAATCACGATTTTGGTCGGCCATTTTGAAAAATGGCCGCCGTTGAAGCCAGAGTTGGTTTTAGATGGCACTATTGGAATCATCGTCCCTAAATATGTATGATTAGACACTAAGATGACGCTTCTAAGTTAAAAAGAAGCCGAGATATTTAAAAATATGTATATCTGTCGGCCATTTTGGAAAATGGCTGCCATTGGGGCCAAAGGGCAAATCTGCGATAGCCCTATAGCCAAATATTTTTCTGTGAACATGTTCGTTATATATACCAAATTTCATGTTTGTATCACAAAGAGAACTCTTATTTTTAACCAGCCCGCTCTACCATACGATGAGTTACTGCTTTCTTGCTTAGCATCAAACCGATGTTCAATTTTTCCATACTAAGCAAAAAAGCAGTATCTCATTTTTATACAATTTTTACACAAATTTAAAAAAAAACTAGTTTATTTTCAAAATTCAGTAGTTTATATATAACTGCTTGCAAAAATTCAGAAAGATTCTAGCTTTATTTCTGGTTGAATTAAACCGATTTCTTCTTTATCGTTTTACGCAAATCGTCTTTTTTGAGTTACTGTCTTTTTGCTTAGCACGGCAGTATTGCGATGTGCATCTTGACACCGTGAAAGACTCAATCTCACGACACCTACGACGTGCTCTGTGTACTAGAGTAAGTAGTTCTAGTTCCAAGAGAAACATGATCTCTTCCGTATCTGTACCCTCTGCCTGTGGTCACACTTAAAACACCAATGCTAAATAGTTTACTTCCAAGAGCAACGCACACATGAACATCACACAAGTTTTCTATCACAGTACATGTCCGTATGTTCACAACAATTACCAGTATAAAGTTTAACAGATCACAACTTTTGCATCAACTGATCAGCACTAAAGTACAGGTACCTCAGAATTGCTTATCTGGGATCAGTAAATAGAATTAATTTAATAAAAATTCCATTAGGCCTATGTCATGCTTTTCTTTTACTCTGAAACTGAATTTCTCTTACAAGGTTAAACCTTACGGATACATCGCACATACCTGCCTGTTATGTGTCCGCTTGTGTGAGTGTGTGTGTGTGCATATGTGCATCTGTGTGCATGTACGTGTTGTATTTGTACGTGTTATATGTCTTAAGTTTACTGTGGTGATCTGTGTGCGGTTTGGGAAGTGTGCTTGTGAAAGTGTGTGTGTGTGTGTGTGTGTGCGCTTGTGTGAGCTTATTTTAAAAAATTATATTCTTTTAATGGTAAAAAAGCCTTGATAGACACACTGCTCTCAGATACAGAAACAGTTGATCAAATGAAATATAAAACCTAGGCTTGTCTTTAACCATGTTTTTTCAATTTATCTTTATGTAATAGGATGAGCATATGAGACAATTACAGAAATTGCTTAAAGAACAATTCTATGTTTATAAACTGTATGTATACTAGGCTTTGTGTGTATGTACCGGTATATGTAATTTTGTATGTATACATGTGTGTTGTATTGTGTATGTATTATTCTTGACTAAGTTTACTGTAATGATCTGTGTATGGTTTGAAAAATGTGTTTGTTTGTGCCTAAACGCTGTGTGTGTGTGTGTGTGTGTGTGTGTGTGTGTGTGTGTGTGTGTGTGTGTGTGTGTGTGTGTGTGTGTGTGTGTGTGTGTGTGTGTGTGTGTGTGTGTGTGTGTGTGTGTGTCTATGTGCACCTGTGTGCATGTGAGTTTCATTGTGCATGTGTTATTTATGTCTAAGTTTACAGTATGATCTGTGTATGGTTTGGGAAATGTGCCTGTGTGTGTGTGTGCATCTGCGTGTGTGTGTGCGCGTGTGCGTGTGTGTGCTTGTGTGTGTGTGTGCATGTGAATGCAGCACACTGCATTGTGCATGTGTTATAAATTATGTCTAAGGTTTACTGTAGTGATCTGTGTATGGTTTGGCATCAGTTGTTCCATGTGAGTGTTTCTCATTTCACTGCCACCTGTTAGGATGTGCGTTTTCATCTGTGACATTGCCCCGTTTAATCTCTCAGTGCAATGCCTCTTAACTCCTCTGACACATATATATTCAGTCGTCTGTATGCTGTAACAAATAAAATCTGGTCGATCAGTCTCAAAGGTTTGGATAATTAATGATGGAAATTTGTCATTTGTTGCTTGGCATCAAAGAGCTTATGAAAGACCTGCCATGAAAAGACCTCCCCTCTTTCAATTTCTACAGTTGAAATTTTTAATCAAACATGTTACCAGATGGCATTTATGGACTTTCCGAATTCTGATTGCCATTCCTTGATCCATAAATCCCTCCAATAAATTTGTTCTAATCGCAAAGGACATGGTTGAGCCTTTTTTTATCCAACTGGGTAGCCTATACACTTATACAGCACATAGGATAATTATGGATTATTGTATATGTATGATATATTTATATAATATATAGAATATATAATTATATATATTTTATATATATTATACACTGTGTCCCGATGAAAAGTGGACCCCAACAAAAAGTGTCATTATTCGGTCAAGATTTTTACCATTTGCCTGAAATTTTTAAAACAACAACAGTATCCATACTACCACCTAAAGAAAAGCATGGCCATGTAGACACAAAAAAGATAAATAGATCAAGCAGCAACAGCTCTGTGTAAGGCAACTCAAAGCTGTCTAAACTATGCAGCCAGCACAGATCTGCAAACACTATATCCTCTTTCCATTTAGCCAGATAGTATGAGAAAATCTCGCAACCATATAAAAATAATAAATAAATTATTTAGCCTTGTAACTCGTGAGCTGCGAGTGAATGCAACGGATCAGAAACTGATAAACTTACTCAATAAAACTGACCCCAATGCATATTATCCTGCCATTTCACTTCATTGGCCACCGCTTTCAGATGAAAAATTCCACTTATTCAAAATATTCGGGCAAAAAATGTGCATAAAGGCATTATATTCCAAACAATGAAACAAATTTCACGATAAGAGTGGAAGGAGAAAATCATTACTCTTACAGATCATATTATAGCCTTGAGAATGTTTGTCTTACTCTGAATAAATTGCTACTGCAAGTGACATTGTAGAAATAGTAACAACAATAAAAACTATGTTCACGATTTGAAAAAAGATAATTTTGCAGTTCGTGATAACTAATGACATCTAGGGATGTTAAACGAAAACCGGAAATCCGGTTTTCGGTTCTGAATCCGAAAACCGGTTTTCATAATTGACCAACCGGTATTCGTATTTATTTATTTTTTTATAATATCGCAGACTCGCAGTGAAAATTACTAGAAATGCCAGAAATATTGATTTAGCGTAGGCTTGTTTTCCAAATCTCATCCAATATGGCCAGCAGCCTGTCCGATGAACGCATCGATAATTCGATATCTATATTTAGATGAGCGTATATTATAATTTATAATCGTCTTCTGTCTGTTCTCCCATCGGATGCCGAGTTATCAACGAACAACCGGCCCTTAATTGACTGCTGATCGAACCCAATAAGGTCTAAGCACATTTAATAGGCCTATGAACTCCGCTTATCTTCGATACGCAACCGCCGTGTGTAATAACCAAACAAGAATTCCTGCTAAGTCAGTGCTAACTGACATGGTATTACTGGTATATGAAGTATGAACGGTAGAGTGAGTAGACCAACTTCGTGCGTTCTGTTCTCCAACTGGATGTCGGCATCAGCGAACCGAGATGCAACCAGCCCTAACCTACCTACGGTTTTATTGTATGAAAATTTAGCTAATCTATGGTTTGTTTATAGGCAGCAAAGACTTGGTTGGAAATCGCTTTTTTTTGTTTTGTTTCGGCCGTTGGTGTAAGTACCGTAATATATTTAGATGGCTAAGTGTGAATCGCTTAGTTCCGTTTTGTTTTGTAAAGACTGAAGACACGAGGTTATAACGAATATCTTTCATTTACAATCTAGTACAAATTATACAATACAATTTAAGTTGTATGATGAAGATTTAATAGAAACTTACAGTGCAAATTATGAATCTCTAATAGAGTCTAATTAGAAAATAAAGATATCGTCGTTAGGCCTAATGCTGGATTGCGTGTACAATACATACCTTGCGTAAGCTGCGTTACGTAATAATCTACATAGCTTAATTTGAATTATATAACATTTCCGAGAGACAATTAAAAACCGGTAACCGGTTTAAAACCGGTTTTGAAAAACCGAAAACCGGTTTTAAGAAAAAACCGGTATTAACATCCCTAATGACATCTGAATATAACAGGTCTTCAGAAACGCTTCATGTGTAAATACACGAAACACAAACACATTACATGTATATACGTACAATGGATTTCAAAACACCAGCTTGTGTGTTAAAACGTTGCCTGCAGCACATATTATCATCTGGTGATCTGTTCTCATGATAGTCAGCACAGCACGACCAAATACGTCTATACGTCTCGAAATCTGCACAGAAACGTTGTCCACCCGGTCGGCTGGCCCGCCATCCACCGATCATCCGGCAGCCTTCTTTCTCTCTTCCGTCAGTCATGTGACGACGATGAGGCTTTCACATGACTTCTCCAGACTACATGGGATTAATTAAGGGGGCCGAGCACCGGGCGACGGTCGTCAACCACGCCTCTCCTTCAATGGTCTAACCACCGCGGAGGAGACGGTGGTGGATTCTGTGGAGCAGCAGGTCCGGAGCGAAGGAAATCGAGGCTCAGGACGCATGTTAAAATGGGTCTTTGAGGATGAGATCAATAAACTGGACAACAAGAGAGGAGTGGACGGCATGCAGAATTGCAGATCCGTCTCCTAGTCGACTTTCTGCCAGGTTTTAGCGCAAGATATGCGTCCAGATTAGTCGTAATTGGTCGGCTTAAGACTTTGAGACTTCGTCAACAAACGGATATATCGACTTTGATGGTGATTAACTCGACTGAAACCTGTTCTCAAAGACGCTGTTTCAACGAGAGAGAATCAATTTGAAAACGTTAGCATTAAATAGACATGCTAGAAATCGATACTACTGCTAGAAAGAAAGCGTAAACAAAATTTAAATAACTTTAATATCAAATATAAAATTCAGAGGAAACAATCCGACAAAAATTAAAGTCAGGCCGTGCAGTGTGCACTCGTCACACATTCATCACATTTCACAGGGGAGAAATTTCAGGAGATTTACATCTCCTTGATCCAACCATATATTATAATATACTACGGTATATGTGGCACACTCAGACACAATGCCAGAAACCATCGACCATCGAAGAACACAGACGAGGGAAAACCCCTTTCGGATTAAGTTGAAGTCTCCTACTTCCGGTTAAGTTGAAGTCTCCTACTTCCGGTTAAGTTGAAGTCTCCTACTTCCGGTGGTGGTATTTCAATGACTGATCATCGAAGGAAGAATTTCCTTATTAAGTGCATAGCTCTCTTTCATTCGTTGTCCTATCAGAGTGTGACGGATGCTTGCTATAATGCCAGAAGTAACAGCATAGAGCACGGACAGCCCGAGGGTCCCTGGCTTATATCCTCTTCCTTTCTAACATCCATTCATCATTTATATCGATAGGCAGTCCTTCATTGCCCCGACAGACGCACCCATTCATTTCAAACCAACATCCCCACTCACATCCAAACACACAGTGCACACACTGCACATCTCCCAACAATCATCTTACGTTGATGGAAGGAAAGCCATAAATTATGTGGGGGCTTATGGCCGATGATTTTGCATCACCTTCGTCTGCATACTGCATTCATATTATACACATAAATCTTAATACACACACACACACACACACATATATATATATACACTGTGTCCGGGAAAAAAGGGACCCATTTTCTAAATATCAAAATAAATAGTAAATATTAATCGATTTTCACAATTCAAACACCATTTTAATCCTGACATATTTGTCTAACATGGGTGAAAATATAAAAGTTCCAGTCCAAAAATTGACGTCATGATGACGTCATTTGCACAAAAAAGTCAAATTTAAGAGATAAATGCGCAAATCATCCAAAAGTTCAATATTTTTATGATTTAATTTATCAATATTAAATGTAGGTTTAATTTTATTTTTATATCTGAATTATGTCAGACTGCAATTTGTGGTCAAAGTGTACACCTTTGGCCTCAAAGTAAGGTTCAAAACGGTCGCGCTAATAGCCAATAGTAGCATCGATAACCAGCTTATCAAAATCCTCCTAGGCATTAACATTAACAATTCGTTCACGGAGTTCTTCAGTGTCTCAGAGTCTCTTATCCTTGTGTTGTACACCTTCTCCTCCATCAGTCTCCAGGTCTTATTATCAGCGGGATTAGACGGGCGGCCGTTTAGCGGCCAAAGATTAAGAGGAATGAAATCCGAGTCTCCTTAGTCAACAGTTCCAAATATTGACGAACTCAGTGAGCTGAAGCACCATTTTGTTGAAATGTATAGGCTATTGTTCCGAACATTCCCGAATGTCAGGCATCGATTTTATATGGAGCAGACAATCCCTGAAATAAGCTGCATTTATTTTCATTCCTGGTTGCATTAAATGGATTTCTGTTTTACCAAGAGCCAATATACCAACCGAAACCATGCATGACTTGCCGGCTAAATGAACTTTAATGCAAATGACGTCATTATGACGTCATCATTGTGACTGGAACTTTTATATTTTCACCAGTATTAGATAAATATGTCAGGATTAAAATGGTGTTTGAATTGTAAAAATTGATGAATATTTACTATTTATTTTCATATTTACAAAATGGGTCCCTTTTTTTCCGGACACAGTGATATATATATATATATATATATATATATATAATAATAAATTATTATATATAGGCCCTATAGCATATATATGTACATAAAAATTATAGATATTAACTACTATAAACATTATCATCACCTCTGTTATCATCATCATCATCATCTTCCTCATCATCATCATCATCACCGCTTGACTACCATCATCACTGCAACATCACAAGTCAGTACTTCATCTTTATTTTACTCCTACACTCATTAATTTTTTTTTTATTTAGCTTTTGCAGAACGCGTCCAGCCACTGAACAGTAGCCTCATCAGCCCTGCCTGCCGAGGTCTGTTTCCGGCGCGTGACCGGGATCCATACTGAAATTTGGATTCGGTCCTGCTGGAAGGATCATTGGCTTCCCTCAGTGTGCGATACTCATTAATTAAAGGACCATTTTCTAGATAACCATGTCAGTTGATAGCAAAAATCTACTTATGTGTAAGGAGGTCAATTAAGATAAGATAAGATAAGATAAGATAAGATCAGATAAGATAAGATAAGATAAGATAAGGATATTATTTAGTCATCCAATTGCTGTATATACATGGACTTTGGTGTACAGACATGGAAATGATCAAACATTATCCATCAAGCTGATTAAAACCATAAAATATTCTAAAATCACACAAATTATCCTAAATCCTAAATATCAACATACTACTGATGAAGCTTTTCCTCGTCACGCTATCTGCTACTGTCTGCTGCCATGCAATTAAGTTTAACACTGATGGATCCACAACAATAACACATAATCATTCTGGTACGGAAGTCAGTATAGTAAGCCACAACGAGTGCCTAATGAAAAGCACATAAAATGTCTGATTGCTGGTTCCAGTGAATGCCAGATTCAGTTCTGCTGTTACCATACACACTACATTTAATAATGCAATGTACGACATCGTCGACATGAAAAAAGACTCAGATCACATTAACACGAGAAGCAAAGTCATTAGCAACAGAATCAGCATCAAAAACTCATTAGAGAAACATTTTTTTATCTGCAGGCACAACGCATTGGCAATGAAAAAAGTACCAAAAATAAAGCATGAAACTGTGTACACGGAAGACAAAAAGAAGACTGTCTGATATGGAAATGCATATAAATGAGCATGAGTCGGGAGCGCCTCTGAGTAGTTTTTTTTACTTGAAGGAGCACTATATAAATGTCCAAATGAATGAATGAATGAATGAATGAATGAACGAACGAACATGCGGAAAACCTCAATCGGAGAAGAGCAGGACTTTTTAATGCAGTTCTTCACAAAATGTGCAGTTCTAAATGGATTTCTGCAGTTGTAGAAGCACTAATATAGAGCTAAAACTACCAAAAAAGGTCACTGTCCTCTGATTAGAAGTAATTTACCATAGAGGATGGGAAAGGAAAGGTGTTGTGCAGTTCTAAAAATTCCTTACAAACAGACCATGGAGAACAGACAAGAAAAGAGTGGGATGGCAATTGTGGACGACCACTGAAAAGTATGAAAAGTTTTGAAGGAGTCAAATACATCATCAGCAGCAGCATCAGTAGTAGCAGTATCAGTAGTAGCAGCAGCAATAGCAATAGCAGTAGTATCAGTAATATTACTATACTATTATTTTGACACATGAAGCATATAATTATGAACCCTCAGGTGATGCCCAGAGACCACACAATCACATCTGGGCAAACAAAGTCATAGCAATTTGTCCAGCCAAGCAAGAGTTCTATGGAATGCACTTTTACTCAGCCTGCACAATCGGAATATTACTGTTATTACTATAAAAGGAATTAGTTTTATGGGCAATTAATTCCATTCCCTGGGGCAGCAATACAGGACACATGAGCGACCAGGCATAGGCTAAGACACAAAAGTACATAAAGAGCACAACTCTGGGGAGGAATCGAGAAATATAATTACAAGATACAACTCCTTTTTGTAGGTAGGCAGTAGTCCTATAGAGGAAACAGCATAACACTGAATGTCACTAGAAAATTAGGCCTCTAAGAAAAGACATGCAATCATCAATTCTGAAGCAGCCAAGATGATACATGATTGACTTCACGGTATAGAAATGTGTACTAACTGTTAAAATCAATCAGAAAGTTTAAAAAAATTAATCTGCCCAAGTAAGCAACAGCAAAGCATTAAAACGTGATAACCTACACACGACGAGATCTAAAACTAAAAGGGAATTGTGCAGAGTAAAAAATATCTCCACCGACCTGCACGTCGAATACAAGCACTTCTCCAGCGGCGGCAAACAACTGCAGCCTATATCTTTTGCTCACAGCTCTCTCAATCTCTTGTTCAGACGACGGCTAACGAGATCAGTGGGAGCAGCGCTGTTGGACCCATTAGACGCAGATTTCGTGGTGGTTCGTCGGTACGAGAACAGTCCCTATCCACTACCACCACCACCACCGAACAAGAACGATTATCCACAGCAGGAATACAACGAGCAGTCGACGCAACGATGACGACGACGAACCTACGATGGCATTTAAGTTTACGCGTGACGCGCCGAATCGCGGTGGCGCTGCGCTGCGCTGCTCCGTCGCTGCACAGAGAATCAAACGCCGAGCGCCGCCGCCGCCGCCGCGGAATCAATGAGCACTCGGAGTTTCGAATAATACCATTAGCGAATACGACGACGACGACGAAGACTACAAGCACAACCTCGCACTCTCTCTGTCGTCACCGTCGTTTCAACAACTTGAGAAGCTAGCTGCAGATGCCATGTGATGCGACTATAATTCGATTTCTAACGGACCAAGCAGGCGCACGACACTGCAGCTGGCTGCTGCCCGGGCTGACGTAGTAGTAGGTTAGGCGGTCCGACGGTTGTGGCATCATGCGGCGCTGCTTACCGACGATTATATGTTTTTTTTTATATGGCGACAAATTTCACGTTTTGTCGCGTTCACAGTCTGCAAATTGCCAAATTGGTTTTGCAGGTTGTGCATGTGTCATGACCTTTTAGTGTGCAGTTCAGTGAGTGTTGCCATTCCTAGCTTTTTCCACCTAGATCTATGTTTTTTGCTCTTGTCTAGGTTTCTAGGTTTTTTCCTCAAGATCTAGCTTCATTGTCAGCTATAAATGGAGAATAATTTACCATGGAGGATGGGAAGGAAGAGAAATGGTGCAGTTCTAAAAATTCCTTAAAAGAAACCTCGAGTCCTGCATGGTTGTCGATACGATATTATCATTGGCTGGTCTCGTCGATACAAATGACTTGCTGCCATCTCTGAATAGATAGAATAGAACCTTCTAACGCTGCTATTTCAGTTGACAAATCCGACGGCTGCTGAGCTAAGACACGAGTCTAACAAACTGAATGCGAAACATTGTATCGACTAAACACACTGTTCCACTCTGTCTGGAGCGTATGTATGTAAGCTGTGTGTGTCTGTGGGTGGGTCTGTGTATGTGTGTGTTAGATAAGGGTACATCAGGGTGAGAATTGATAGAGGTGGGGGGCTTCAACCCCCAGTCTTTTTTAAAGCCCCATGGTTAAGTCTGTTTTCACACCCCAACCAGGTATTTTTCCACAATTCTCACATTTGGGTAGGCCTACATTATTTAATAATTTTAGCATGACAGTGACTCGAACATTAACTTTCTCTGACCTGCTTTTATATTACTGTAATTACATCCTCATAGGTTGGTAACAAAGTTCAGACTATGTCACCTTGGGGGAGGATATATAGGGCAGCATTTTAATTTAGATGGGGCATTGCCCTAAAACTCATGAGCAGAATTTCTTGAAATATTAAATTTTATTCAGAAACAGAAACAAAGAACTCAAATACTATATTACTGTAAGAATTCCATAATGAAAAAATGATTCTCTAATGTTGATTAGAGAAACAGAGCGTAAACAATTAAAAAAATCTCGTTCGACTTGCTTCCACTCCGGTGTTTGACTTCCAGTTCTCTGACTAATCTAATATCAACATGACTTTTTCACTAGTCAATTATACTTCGATTACAAGTTCACTTGAATTGACTTGATTGACTGATGCTTTATGATAGCAACTTTAGTACTTACAAGATATTAAATAAAATTACCACAAAACAGTAGAAATCATTATAACACTTCATTCATCCAACAGACTTGACCTCTTGGTTCCTCACTCTTGAATTGCCAATATGGCTCAGGATCAGATGCCTCAATTGGACCTCCTCTTTGGAATGTGCTTTCTCCTTCTGTTGGCAGTCCCTCTTTCTTTCTTCTCAAAATGTGCATTCTTCTCGCAAGGTCTTGCGCACTGGTAGCGATTCTGAACTGTTCACCCTACTAGAAGCACCTTATAAATGGCCTAGATACAATACAATACAATACAATACAATGCAATCTAACATACATACGTTTATTTTAATCATACTCTGCTTTTCGATTATATGTGATGGTTCAGTGGCAAATGTCCTGATCTTTAAGTACCATGCATGACTAACAGAGTTCATATGATGATGATGATGATGTATCTTGTGATACTTTTTGATCGATGCAACTCATAAATCTGCGCCGATAACCTGGTTGCTTGATTGGATTTTTGTCATGTCTGCACCTCAGATAAAAGACTTCACAGCCTCAGGACCCTGACGCAGACGTTGACAGAGATGATGGCGCACATAAAACCTGTGCTGTTCTCAATTTATTCTGTGTTAATTTCAATGTTAAATACTAACCTACCAACTGCAATACCGTGCTTGATAGTTTCCATACTACAACCCAGTGCACCATGCTATTTGTACTGCTGCATTGCATTGTATTTGAAGATTATTTAATCGACTCTTCAGCAGATCATGAAAGACTGATTGCCTAATTGACAAACACTGACTGAATTGAATTGTTGGCTGACTGCTTGGCTGACTCATTAATTTTGTTGAAAGCTCAAAACTGGACTTCAAGAATCAACTCAACATTGCTTTTACGCATCATAGCCTATAATTATGCACAACATAACACTTTCTTTATCCTCTTCAAATGATCCTCGAAAGAACCGTCCAAGTAAAAGGATTGGATTATTTCAGAACTTACAAGTCAGTAACAAAACATATATTAGCCTATGTCAGTGGTTGTCACTTACTTAAACTGCCAAGACATGGTGCCAACATTTAAGGGTCTTTCTAGTCTCATAATGTAGCATGTCAGTTCATGGTGACAAGAAGAGAGCTTCTGATTGGAATGAAACAACCTGCAGCAGGTAATGGTGGTAGGTAGCCATTAGTCACGATCACAACAATTGCAAGACTGACTAATGCCATCAACCTGACGTTTATTGGAAGCTGTTGCTGTTCTGCAGCATCACCCATGGCATGCTGAGAGAGCAGGACAGATGATGATGATGATGCACTATAAATGCGTGTTATAAATATAAATGTGCATATGCATACATAATTTATATATATGATGTATGTATATATATGTAATATGTGTATAATAATTATATGTTATGACAACAGGTTTAGAAATCTGGTCCTTAAAAGTGCACTAATCAACATTCTTCAGTTAGAACACTGATTTAATGCAGCGAATTTAACAGGCTTCGAAAGGTCTATACAAAATCACATAAACACACAGCGCATGCGCGCGCGCGCGCACACACACACACAAACAGATAAACTAATTATGTGTATCTATACATCTAGCACTGAGCAACAACATTGAATTCCTGCAGTTTTTAAAGGCTTGTTCTTGTTCCTACGCTCAAGACCAAGACAAGTCTTAGTCTTGAGACTAAAGGTATTAGTATGAAGACTAAAGGTCTTTGTCATGATCTTGAGACTAAAGGTCCTGGACCTTGGTCTTAAGACTAAAGGTCTTGGTCTTGAAGCTGGAGGTCTTGACAGCAAAGACTGGTAGAAGTAAAGTCTAAATGGCGGTCGAGGGTCGAGCGGAATGCAAAGTTCACTTTTTGTGGAAAATATTGCGTTTATTCGGAGAAAAAAAGTTGGAAACTCTCTTATTGGAATGGAAGGTTTTGTTAAATTTTCAAAACAATCTGTATGGTAGCCTACTTTTCGAGGACACTGGCAACAAACTATTGGAAAGTTTCATTTTTATTTATATAGATTAAAGTGTTATTTGTACTGTTAGGCCTACTATAATTATGATTGTCACCTACTATAACCTAAGAGCTCTACTTAAGTCCTCGGTTGCTTTCATTCTGTCAAAGTTGTGTCATTTATTGATGAACTGGTGCAGGTGGTTCCTTTGCAATGGTGTGCTGTAGAAATGTTTCTTTGCACTGCAAACGATGCACACCCATAAATAACCAAACAATCTGGGTTAAATAAATCCCATAGTTTATAGGGCATATCTAGTAAATACGCTTAAATCTGTATGTTTATTGCTCAGGACGATTAGCCAGCCAGCAATAGTCGGAAATTGGTCAATGGTAGCCCACAAGCCTATCCTGTAAAGTACATGGCAGAACTTTGGCATCCTATAATTATAAGGGAGCAACTTCCTTCTGGAGAAGCAGAATACACAATCATCGCGATCTCATAAAACTGATGGCGGCAAGCAGTATGTGCATACTCGGTTCCATTATATTATATCCACCGACGATCACCGGTACATTACTCCGATGCATCAGCGCTCTTTACTGCCCGACCTAAAAGCATTTCAAAATAAATTTATAATTCCAGCGCCACTTCATAAAACCAGAGTAAGAGGTTACGAAATGCACTCACGAAGCCATCTCGATTCCGGGTCGAGCCACGTTTTAATACCGAACAGTCAGTCGCATCTCTGCAATGTAGAAATGCTTAGGGGCCTATACGGACTGAACTTGGCGTCGGAGACTATGCTAAAAGAGAAGGATGGTTAAGTAGCCTTATAAACGAGCCTTTTGCATTGTTTCTATCAGTGATCAGCTTAATGTTCGATATGAAATTTACGCCTCCCACGAGGGAAGGGGGGCGAGTCTCTGAATGGCCTTCTCGGGAGTTATGCATAATTTATTTAGCGCCGGTCGGACGTTATAGAAATGGCAGAGGCAGTCAGTCAGAGACGATGAAACAAACTACCCGTAGCGTATACACTCACTATACATTGTATACAATACTCTCAACAACTACTTGGGACCGAACAGCACTCAGCAGTATGCCAAACTACACACTCCGTGCTGCTGCTGCTGCTGCTGCTGTGCTGCTGCTGCTGCTGCTGCTGCTGGTGGTGCTGTGGGAGGCTGGCGATCGTCCTCATCTCAGGCGATGAAGATGACACACTTGTTTATGAAAACGGATGAGTTAGGAAGCTGCTACAGTCATCAGAACACCGAGACAGCTTACCCAGCAACGACTTACTCTGTCTGTCTTTCCGTCTGTCTGTCTGTCTCTCTCTCTGTCTGCCTCTCTGAGACTCTCTGTCTCTGTCTCTGTCTCTGTCTCTGTCTCTGTCTGTCTGTCTGTCTGTCTGTCTGTCTGTCTGTCTGTCTGTCTGTCTGTCTGTCTGTCTGTCTGTCTGTCTGTCTGTCTGTCTGTCTGTCTGTCTGTCTGTCTGTCTGTCTGTCTGTCTGGCTATCTGTCTTCTCTCTCTTTCACTCTCTCTGTCTTTATTTCTCATCTCTTTCTTCCTCCCTTCTCTGCCTCCTTCGTCTGTATCTCTTTCCCCAATAGACCCACATCCTCACCCAAACGTAGCATACCTGTACCCATTTGCGTAGATTTATTTCCCGGATTCCTATCGCTATATCTTCTTCGATGGAGAGTTCTCGCGTGAAGCTGCAGTGCGTATAATAAGCTTAGAACTAATGATGGACCCAAACTTATCCCGCTATGATGAGTTTTCGCCAATAAACCCCTGAGGAGGAGCAGGACGAGGAGGAGGAGGAGGAGGAGCAGGACGAGGAGGAGGAGGAGGAGGAGGAGGAGGAGGAGGAGGAGGAGGAGGAGGAGGAGGAGGAGGAGGAGGAGGAGGAGGAGGAGGAGGAGGAGGAGGAGGAGGAGGAGGAGGAGGAGGAGGAGGAGGAGGAGGAGGAGGAGGAGGAGGAGGAGGAGGAGGAGGATATGAAGAAGAGGAGGAGGAGGAGGAGGAGGAGGACGACGACGACGACGAGGAGGAGAAGGAGGAGCAGGACGAGGAGGAGGAGGAGGAGGAGCAGGACGAGGAGGAGGAGAAGGAAGAGGAGAAGGAAGAAGAAGAGGAGGACGAGGAGGAGGAGGAGGATAGGGAGGAAGACGAGGAGGAGTAGATGGATGGATGGATGAATGAAGCTATATTCAGATTTTCTCTTCGCACTTGTCGACGACACCGTCTAAGATACATTGAGATTGTCATCTCGAGTACCGGCGACCATTCACAACACAAGACACGCTGAGACGGTCACCACCACCGCAGCCGCCACCGCGGCAGATCCCTTCCGTATTCGCTGGTAATTGGTAGCATGAGGTAACGCGCTATTCTGTGTCGACGTCGGAACCATTTCTCATTGCCGCATGCGAGGACAGTTGACAGGAACGGGGGGTGGAGTGTGGGGAGTGGGGGGAGTGGGGAAAGGTGGGGTTAGCTGGCATATGAATGAATATATTCGCACATTAAACATGTACACATGGATACAATGCATACAGACAAATGTACACATTATGCCTCATCGGACACACTCATAAAGCCATGTCTGTAAGCGTTAGACACTAGCTGTAGCGCAACTAAAGAAAGGTGATGACTGATGGATGCAACCTGCAGTGGTTAAAGTGGTTGAGTGAGCAGTGAAAAGAACGAATGTGTGAACAGTGGGAACGCAAGCAAAGAAGAGTTTTATGGGAACGCCTGTGTTTCCAGGGTTCCATCATGACGAGCAGTGGGAACGCAAGCAAAGAATTTCGAGAGCAGTGGAAACGCAGTTCCCACGCGTTCCCACTTTCCACCCACTTTAAACCCTGGCAACCATTGGCAGTAAACTTAAACTTGATGTTCCATAGTGATTGCATGTCTTACTATACTGTGTTCTACAGTCAGAGAGCTCTCAGATTCTCTGTTGCTACAACAGTCATCGATGCATTCAGACATTACCCTGAAGAGTGTAGTGTACCACTTGGAGCAGCAGCAGCCTGGGAAATATTCTGTTCAGCTCATATTAAGGCAACAGTTTTATTCCTCCGCCCACCACCACCACCAGCAGTCACCACCATGCGCAATTTTTGCACATATTATATGTGCCGCGCATTGAGACGTTGCTCCTCAACGGTAAACTGCGTAAATCTCTGGCTATTATACACTGCCTTTCATTACCATGCAATTCGGCTGCAGCGGCAGGTTTACTGTTCGCTGTGGCCTTCCTTAGTTCCTTACTTCACAACACAGCCAAGGTCCTCCGTCCGTGGAGTGCTATTGAGTTTCGCGGAAAGACGGTACGTGGATCAAACTTGGAAAGGTTTTATGGTTATGCTAATACGTTTACTACTGCGTCGTCAAATGACAATGCGGCCCGACCATGCAGTCGAGTCTTGCTTAAGACTGCGCCGCTCAAGAAATGGCTCATGGCTGCAACATATCTAAGCCAACAGAGAAAAGAAACGATAGGCCTAACAGTTCTTCGTTTAGCACACAGTAGGCCGACCATCGGTTGATACTGCCATTACTGGTTATCACAATACCGGCCGAACACTAAATGTAATACGAGACACAGCAACCATGAGCAGCAAATCCATCAACAAACTAGTATTCAACAACAAAAATCATGCCACAGATTTTGTATGAGGCATTATATGTATGCTACCATGGGTTGCAAAACAGCAATCAGGCAATTTACATTCTACTTGAAAATCATGAAGCGCCTGACGGATCCTGCATACCTCTGAGCGGAAAAAATAATTGAAATAAAAGCAGTAATATAGAAGGTAGTGGTAGATTGATATAGTGGTAGTATAGTAGTAGTAGTAGCAGCAGCAGTAGTACGTAGACCTAAAAACGAAAGTGTTAGCTATAAAGATGAAGTCTCGCATATTAAGCAAAATTAATACCATCTCCCTGCAGCGTCTCTCTATAGATGCACTAAAACGACGCCATGCATGGCTATCATGGTCGCGTTCGTGGAACGCAGAGGGGGGCAAGGACGTCAGATGCAGAATAGTTGCTCCTCTCGGATAGTTTAGATCTAAGCACTTGAGGACTTGCACCTTCCTCAGTCGAAAATTCTAATAACAATGGTAGGCTAATACGTATCATAGATAACAACTATCTGCATGAAATGCATGTAATGAGGCGGAAATTAATTTATATTCTGAATAGGCCTATTTATAATGTGCTTCAGACATGCAGTATTATGAAATCACTGACCCGCAGAAATGTTTAATATTTGCTGGTGTCATTAGCATTAGCAATAGCTCTATAACTGAAAAGATTTCACTATGAAAAGTAGCCTAATACAGTACGGTCTACAAAGTAAACACACGCAAAATCGCTTAAGGATTAGGGGCCTAGGCCGTTAGGCCCTACTATATATACTGATTAATGTCCTGCTATAACCTTCCCTGGTAGTCTGTTGTCAACTGGAAAGAAAGCCACAACCCTGTCCCTTTCAAGAGTTTTATTGTCTTTGCGTTTGACTGCATTTCTAAATATTACATGAGCATTGTAATGTATACATCTCCTGTTGTGTGTATTTATTATGTATGTCCACTGAAGGTAATAGAACGCACTGAAATGCAGTTTGCATTACACGGTCTTGCAGCTGCAGAGTTAAACTAAGACCTTAGACTAGTTTGTCATAAAACTAGACAGAAGCGCTGGAAGTGGGAAGGGCAGATGAAGTTATACACGACGTATTCCGATTACTTTAATAAATAAGACAGAGACGGTTGGTGGGACTATAGGAAAAACGAGCGAATCTGAAAAACGAAAACACATAGGCCTATAGGCCTACATGCCAATTAAAATGGATTAGTAACTATGGTTTAAGAATAATGCATTCACAGGAAGTACCGGTAGTAGTTGTCGTTGCAGTAATAGTTGTTGCAGTAGTGGTAGTACTAATAGTAGTAGTAGCCTATAGTAGTATCTTGGATAATTTTACTTGGAACTTTTTTACTTGGGTGACCCTCCCCAGCGGGATGTCCATCCCTTTACGGCCTCCCCTTTGTAGCCAATGCATGCATATTTTCTACTTTTGCTGTCATATTGTTTTCTGGTTGCAATAGAGTGAATTGAATTAAATTGAGCCTAGTAGTATAGGCCCTAGTAGTGGTGGTAGTAGTAGTAGCAGTAATAGTAGTAGTAGGCCTAATCATACATGCATTGACACATGCGGTGAATAGGCATAATATATCAAGGCACAAATACAGCATGCCTACATGTACAGTTGTACACAGTGAATTTGGTTTTAGATATGATCTATAGTCATAAACTACGTGCATTTCATGCAATCTTTCTCAGATCTTATCCATCGAACACTCCACCCATTCGGTTGCTTCCGGTCATCTTACAAGTAGACTGGAACGACCTCATCCTGGAGTAGTCTTCGAACCTGCTACTGCCGTGCAGCATCGGCTGACCTTGGCTGACCTTTGCTCCAGTCTCAGATGGAAAAACCTTCCCTCTGAGACTCGTAATTCCATGGTTTTAACTGCATGCATGGGGCATTGCCGCATCTCTGCCCGCAATCTTTACACATTTCGTTTCTCGTCGGATCTTCACACTGGGAACGCTTCTGGATATAGGTTGTAGCCTACTGGGAAAGGCGCCTTCGAAATCCGTATACAAGTACAATACAATACAATACAATTCCACATTTAGAACCAAGGATAATCAATCATACTCTGGAGTGCACTATAGAAATAAGCAGAGCGTACTATATGTTTAGCTTGTTGTCAATTGTGGATGTGACAGAATAGGCTACACACACACGCTCACACGCACACACACGCACACACATGCATAGGCACACATATTGCATTGTAGGCTGTCTGCTATGTTAGTAGTTAAGATTGGTGTTAGCCTACTTCAGATTGTTTTATGTAATCATACTGCATTGTGTCAGTTTGAAAAATAAACACGAAGATTGTTATTTACACACACTGTCACACGCGTGCGCACATCGTTTAACTATTTGCGCACACATGTATCAAGGGAAATTTGGGACCCTCTTGCAGATTATTAACATCACCCTCAGAGTGAATCCACTCTTTCTCATGTAACAGGCCCTGTTAGTACTACTGCTATTGCTGCTGCTGCTTACTGCTACTACTAATTCTAGTACCATAAATAATAATAATAATAATAATAATAATAATAATAATAATAATAATAATAATAATAATAATAATAATAATAATAATAATAACATGTTTTTTGCTGCAACGCCTCTCTATTACTGTCCAGCGCTTCAACTCGGTGGCCTTTCGAGGCACTTTAGCCGAGTCAGACCCAGAGGAGAGCTAATAACTTTTATCATCATTTAGAACAATGTCTACCGCTTCTGTTGTTTATTGTTCTTTATGTGTCTGATGTTGTTTGTCGGAAATATTAAAAGGATAATAATAATAATAATAATAATAATAATAATAATAATAATAATAATATGGATGACGAGACAATCAGAGTGGCAGTGGGTCTGAGATTGGGAACGATGACCTGCGAGCCCCGCACGTGCCCTTGTGGGATGAATGTCACTGCAGAGGGTTCGCATGGTCTATCATGTAGCCTAGGCCCGGGACGAATAGCCAGACACGCAAATCTAAACGACATCATAAGCCGAAGTCTTACACAAGCTGGAATGCCGAACATCAAGGAACCACCCGGTCTCTCACGCACTGATGGAAAAAGACCCGACGGGATGACTTTGATTCCGTGGCGAGGAGGACGCAGCCTCGTGTGGGATGCCACCGTAATAGACACGGTTGCTCCTTCCTACCTACATGCCTCGGCTGCAACGGCGGGGGCTGCAGCTGAATTGGCGGACACGAGAAAAACTGTCAAGTACGACCACCTGTTGGCCAACCACCACTTTGTCCCCGTGGCCATGGAGACCCTGGGCCCAATTAACAACAATGGACTTGATTTTATTAAGGACCTTGGAAAACGTCTAACACTAATCTCTGGAGATATTAGAGAGACATCTTACCTTTTTCAACGCCTTTCTGCCACCATCCAACGCTTTAATGCTATTTCTTTCCGAGGCACTTTTGCCCAACCAGACATGCATATGCGCACTATCGAGTGAGCCGTTCCAGATCAACATTATTTATATCTCCGGTTATTGTTTGATGTTGATATTGATAGTTTAATAAATATTATGTTCATAATAATAATAATAATAATAATAATAATAATAATAATAATAATAATAATAATAATAATAATAATAATAATAATAATAATAATAATAATAATAATAATAATAATAATAATAATAATAATAATAATAATAATAATAATAATAATAATAAGACAGTCGGCCTGGGACAAACCCTTGCTCGACAAAATAATATCCGGTGTTCATGCCAACCTCCCTGACCCGGAACACAGGGCACGCCTCGGGGCCACTGCAGCCCCGCATGCTGGCGATTGGTTACTGGCTTTGCCCATTGCCAACTGTGGACTTAAGCTGGATGACGAGGCAGTCAGAGTGGCAGTCGGCCTGCGGCTGGGTGTGCGTCTGTGCGAACCACACAAATGCCCTTGCAGGGCCCCGGCGGCCGCTGATGGCCTACATGGGCTCTCCTGCACCCTGGGACCTGGCAGACACCCTAGACATGCATCACTGAATGACTTGGTCCATCGAGGTTTGATCCGGGCGGGTTTTCCATCAAGTAAAGAGCCATCGGGTTTGCTAAGATCTGACGGTAAAAGACCCGATGGCCAAACCTTGGTTCCATGGCGGGTGGGCCGATGCCTAGTCTGGGACGTGACGGTGACCGACACCATGGCCATGTCTTATCTGCCAGACACCTCTCAGACAGTCGGAGCGGCGGCCGAAAGAGCGGCGGCCCGCAAACATGAGAAATATCACCAGCTCTCCACAACGCACTATTTTGTCCCACTTGCATTCGAGACCATGGGACCGATAAACAGTGAAGGCCATGTCTTTCTATCTGACCTAGGACAAAAGCTCAGCATGGTTACGGGGGACCCACGAGAAACCTCCTTCCTGTATCAACGTATCTCTTTAACGATACAACGTTTTAACGCGATCGCATTTCGAGGCACTTTCGCTGATCTAGACAACGAAGAGTAGGGTCATTCTGGACTGGTTTTTATACTGTAGTTAGCAATAAGTCCCTGAGGGATCCTAAATACCTCGAGGCAAAAAAAAAAAAAAAAAAAATAATAATAATAATAATAATAATAAATAATAATAATAATAATAATAATAATAACATTTCAGGATGCGTTGTGAAACCTGGGACGAGGCCTGATTTCTCGGAGATTCATTTTTACTTCTAAAACAATTATTGTTGCAAATACTGAGGGATCACTGATACCTCGGGTTAAAATTAGAAAGAATAATGATAATGATGATAATGATTATAAAATTATAATCTAGCATGCTTCATTGCAACGCATAGCATATGCATTTTTAACCAGTGGCATATTAGGCCTATGGTTGTCATTTTCTATAGAATGCCAGACGCTTTCTTAGTTGCACGGATACGTCGAAATACTCTCAGTGCGCTTGCCTTCCATGCAAATTGCATTTCAAAGACGATTGCTATCTGATGCCGTGACATAAAGAACGCTTTTAGCCATTGGACAGCGAGAGACCTTACCAGAGCATGGATAAGTGGCTAATGGTAGCTGCAGCTGTAGCCGCAGACGTTATGTGCCGTTAATTAGTGCAGCAAGGGCGACCATGGTGGCAATTAGAATCTAAAGAAAGACAGAAAGTTCTTTAACCCTTTGGAACAAGTCTATGACCAAAGGGACATGCAGTCGTTACAAAGGCCGCTGTGGCTCTAATGGTGTCATTAAGCCGTTGGATAGACGAGTAATTAGCATACACGTTGGTAAGGGTTCCAATCCCGGATACCCAAGGGAAACCTTCAAGATTTAGTTGTTTAGCAATTAGTAATCACACTTCTTTTTTAAATTTAAGCCCTTTTAGTGTTCAGCCTTTCTAAGGTTTTGAATAGACAATTAGACATAGAACTGAAACTAAAACTAACAGGCAAAAATTAATGTCACATTAGAGCTATTACTAAATTGATTTTGAAATTTAAGAAACGTGAACCATTGCAGTGGGGAAAATAAAATTCCAACTTAAACTAAAATGACCCGAGCTGAGCAATAAACCACAGACTGGATTAGAAGACCCCTCAACCCCAACATTCCACATCAAATTCTCACCCAGGATTGAATTTTAAAAATCTTCCTGAGCTGCAATAACTATGGTGCAGTGAACCTTCTGAATCTAAGATTTCAACGAAGGACAAAACAGTTAATCTTTTTCATCATCCAATCGCAACAGAGAAAGTCATTCGGAAACTAATGTGTAGCTGTTTATCGTGCAAGAAATGTTGGATTTATGTTTGCACTGTGAACAAGACTTACATGTATCGCACCTGACTCTGCAAGAGACCTACATAATACCTAAGTATGAACAAAACTCACATCTGTATCAACAACACTTACATCTGCATGAAAGTAATATCGCCAACAGAACATTAAAGGCATGAGCCTAACTGAACTCCCACCTAACTTTAAAGCTCTATTTATAAAGACAGTAAATAAAATAGCCAGATACAAGCATGCATACAAACAAGCATATGTACATACATACAAAGCATACGTACATACATACAAGCATGCCTTCATACATACATAATTACATACATACAAACAAGCATGCATATTGCATATACACCGTGATTCAAAAAAAGTAAGCCAAATTGTTTTTCATATATCTCTAATGCCTGATAACATATCACGCTAAAATTTTCCAAATATTTAGAGAATTGGACCAAGAATATGATTCCAAAATTTCATGAGATAAAGTTGAACGAATAAAAAGATATGAATCGTTAAACTTCATATGCCGAAATTGCCGTTTACAAGCAATTTTCTGTCAGATTCAGTAAAATGTAAGTCAAACTTTTTTCTCATATCCCTAATGCCTGATAAATCATTCTAAAATTTTCAAGATATGTAGAGAATTGAACTAACAATATGTCTCCAACGGTATGGTTTGATTATTTAATTAAATAAGATGCTTAAAGTGTCATCCTCTAGCTTGCACGCAAGCCTTGAGGCGCTGGCGCCATTAGGCAACAGTATCGTCGATTATCCTCTGGTCCAGGCCATCCCACACTTCCAGCAAGCGTTGCTTCAGATCGTTTATAACTTTATATCATGTATTGTTGTCTGGTAGACTCGGTCTTTCATCATGCACGCTCAACACTTTATAGTCGACAGGATTCAAATCGGAGGCCGTAATGTGTGGGAAATGAACTCTGCATGGCGTCTCACTTGTCAGCATTTCGATGGTTTAATTGGCTCTGTGGGCTGGTGCTGTTCTGTTGAAAAAGAACACAGCCTTCACCTCCACCTGATTACAGGTGGAAGATGTCACAGCAGAAAGTTGCGATAATATATTCCGAAAATTTTTACTCTAGGATCACTAAAGACCAAAATTGGGAACTATCTGGCATCGGAAACGCAGCGAACACCATCACAGATTTGCTGAAAACTGAAATTTATGGAGATGAAGTTTAAATATTCATATCTTTCTATCCGTTGAAATTTATGACATGATATTTTGGAATCCTATTCTTGGTTCAATTCTCTAAATATCTGGAAACTTTTAGTATGATTAATTATCAGGCATTGGAAATATAATAAAAACAGTTCAGCTTACTTTTTTTATTGAATCTGACAAAATATTGCTTGTAAACGACAATTTCAGCATATGAAGTTTAAAGATTTGTATCTTTTTATCCGTTCAACTTTATCTCATGAAATTTTGGAATCATATTCTGGGTCCAATTCTCTAAATATTTGGAAAATTTTAGCGAGATATGTTATCAGGCATTAGAGATATATCAAAAATAATTTGGCTTACTTTTTTTGAATCACGGTGTACATACATGATATAGACAGACCCATGCAACTAATGAATTTTGACAGGTGGCCCAGCAGGCAAAATGCTTAATTAAGATTCATAGGCCCCTATATAAATCTTGAAACCACAAGTGCATTGTGCTTTGAGTAATAATAATTTACCATCCACGATGATGCTGTCATCAGCTCTTTCATCCACAGTCTTAATTCACACACAAAGATAACTATATTCATGTCTTTGGAGATCAGACACATCTTAAAGCTCATGCTAAATTAATTACTAATTTTATGGTCAAAATGCACAAAAAAGCCAAATCTGTAAATTAATACCAATTAAATTTATGTCTATCAAGTTTCAACAGGCAACCCCAGATCGACCCGGCCGCATATAGGCATTCCGTACCCGATTTGGTAGCATTGCAGGCCATAACGCTTTTTCATTGGCCGGTTCCAGATTATGAATATTCATAACCAATGACGTAGTTCGTGCCTTCTCGTGCGCTGTTGTTGCTGCTGTTGTTGGCATACAGGGGGAAAAGGGTCGATTGCGGTGCGCTTAAAGTTATAAGGAGTTTCCATTCGATAGTGAATTAATCGAAAGTGTGAAGGTAGAGCAAAACTAAAATGCAAATTTGCGCGTTGTTACGTGCGTGCCAGCGAATATGTCATCGACCAACTCATCGCTTCAATAATACGCTTAGCTCAAAAGCAGCTAGGCCTATGTGATGCATCAGGCGTCTGCTTCGTTGAATCAACCGCCTCCTGCGATACCAAAAATCTAACCTGCGCTACAGAAGTCATTACAATAGATTTTACTAGACTTGAGTAGCTTAAATTCGCGCCAGTTGAAATTAGTGTTCCACACATTCCCAATTGTAACTTTAAAAGCACTATGTCTATACAGTTTTCGTGAACTGTCTCATCTTCCATGCCTACTGTTCGACAACCAGTAATATCTCGAGCTTAAGTACAGTAGTTCATGTCAATCTCAGTTCTAGTGAAAATCATCCTAAATTTAAACCTATGTGTAGTCTATGCGCAATTGCATATAGGCCTAAATACGTTTTATTAAGATGTGTGACGGTTATCTTCATTCAAATTGTTCAAATTTGATTATTTTGAATCATGAATCAGAACCCTTTGCATCCACGTTCACAGACCTTCTAATTCCACGTTCTGACTTCCTGAGAGGAATAGATTTGTAGAAACACTTCTGTAGGCCTACAGTTAAAAACTAGCAAAAAGGTCATTGAAAGTAATTTACCATGGAGGATGGGAAAAGCAAGAAGGGGTTGTGGCGTTATGCAGTTCTAAAAATTCCTTAAAACAGCCCTGTAAGAGTGAACGTTACTGCTGAATTATGAATAGCCTAAGCAGGCCTACCAATAAAAGCATTAATATGAATGCAAGTAGCCTTATGGCTTTACATACATGTAATTGAAAGGCATTTGCTAAAAACATCAGTGTTACTCTGTTATCATTGCTCATCAATAAATAATATTATCCTTCTTCAGCAATACGGTTGACAGACCGCAACCTATAGTCTAATAATCTAATCACAACTTGTGACGATTCAGACATAGCAAGTCCCAACAGTTACAGCTTGACCTACCTGCCAGTTGCTTATATTTTAAATACAATTATTAAACTAATTTCGGGTGTTTACATTTTTGGGTGAGGCAGTATAATAATAATTTTCGTCTGTTCAACAATCCGGTTGAAAGACCGCAATGGGTTACAGTTGAAACAGTTTGCAGGAACTCAGATTACAGAATACATAAATCTTAACTATAATAGCTGAACAGACAGCCTGCAATAGGCTACATGGAGCTAAAAACAGTTTAATTACAAAGCATATCAGCACAATAATAAATCACGCAACGCAGCTTTATCCCATTATATGCAAAACTGTTTGGTGTAGGCTATCTATTTATTAAAGCACTTTTAAAATCTTGGCAGGTAACTGCCATATAGGCCTACTAGGCCTAATGGACGCAAAGGCTGCGAGTTATTAAACATAATAGCCTAAGATTATTGATATTGCCATCGCAAAGTCTGTAAACAAAACGCGCCTAATGATGTCACTGGTTATGACTATTCATAATATGGGATCGGCCAATGAAAAGGCGCTTAAGGCTGACAATGCTACGAAATCGGGTACGGAATGCCTATATGCCGACCCGGCCAATCTGGTATCTGCCCCACCTGAGCTTGAAGGGGGAGGGCTCAGAGCTGCACCATTCCCCAGACCCACAGATTGAAATCAGGCTGATAGTTGTGGTTGTCTATTCTCCCCCAAAACCTCTTCACACCAGTCTAATCCCTGGTCTTATCCGAACACCTCAGTGACACTGTTGCACCTCTGTTGCAATGTAAAGATTACAAATTATTTCTTCAGCTACCCTTCCCCTAACAAGATATTTCCACAATGACGACATTTTTAGCGTGCAGTAATACATTAAATGTGCAGTTCTAAATGGATTTGTGCAGTTGTAGAAGCACTTCTGTGCAGTTATAAATAGTAAAAAAGGGTCATTTTCACCCAATTGGAAGTTATTTGCCACGGACGACGGAAAGCAGGGACGTAACTAGCGTTGGGCTTGGGGGGCTTAAGCCCCCAAACGAAGCTTAAGCCCCCCCCAAATAAATCAAGGCGTTGTATGCTTACGGCTAAATACATTACGGCACCATTTTAGAATCGCCATGCGCGAGGCTTAAGCCCCCCCCCCCCAAACAAAAAAATCCTAGCTACGTTCCTGACGGAAAGAACGGATTGAGAAATTCTACAAATTTCGTGCTATGGTATAGGCGTACAGTCAAAACCAAGATTATGTCTACCTTTAACGTACTGGCACAATAATAAATTGACTCATAGCAGGTTTTCGGGGAACGTACTTGTAAACATGTCATCTCGAATGTAGCCTATGTAGGCTATATGTAATGTAGCTACTTTCGGGCAAATAAGACGGACGTAGACCTATTGTTCGATGGGAAAGGATAATGATCCAGTCCTTTTACTAAACAAGAAACTAATAACATCAGTGTATACGAAACAAAAGTCTCTGCCCGGACCTTCACAATTCCAGCGGAATGCGGAATAAGGAATATAAAATAAATTATGAGTGTCATCCCGCGGAAAAATTCGACATTGTACCCTGGAGGCAACCGAACCGACCAAGCCCTCTTTCTCGTCGCACAGCCCCCTCCTTTCTTCCCCCCTACTCCCATCCCCAGGCACAAAAAATAAACCACCGACTGGAAACCGACATCATAAGCAGCAGCGAGAAAAATAAAAGCCATAAAGATATATAACGGGAATATATCTACTGCATGCCGATACGACTAGCTATGATCGTTGTACGCCGGAGGCTCACACGCACACGCACACGCTCCGCGTACAATTTAATACGGATCGTATAGACAGCGCTCAGCTTGTGATAAAGTCAGACACTCCTGTCTACAATAATGTGGCCTCTCCTGACGACAGGATAATGGTGTCTGACTCTACGCCTCGTGCAGTATAACACCAGTGTCTGAAATGCGAGACAAATGACGTAGGCGTCTACGAGTCTACGACAAACCATTGAACGAGGCTCTATAGTCTATTATAGATAGGCTAAGTTGCCTTTAGTAGTGGACATTGCATTTAGGCGAGACACGATTGAAAGGATATGTATGGCCACAGCCCTAGCTATCCCTCCGTCTGAAGCAGGTCTTAATGCAATCATAAAAATGATTAATTGTAGAAAGACGAAGGCGAAACGGAGGAGGAGTAGGAGGAGGATGACGGGGAGGAGGAGCAGGAGGGGAAGGAGGAGGGAAGGAGGAGAAGAGGAGGAGTAGAAGGAGGAGGAGGAGAGGAGGAGGAGAAGGAGAAGGAGAAGAAGAAGGAGAGGGAGGAGGAGAAGGAGAAGAAGGAGGAGAGGGAGGATGAGGAGAGGAGGAGGAGAAGGAGGAGGAGGAGGAGGAGGAGGAGAAGAAGAAGAAGAAGAAGAAGAAGAAGAAGAAGAAGAAGAAGAAGAAGAAGAAGAAGGAGAAGGAGAGGGAGGAGGAGAGGAGGAGGAGGAGAGAGAGAACGAGGAGGAGAGATGACGAGGAGCAGCAGCTAGGGGAGGGAAGAGGAGAAAGAGGACGATGAGAAGAAGGACGAGAAGAAGGAGGAGGACGAGGAAGTGGAGAAGAATATAGAAAAGAAGAGGTTGAAAATGCCTTTGGCAATTGTTATATTGTTGATACAGTCTTCTAATGTTATGAACGATAACTGAGAGGTTCTGTTCCACTGACTCAGATGAAATAAATATGGCCACATTACGTTAGAGAACAACTACCCACTTAATAGCACTGACGTTTTAAAGACTGAAGCGCAATGAAACATTATGTTTGCTGTAAAAAATTTCAATGTTAAACTGCACACGACTGGTGTTGAGAGTATACAGAAAGACAGACCCAGTGAATTGAGCTTGTCTGACAACACACTTCTTGGAAAGATGCATTCATATGTATTGTCATAGTGCAGCTTTTCTGCTGTTCATTGTCTTTGATGCCAATTAAGGCAGAGTATTCTAGCATAATCTGATCTTGATGTCGATGTTGAATGTAAACGGGCAGCAAATACTGATGCTCTAACTACAGCGTAATGTAATCACTTGGCATCTGAGCATAATTCAATCAATTCCACTTAAGAAGATGTGATAGTGAACATGAGCGAAATATTCTAAAACATAATAATGAAGGATTTCACTGGTGACTGGTGGCTTGATATTCATAATTTTACACACATTTGAACCTTCAACTTTTCTAGAACAACCATTTCAATTATGAAATTTCCTGAAACCTTCGATGTCTGATCAGGGCTTGGAACTAAACTTCGCCATACATATAGTCGTAGGCTGCTTAAAACGAACGTCTACAAATAATCTGAATCCCACAAGTCCACAACGACTTACTGAGCTTTGCTGTTGCTTTGCTTTGCTTACTCAGCCTTGCTGCTGAAGAAATTCAAAGATTAAGAATACAATGAGGACATTTTACAGGTGCTCCTTCTAACTAGCTGTTCAAATTTTAGGACACAAAAGCGGGTCCTCGTAACCTCTTGACCAACCTTTTCCAGCTTTCATTCGTCTGTCCCTGTCTCTAGGAAAGACTGCATGCTTAACTCCAGCCTGGCTGTGATTGATCCTTTATAATGATAGTGACTCAATGTTGCTTCATAATTATAGGCTATAGCGGATGCCTGTAGGCTGTCGCCTTAGAATTAGATACTGTTCCTTTAGCCAATCCCTGTCGCCTTATAGAGACTGTTCCTTTAGCGGATCTCTGTCGCCTTAGAGACTGTTCCTTTAGCCGATCTCTGTCGCCTTAGAGACTGGTCCTTTAGCGGATTTCTGTCGCCTTAGAGACTGTTCCTTTAGCGGATTTCTGTCGCCTTAGAGACTGTTCCTTTAGCGGATTTCTGTCGCCTTAGAGACTGCTCCTTTAGCGGATCTCTGTCGCCTTAGAGACTGCTCCTTTAGCGGATCTCTGTCGCCTTAGAGACTGTTCCTTTAGCGGATTTCTGTCGCCTTAGAGACTGTTCCTTTAGCGGATCTCTGTCGCCTTAGAGACCATGGTGTGCATTATGAACCATTGATAGATTTGTGTACTGCCATAGCAGCAGCGAAGGCTATAAATAGTCAAACTATGAATATCAAAACCAATCAGTCTTTGTCTGCTTCCGTTTCATCTATCGGTATATGCCATCAATCTCCTCTTCTAATTTTTCTTCTCTTTTCTCCTCCTCCCCATTTTCCTCCTCCTCCCATTTTCTCTCACATTTCCTCTTTCTATTTTCTTCCACCATTCCCCCTCCATTTTTCTCCTCCTCTCCTCCTCTTCCTCCTCCTCTCCTCTTCCTCCTCCTTCTCCTCTTCCTCCTCCTCTCTTCCTCTTCCTCTTCCTCCTCCTCTCCTCCTCTTCCTCCTCCTTCTCCTCTTTCTCCTCCTCTCCTCCTCTTCCTCCTCCTTCTCCTCTTCCTCCTCCTCTCTTCCTCTTCCTCCTCCTCTCCTCCTCTTCCTCCTCCTTCTCCTCTTCCTCCTCTTCTCCATTTTATGTCGCTATTCTCTCTCTGTCTGGCACACTTAATAGTACAATGCCTGGCTGCAGCAGACACCAATAGTGCCTATAGGCTAGTTCGACAACAGCATTGAATATAGTCTACAACACATGCCTAACAATCGTCTACACATTTCAGTGTGCATGGTCTCTTTTGAAAAGTAAGAAAGAAACCCCCCAAACCCCCGGCAATTCTCACCCTGATACTGCTGTAGAAAATTGGCGGACATGAATCGTTGTGTCGTCTGACTATTATAGTCTACAGTAGTTATCGAGACTTCGGCGAGCGTTTTAGCATTCAGCGCCTGTTTTCACAGCAGGTTGAAGTTAGCGGCTGAGTGTAACACGGGACGAGGAGGCATTGAAGTGATTAGGAGTTGGAGCACAGACCAGACGAACTGATTGGCGAGGAACGACGACGTCGACGACGATCCCAAGATTCATCAATATACGACACAACATTCGCAGCCCATAAACGTCTATTATCCACATCACACACACACACACACACACACACACACACACACACACACACACACACACACACACACACGCACACGCACACGCACACACACACACACACACGCACACACACACGTACGGAACAACAGCGCGGTCAACGATATCCATCCATCCAGTCATCAAGGGCGGACACAGAAACTTTGGACGGGGGGGGGGCCAAAAATTCTTGGTCCTGGGTCCGGGAAAAATTTTAGGCCTTGGGTCTGGAAAATTTTTCTTTCTCACCGCCGAAAAAGCTGATGGCCTTTTTTTAGTCCTCAGTTTCGTTCTGACTTCTAGTGGGTATTTCTTAATAGGGGGGGGGGAAGGGGCAAATTGTACAATATATACATTGTTCCACAGCATGTTCAATCCAAATGGGGGGCCACGATACTTGGGAATTCTAAATGGGGGGCCATGGCCGGATAAGCCCCCCCTGGATCCGCCCCTGCCAGTCATCCACCTATCTATCCACCTATACATCCACCAACCAACCTGTATATCCATTATCCACTCATCCACTGGTCAATCTACTCATTCATACATGTATACAGCATCATTTCCACTTTAATACCCATACATCACCCACTCATTATTATTATGCACCCATATATATAGGCCTACATGTGCAGCCACCCGCATACATGCATCTATCCATAATTAATCCATCCACCCATACACTAGTGACTAGTCGTCCATCCACCCACGCATCATCCATCCATCCAACCACCTAGGCTAGATATTTTCCCTCCACCCGTCTATCCACAAACGCACACACACAAAAAACCACATACACACACACACACACACACACACAATTAACCAAACGGTCTATCAGCGAATACGTCGGTGGAAGCAACAACTCAAACCAATCTTTCCCTCTTTCCAATCACACATAGAATGCTATTGTAAATGGCTTCACCCATGACCTGAACCCATGACCTGAACCTATGACCTATGACCTTAACCCATGATCTTAACCCATGACCTATATGACCTGAGCCCACGACCCATGACCTTTCGCTCATAAATATCACCATCGCAAAAGACTTTCTACAAATTTACTTCCCTTATAAACTTACAATAATTGAACAAAACAATTCAAATTATAATTATAAGTTCAACAATCCTTATGACGACAACAACAACACATCCACTGCGTCAATTAATTACTAGTTCAGTAGAGCGTATAACACTGCTCCTCCTCCTCCTCCTCCTGGTTCATCATATCCTGCAAGTGGCTGCACTGTGGCTCAATCTTAACGGCGCTATACAAATCTTTAACCAGGTCACACAGAGCCCATCTTAAATCGAGCGCATTTGATCCCCCCCTTCTCCCACGATCCTCCTCTTTGGATGAAGTGCAAAGTTTACAACGCACAGCCATTTAACACAGGATTTGCATAATCTCTCTTCTCTCTGTCTTTGTCCGCCTGCTGATCTCTGTCTGTCCGTCTCTCTCCCTCTTCGTCTCCATATTATCACCAATATGAGACATGTCTCCCATAGTGACCGGAATGACCAGAGTGCAATTCGGTTCTGGCGTGCCATCAGGCAATTCTTATACTGCATTATAATAATGGCGGCCATACTGCAGAAGGTAATAATGGCCATTATGCAGAGGGACCACGATATGGCTGACACACTAATTTCGTGTCTAATACCGAGGTTTGACTGCGGCTTACAAATGGACATCTTTGTCTAATATTACTCTAACAGGTCGTTTTTCCACATATATCAGACAACGTGCTTTCATGAAGGGAACTAACACACTATGCGACAACAAACTTGAATTCAGTGATGCACACACGATGCACACACACACACACACCCACACACACACACACGCACACACACACACACACACACAAACACACAAACACACAAACACACACACTCGATCATCACTCCGAACCAGTCAACCGCATGCACAAAGTACGCACACGTACACACGTGCGCACCTCGCTGCAGAGTCTCGAGCTTTCTTCCATTTCCGAGAGCAATGAATTTCGAAATGACGGCGATCTCCTCTTCCCATCGTTCAGTTCTGTCATCAACGTTCATCGCTAGATGTCCCTCTTGCCCTTCTTCTTTCACTCTTAAATGCCATCTGCCCGGCTCTACGCCTGATATGTACTCCCAGTATATGCACACACACACACACACACGCACGCACACACACACACACACACACACACAAACACACACACACACACACAAGCACAGGTCTTCTGCACACATCGGAAAACCACTCACTAAGTAATGACAGCAGACAGCGGCCACATAATTATTATGCTGTTTGGCAACGGCCACATAATTATGCTGTTTGGCAGCAGACACTATGGACGACTAGTGTGGCTCATAGAGTAGGTTGTCTGATAGTTTATAAATGGAATCACCACAACACATAATGCAACTTTGGGAAACGCGGCTAATGTGGTCTAAACTGCTCCAGAATGTACTGTGGATCAAGAGACACATGTACTGTTTATATAATTATTTTGACACTGCCTATATACAGGGTGGGCCAAAAAAAGTGAGAACATCGCGTAAAAAGTAGTATAATTGCATCAAAACTTGTTTCACTGTATCCAAAATAGCTTAAATTGTTTGCTCATTCACTTAATTACCTATTTAGCTATATGATGTCTTTATTTCGACGCATTTTAAAGCAAAATTTACAGCTCAAAACGTACAAGAGTGTAATCGGGCAGAAGCTCAATGAAAATGTCACTTCGAAACGCTTGCAACGCAGTCGGTATATCTACTTGAGCGGTTTCTTAATGAGAGAAGTGTACGAAGCATCTGGTTTACAGACGAAAAGACATTCACCGATGCCACTCCAGTTAATTGTTTATTCCGTTGAAACAAAGAAAAATGTAAGTTCAGGAAAGTCGACTCATACGAGAACGTGACCATTTCAGCCGCGCGGTATCTTTTATATCAGTTGGTGTGTCTCGAATGGGTAAAACTAATATTGTGTTCGTTGAACCAGACGCCAAAGTAAACAGTGAATACTATTGTGGACATGTTCTGAGACAAGGCGATATGTGATCGCCATAACTGGACATTACAGCAGCAAGATGGAGCTCCATCTCATACAGCGAGAAATACAATCAACTTTCTTTGGCAGGAGAATGTTAACTTCATCGAGCCAGACATGTGGCCACCAAACAGTCCTCATTTAAACCCAGTAGATTATGCCATATAGGGTGCTTTGCAAGAAAAAGTCTACCTTCGGCGAAAATTTACCACAGTTGAGCAGCTCAAGTTGGCAATAATCGAACTTCGAAGAATGAAGAAATCTGGGACAGCGTTTTATTGACATGCAGTAGCATAAACGAGTGGCGTCGTCGCTTAGAAAAACTCGTTGAGAAGCAAGGAGGACACATTGAACATGATTTCTGATTAGCAAAATACTTGGCAAACAAAAATATATGAAAACAATATAATTAATTGAATTATATTGGTAAATAACTCGTATTCTACTAGGTGTTCTCACTTTTTTTGGCCCACCCTGTATAGGCTATTATAAACTAAATCACACATGAAGCGTACTGAATATTCTTATTAATGCAATCAAAGACATCATTTTGCTACCAAAACAGCTGAACTTACACAGGTTTACACACAATGCTGGACAATAAACAAATTGTCAAATAGCATACACACACGTACATACAATGAAGAGAAATATATATAATATATGTCATGTCATGTCAATCACCGACGTCGCTGCGCGACGGTTGGTCGCATGCATGGACTACAGCTCTCCACTGCCTCCTATCGCGTGCAGCGGCGAGAAGATTGGATCCGGAAAGACGGGACCAAGCAAGAATGTTGTCAATCCAGCTAATACGCGGTCTACCCTTGCGTCGACAACCTTCCACGTGACCCAGCATAATGGCTTTTTCCACGCAATCCTGGGGAATCCTGATGATATGACCGAAATAATTATAATATAATATACACACAATTTTACACATATACTTCATTCATGCATACATTCTACAGTCACACAAAGACACACATAAATATATACTTAGGCTACAATCACACAAACTACATAGTATATATATATATATATATATATATATACATGCACATACATACATACACACATGCACAATTGCACATACATACATACATACATACATACATACATACATACATACATACATACATACATACATACATACATACATACATACATACATACATACATACATACATGCATACATACATACATGCATACATACATACATACATACGTACGTACGTACGTACATACATACATGCATAAGTAAAAAAAGTACATAGTAATATATACATCACATATACTGTGTGAGATACACACATGGAAGCTATAGTATCTTGTGTCATCAGACAACATTCAAGCACCTGGTGTTGGGCAAATGTTTGGGCAAGACTTCTTTTTAAATCACAAGCAGGAATTATAGCACTTAGTAGCAATCTCAGGAAACAGACGCCATTTATCAGAACTCTCATAATTTTTTATACAATTTCATAGCTATACCTCAAAACAGGAAGATGAAAGAACGAAGATGAAAGCAGCATGCAGACAGAGACAGACAGACACACTGACAGACAGACAGACAGACAGACAGACAGACACACAGACAGACAGACAGACAGATAAAGAGGACAGAGCTGTGTGGAAATAAAACGGTTATCTCAGTTCAAACAGCCCAACAGTAAAGTTGGCTTCTGAGGGAAACATAAACACAAACTACTCACAGACAGCGACATCTACTGTGCTCTGACACCAGACATAATATTATCATGACTGACGCATAAAATAGTATCTGCTGCGATCGTAAGCATTGTTTCTCCAAGGACTGACACCGTAGGCATATAATAATACACCGTGCAGCAGACGGTCCCGTCTCAGTTAGATGTCCCAGACCAACAGCCCCTTCTCCTCCCCCCCCCCCCCCCCATCCACCAGCAACCATCGACCGGTGAAGATAGCAGCCAGAGATAGCCGTCAATCTGGAGGGATTAATGATAAATCATATCATATCTAATCAAACAACACAGTGGTCAATTGGAATCCGTCTCCTTTGAGAAGTCGCAATAACCAAACGATGTTTATTTTATTCAAAATACGTTATGCAATATACTGTGTGTTATATACACGCCTCTGCACTGATTTCAACCCACGACGTGTCTGGGAAAAAAGACATAAAAGTCCAACGACCTGCTGTGCGCGTGTGTGCGTGTTTGCGTGCGTGTTTGCGTGCGTGCGCACGTGTGTGTGCGCGTGTGTGAGTGCGTGTGTGCGTGTGTGGGCGCGCGCGCACGTGCAGGTGTACGTAGATGCGTGTATGTGTGTCTGCAGATGGAAGTGTGTGTGTTTGTATTACATTGTATGGACAAAATATTATGGAGAAAATGGATTGTAAGCACAAAATAATGACAATTAACAACAACAACAACAACAACACTAATACTAATTAATTTCTGAGAAATGATTCAAACCATGCAGCAACAAAAAAATAATAATTAGAAAAGCTGATTCAGAGCACATTATAATAATAACAATAAGTTAATAATAGGAATAATATGATAAGATAAAGATAATAATAATGATAATAATGATAATAACAACAATTCAGTCTAAAATTTTGACTTTAATAATAATAATAATAATAATAATTACGCTTTACGCTATTTATACTTTTTCTACGTTTAAAACCATCGTTAGATCTGGATTTTTCGATATTTTGTTGAATAAAGACACTGTGACTACGAAAACTTTGTTCATCACAGACGATCTGTACAGGTTTCAATTTATTTCGATTGGATTCAAATTATTTTTCATCATGAGCGATCATCGCAACATTTAAATACCAACGTTCTGTTTAAATGGCTTGCGACGTTTACGTTACCATGACGACGTACTGTCTATTCAAGGCGGAGCGTAACTGTCATGTTTACGTTTGAATTAGGATATTTATCAACGCTAACACAACATGGACAGAAAACAATCTAAGGGTAGCGGAACTTGCCGTGTTTGCTGGGCAAAGTTTAAGACTCACTCATCTGATGGCACCGTTCATCGTCACGGTCCTAGGCCTTCACCCTGCCCCGGTTCTAGTCAGCCCTCTGCAGAGTCATTAGCCCCCAGCGCAGTTTTTTCTGGGGTCCAAACAGAAGCGGGTACTAACAACCTCGTCGACCATTCTTCTCACTCCCTCTCAACCCCTCTCCAGTCGAGAGAAGGAAATAATGGAGTCACTGACATAGGAGGCAGCCAGCATTCGATCGTTATGGGAGAGGGCATGATTCAACATCCGAACATCACAACGAGGCTGCTCAAACACATCCCGAAAGGGGCTAGATCCGAGTCTGGAAGGCTTTTGACAAACATTATTAACAGTATCCTTTCGAATCCTATGAAAATCGAAAGCTGGCGAAATCTCTTGGCCTTTACAGCCGTAGTTCTTGAACAACCCACTCGTGGTGGAAAACGGCACAATTTGACATCTAACATCAGAAAACGCATAACGGATTTTCATCATTTGCTGCCAAATATGCTTCCGGATATTTTTGATCAAAACAAATCAGACATCTATCCTACAAAGACTTCGCCCAGCATCGAACATAAGATGGCCGCAGCGGTAGCGGCAAAGATTGAAGAGGGCAACATCAGGGCCGCGACACGTATTTTGTGTTCGGGAGATGCTCCAGCTCCAATCAATGAAATTACGCTTGATGAGCTTCGAGCAAAACACCCATCACCACCCTCAGATCGACCCTCGATGTCTGCTCCTCCTTCTTCGACTGAGGCTTATCAGGCATCTGAAGCGATGGTCCATGACCAGATACGGCACTTCCCACCGGGTTCGTCGGGTGGTCCAGATGGCCTAAAGCCACAACACGTCCTAGAAATGATCAACGCAAAGGACACCGGACCGGAGCTACTGTCCGCCATCACGGGTCTAGTCAACATTCTTCTAGCAGGGAAATGTCCGACAGAGATGCGTCCAATTCTTTTTGGTGGCACTCTCTTTGCTCTTCAGAAGAAAACGGGCGGCCTACGACCAATAGCCATCGGCTACTATTGGCGCAGACTAACCTCTAAATGTGCCAACAAATTTGCGAGCGACCAAGCAGCAGCTTATCTATCGCCGAAACAACTGGGTGTTGGGGTTCCAGGCGGGTGTGAGGCAGCGGTTCATGCAACCCGTAGGTTTATCACAAACATGGATGACGACAACGTCGTTGTGAAACTCGATTTATCAAACGCCTTCAATAGTCTCTACCGAGACCGCATGCTGGCTTCCGTGATCGAGATCTTTCCCGACCTGGCTCCATACTGTGTTCAATCCTACGCCGAAGAATCAACACTAAAATTCGGCGGCTACACGGTTCAATCTCGGGTGGGGCCTCAGCAAGGCGATCCGCTGGGTCCTTTGCTTTTCTGCCTGCCTCTGCAACCTATTCTTCTTCAGTTGGTCTCACCCCTATCATTCGGATACCTCGACGATCTCACCCTAGGCGGGAAGGCGGAAAAGGTCGCAGCCGATGTTGACTTCATCGAGAGAATGTGCTCCACTATGGGCTTGACACTTAATCGTTCCAAATGCGAGGTGTTAACACGCGGCAAAAACAACACTGCAGGATACGACTCATTTAAAGAGTTTAAACTAATTGATGTGGATGAAGCCCAGCTACTCGGCGCCCCACTCTCATCGGGAAAAGCGCTGCAGCAATGTCTTGAGAGTAGAACCAAAGAACTTGAGGAGAGTCTGAACAAATTAGCTCTCATAGCCAGGCAGGATGCACTCCTGATTTTGAGAAGTTCGCTGGGTGCGCCTAAAATGATTTACACTCTTCGATGCCATCCAAGCGACAAACATCCAGAATTGGAGACCTATGATACCAAACTACGACAAGGTTTAGAAAAGATTCTCAACATTTCTTTGAACGATAACCAATGGACACAAGCCTCATTGCCCATAAAGATGGGTGGTCTGGGGATTCGGAGAGCGTCTTCGCTAGCACTTCCAGCCTTTCTGGCTTCAGCTGCAAGCACTCTCCCTCTCCAGACTCTCATTCTCAGTTCTATTAATCTCGAACAGGACTCACACTTTCAAACCATGACGACCGAGTGGCGTTTGAAGACAGAATTTGATGAAGCAGGAATCATGCCAACAAATCAGCAAGCATCTTGGGACAAACCATTATTAGAGAAAACTGTGAAGTCACTGCTTGAAAACACAGTGGATGTATATAACATCGCACGACTAAAGGCAGTCTCATCGCCCCACGCTAGTGACTGGCTCCATGCGTTACCAATAACCGCATGTGGTTTACGTCTGGATAACGAGGATGTTCGAGTTGCCGTCGGTTTGCGACTTGGGGCCGCAATATGTGAACCCCACACTTGCGCCTGCGGAACTCAAATCGACGCCAGAGGCAGCCACGGCCTGTCTTGCTCTCTCGGTTTCGGACGAATAGCAAGACATAGCACGATCAACGACATTATACACCGCTCCCTTTCAAAGGCAGGAATCCCGTCTATTAAAGAACCACCAGGTCTACTTCGCACGGATGGTAGACGCCCAGATGGCCTTACTATGATTCCATGGCGTGCGGGTCGTCATCTTGTATGGGATGCTACAGTGGTGGACACTCTGGCACCATCGTATATCCAGTCCACGGCTTCGACGGCGGGCGCGGCAGCCGAGATTGCTACAGAAAGGAAAAATACCAAATACTCAGCTCTTGCAAACACTCACTTTTTTGTCCCTCTTGCCCTTGAAACTCTAGGACCCATTTGTACTATTGGTCTCGACTTTTTATCAGATTTAGGCCGCATTCTATCATTGTCTTCCGGTGATCTGAGAGAGACCTGCTTTTTGCTGCAACGCCTCTCTATTGCTGTTCAGCGCTTCAACTCGGTGGCCTTTCGAGGCACTTTAGCTGAGCCGAAGCCAGAGGGCATGTAACTATAGCTATAACTTTTCTAGTTTTTGTATATCCTGTTATTGATATGTTGCTTGAAGATATTAATAATAATAATAATAATAATAATAATAATAATAATAATAATAATAATAATAATAATAATAATAATAATAATAAGAAAAGCGTACATACGAATTAGAAACGTTCTTTGCATTTTCATAATAATAATAATAATAACAATAATAATAAAATAATCAAAAAATACCGAAATAATAGTAATCTCTGTCAATTCAATGGCAATGACAACAAACAATAAACGCTGCACTGTGTCATCCAGCAGAGAAAAGGACTTAGCGAAGGTGTCTACACGATGACAGTCTCGGAGTAAAGTCTCTAACTTGCATCTGGACACATCATCCACGAAGATGGGCACTGAACCATTCAGCAGCAGCAGCAGCAGCAGCAGCAGCAGCAGCAGAAGCTGTTATCCTGCAGTTTGTATACTGTGGGTATACGGTAGTGTGTCTCTGGCTGGCAAGTTGTCTAAGCCGGGCATCTGGTCTGGCAAATCGCCATCTCACACCCACTGCACTCTTGCTTTGACCAGCCAGGCATTCATAACTCCAAGGGAACTGCATCTCGTCTGTAATTCTGCGCACCATAAATCATCAGCCGTGACATATTGACAGCAAATCACTCCCAAGTGCTACAGCCCCCACCCCCACTCGATCTGCCTCCTCCTTTCACTCTTTTCTCGTTTCGACTCCCTCCTGTGGAAGTGTGCATGCATGCAGCGTCTGTCAAATTAGCAAAGCGTTGTCCAGCCGCGCAATTCATACTGATTATATATCGGACAGCTATCATCAAATCCCGAGAAACATCCGAAAATTAAAAACTTTCGAGTTACTTGATATCTGATATCTGATATCCGAAAGAGAATTAGAGACCCATTTAAAATGCAGCATAATTTGACGCTACATGACTGCATGCAAGACTGCAAGTGCAATGCAAGTGCACCCTTAGCCAATTAATATCAAGACCTGTCACTTAACTGGCAAAAAGGACATCCAACGAGAGGTAATGAATCACAGGGCAAGTGGCCCACTGTCAGACGGTGTTCAATAATTCATTCATTCATTCATTATTAACATTTATATAGCACCCATTCAGGACTACTACTCAGGAGCGTTCCCGACCCTGGAACCCCAACACGGCTGAGATGAGCAAAGCGTTAGCGCGGACCTTGGACAACAAGCGTAGCGCCAAAAGGAGCCCGTTCCAGAACGAGAGGCCAACCGCTGGCACTATATAAGAAGGTAGATTCTGTTTAGTGGCTGTGCAGAAAAAAGGGACGATGAGCACACCCTGCTCAGTGCTCAGTACAGTGGAGATCGAGCGACTATCCAGTGCACTTAAGGTAAGGCAGCAGAATTCTCGAAGACAGAACGGAGCGAGACTCAAGTTGGTGGTGGTAATTGCAGTTTACCGTCACTGTGTGGTAACAAAGACCATTAGCGACGCCCTCCTCCTTTATCCAGGCTTGGGACTGGCACTGGCAGAGTGCAACCAGTGGCTGAGTTAAGACTCAAGTTAGACCGCCAGACCAGAGCAATGATCAGGTACGAGATCCACTGCTGCAGGAAGGGAGCTATATCGTAGAACAGCCAGCATAATTGTATTCATAAGAATGGACAGGAGGAGTGAGCTAAAACTCACGCACCGTGAAAAGGGAGGAGCAGAAGTGGTAAATGCCGACCATGAGAGAAGGAAAAGAGAAGGATTGTTTAGAGTGAAGCTAGAAGTCCTGGCGCACAGTACCGTATATATAGATGAAAAGATCAAAAGGAGAATTTCGTCAACAATGGAGTATAGGTCCAGCGTCGCAAGCTATTGCCAAGTGCCAAGCCAAATCAATCCGGTTTTTGACCGGTAAAGCCGCAGGCAGTCGTCGACACCAGGTCCTATAGGCTCCAGATGGTCCGTGTACACTGCAGCTCATTGTCCTTATGGCAACCGCGTTGTTGAATCGAGTTGCACTATCTATAGGCCCTACGCGCACAGATTAATCCGGGCACAAACGGTGGTAAGGAGGGAACCGATCTCACATCATCTCAAAAGTGTAGGACCTAAATGGCGTAGAGAAGGAGATCTAGCCCTAGGGAAGGTCGTTACACGAAACTGCGATTCCTCTTTCAGATCCTATAGATCTGAAAGAGGACCCATAGACCACACAAAGGTAGCACTCACTATAAATGGCTGACTATAACTCCTAATGTCCTTCAGCTAAGAAAAAGTGGCCCTCGTGCACACTGCACATGTCCTCCAACCTAGAAAAAGTGCCCCACCAAGTCAAAAAAGGTTGGGAACCACTGCCCTATACGATATGCAGCGATTTCAGAAGAGCAAACCTGTAACAATTATTACCGTATTGAGAATGATTAAAAGCACACAGCTAGGCTATATATTTATTGACCGTTCATTTCAAAATTAGATCCTTGGTATAGGCTCATTCTTTTTACGAATCGTGATAACGCTATGGCTGGCACTGCTAATGCAGTGTCACCTATCGAATGATATTCTACCAAGAACCGTTTATGTACAAAATTGCACATAAACAGAACAGCTGAAGTAATACGGCCGAGGGATTGCAGGTTCGATTCCACCTCAAGTCCTCAAGCGCCGCGTAGGGTCCTTGGGCATGTCCTTCACTCGCAATTGCTCAGCGCTTCGGCGTGAAACTCCGATTCAGTGTCCGCGCTGTAATCGGGAGCGCTTCTGAGTAGAGTAGGCCTATGCTATGCTCAGAGCATAATTATTATGTTATCAGTATTAGGCATACTACTATCATCTTTGTTATGAGAGCGTCGTGAAGTAGGCTAACCGTTACAGTCAAAGTCGAGAGGAGTCAGAAAGACACGCCACAGAAAATGATTAATTGAACAAAAAAATTATGACTGTTAATTAGTTTATTTATTTATTACAAAGTCCACTGATCGAGTGTTCGGGGTGTTATTTCTCGATCCCACTATATTAGTCTAATCGATTCTATTCGCAAAAATTAACTCTGTTTCAGTATCGCAACGAAGTTTTTGTAGGCCTATCAGATCGAATATATGTCCGACTCGTTGTCGATTCAGTTAAGGTTGTCCTTTTCGTGAGGCTGTTTCGATGTCCCACTGCGATCTGGTTCCACGTCCACCACTTCCCCCAATCCCTCTAATCATTTTTCCCCTTCGCCCCCTCCTCAACAGCTCACAACACATAAAATAATAAATAAATTCAAAATTAATAATATTGGACTTGCGGGATATATTGGGCTTAATCCGCGCCAGGGGCCCTCCTGCCTTTGCGAGGAGCTTACGGGGTTTTACGCCACGCCAGAGGCTCGGCAGGTACTAATACAAATAAATTACAAACACTCAATAACAACAACAAAAACAACACTGAGCCACACAACCGTCACTCAGCACATTTTCCCTCAGGTCAATCCCCTCAGCAGCGGCGCCGCCAGGATTTTTTTTCTGTACGCACAACTTGCACAAAATAATATGAAGCGAACAGCGATCAATACGAGCTTATATATATATATATATATATATATATATATATATATAATATATAATATGTATGTATATACCGTATATGCCTACTGGCGATTTTGAGGTATTACCAGCATAAGCTTTTTGTTCCCTTTTGGGTATACGCATACAGTGGCGGCGCCAGGATTTCAGGTTTGGGGGGGCTGAAGCCCCAAGCCCAAGTGGAACATTTTTATGTCGCGCCGAAGGCGCGAAGCTGCGAGTGCCGAAGGCACGAAGTCCATACCGACTAGGGGGTCTGGGGGAGCGTCGTAAGCTCCCCCAGCGGGGTCTAGGGCGGAGCCCCAGCCGCCAAAGCATTTTTAGCTCTGTTGACCTCAACTTGAACCCTTTTTAGGCTCTTTTTTGCCAGCTATTTATGAACGATAAAATCATGAAAACTTAAATAAGATGTTGTTTGTAGGGGGTTTTACGGGTACAATCAGTGGCGGCGCCCGGATTTCAGGTTTGGGGGCTGAAATCCCAAGCCCTTCCTCCCAGGAACGCACGTAGAATATTTTTCTTAAGGGCAGTAATTTTGCATGCGCTGGAGACGCGAAGCTGCAAGTGCCGAATGCACGAAGGTCATACCGACTGGGGGGGTCTGGGGAGCGTTGTAAGCTCCCCCAGCGGGGTCTGGGGCGGAGCCCCAGAAACCAGCGCGTTTTTCGCTGTTGACATCGACAGGAGCGCGTTTCAGGCTCATGTTTGCTAACTGTTTATGAACGATAAAGTCATGAAATTTTTTGGGAATTTCCACATAGCAATAATAGCATTTTGGGCTGTCATCTTTTTACTAATTAGCTCATCATTTCATTGCTGAAGGTTGTGGATTATGACTTCAAAAATGTCCCCTTGTAGGCCATTGTTTAAATTTTGGATATCAGCACTTTAATGGTAACATTTTAAGCTGTCATCTCACCAAATTTCTCATAATTATTTTATTGCTGACAGAAATGGTTTATGAGTTCAATAATGGTCCTCCACGTTGTATAAATTATTGAATGCCACACTGCAAGGGTATACCGGTTTTGCTGTCGTCCTAGCAAAATTGTTCATGATGGATAAACAGTAGATAACACTCTAGAAATTGATACTGACATTTTTTAGATATTTTTGAAATATTGAAATACCACAAACTTCGGGGTCTTGTGGACCGTCCTCTGGCTCCCAAGTCTCCGCCCATGACTGCTGGTGCTAAATTAACACCCATTTCCCAATGAATAGTTGTGTAGGACTACCGGCGTAGCCCCTCAGAAGGCCGGCCGGACATGGTGCACATAACCTCATCACGGTCTGCGGCGCATTCTATTCGCATGAGCATCGACGCGCTATTGTAGCGAAATTCAAAATTGCTGTCCTTGTGAATCTCAGTCCCTTCCTCTGCCAACCCGGACTCAACACCCTTCTCCCGCCAGCCCGGACTCACACCGGGCCAAACCTCAGTCCCCTTCCTCCGCCAGCCAGGACTCACACCGGCCGAACCTCAGCCCCTTCCTCCACCAGCCAGGACTCACACCGGGCCAAACCTCAGCCCCCTTCCTCCGCCAGCCAGGACTCACACCGGGCCAAACCTCAGCCCCCTTCCTCCGCCATCGCGGATCTCTGCTTCTCCCCCCCCCCCGCCAGACCGGTTCTCAGACCAGCCCGGACCTCAGCCCTCTGTCCCCTGCAGCTCCATTAGGGTATAAATAAGAGGACTGTGTGCATGCTAAATTGCTAATATTGAGTCGCAGAGAGAATCAATTTCCGGGAGTCGAGCCCAGTCGCAATTGATGTCTCACATGTGAGTCGATGTATGACCGTCCGCTGCAGTTGAGGTCCGAAAACAAGTTAATAATAACTTTTAAGCCGATACATGGAGATACATTGCTTTTTGCTTTGGGATGAGGCTGAGTCACATTTAGGGGCTTAGCCCCTAACCCCCTCATCTGGTGCCGCCAATGGCATAAGCATCTACACTACCGGGTATGATAATATAGTTGATTTCGTTGCCGTTGGTCATTGTCTAGTTTCCTTATTACGAAGTAAGCCGTTTTAGACATTTTCAGTTTTTTTATTTTGGGGGCTGAGCCACGTTTAGGGGCTTAGCCCCCCTTAACCCCCTGGCGCCGCCACTGTACGCATACAGGTAATTTTTCACAGTTTAAACAGGCCTAACTACCAACAAAGCGTTTCAAAATTCATCCGCAAGCCAGTTACATTTTACCTATTTATAAAGTATAGAGCCTAACCGGTGTAGGTCTAAACTCTAAAGGCTTAAAATTATAACCCCCTCCTATACACTACCCCCCTGCAAACTAATTTGCATCAATCATCGCATTTATTGGACTAAAAATATAATATTTCACGCTTTAATTCTTTAATTTACAGTTTGTATAAAAAATTTTTTTTAGCCTTTCCGCGCTGTACGCACTTGCGTACGTGCGTACGCCTAACGGCGCCCCTGCCCCTCAGGCAGCAATGCAACGGTCCCTAAAGCAACACAGAAAGCCAATGAAGGTAATTAATACATGACAGATAAACAGGATCATTGAGGGAAGAAATGAAGTGCAACATAATCCTGCTGGTATGTAAGCGCCTCTTTTGTTGTCTAATTGATCCTACTCACAGCATGCTGGCTGTGTAAGTCAACAACCACGTAGCCTACGTGGGCCTACGCCTGCAACTTAGCCAACAACCACGAGCGCGTCAGCGCTTGTGTAATTTAGGAGCAAGTCTATAGGTAAAAGAGGCTGAATACTAGTGAATAGGATTACAGGTCGATTGCTATTTGAAAGGAAAAAGTAAGGTCGTGGGGGTGTTTGTTGAGCGAGTGAATGCAAAATTGGACAGAAAGAACAAGTTTACGCATATAGGCCTACCATTCGCAGCAGTCATGATGTTCTCCCTCGACTATGGGCGAAACTGCACAATCGGGGACCGCTATTAATAGATTTTAGGCGTCGTGAGGGTCGGTTAGGGCTCAGGTTAGGCGTCGTGAGGGTCGGTTAGGGCTCAGGTTAGGTGTCGTGAGGGTCGGTTAGGATTAGAATTAGGGTTAGTTTAGTCACTCCTTCTAAACATTGAAAATATTGCGTGAGATCTATTAATAGCGGTCCCCGATTGTGCAGTTTCGCCCGACTATGTTCTGTTAGTTGGACTTCGATCTTCAATTTGGATTTCTGTCCTCAATTCGGTTTTCAATCAGGAATCGAATTCATCTGTCGTTCGATCTTTGTCTCGATTCTGTGGCAGTTAAAAATCGTTGATGCAAGCATGAATAATTGATGAATTGATTTTGCATATAAATGGACAGTTGAATGGATGATGTCTGAACAACAGATGAATTAATGGATGAATGGATAAATAAACGGTTGGATGAATGAGGGCATTTATAAAAATTAATAGGTAGTATAACGAATGGATGAATGGATAAATAGTTTCTAGATTTCGACAGTTTGCGATTTCCACGCTCGCAATTTCCCTGACTCGGAATTTCTGTTAGGTCCCCCAACTTCTAGACCATGCACGGTTGCGCCCTTGCATATCAATTGTTAGACCTGCATGAATACGTACTCAAGGCATTTTGTCTTCGTCAACGGTTCGAAAATAGTCTTCAGACTTCAGCATCTCGATTTCTTCTTATCGAAGTCTGGCGTCCCGACTTGAAGCAGACCAACAAATTTATAATTTCTCTCCCATACGGATGACGTAACAATACTGTTTTGATGCCATGACAACGCGTGGCGTAATAATCAACGACGTAGGCATAATAATTATAATAACGAAGCGCAAAGGCGCGCAGCAAATTGCGGTTATTGGGTTTCTACTATAAAAGATAGTGAAAGGAAACTCGGAGTAAATAAGTAGACTATGTAAATAGCCGTAATTTTCATCTGAAAATCTTGAGCTGTTGTTTACATGCACATAACCTAGGTGATATTTCCCTCTGAAAAATAATATTGTATACGTATTCCCCCCCCCCACCCCCAATCGGCGCTGGGAAGCTTCCTTCTCAGTTCCACCCAAAGTGTGTTGGGCATTCCAAAGACTGTAGGCCTGCCAAAACAAATATTAAATATTATATTGGTGATCCGTAGGCCTGCATTGATGTAGCCTAATAACAGTTATATAGTGTCTGGCGTAATCATAATTGAAATACAAGTAGCCTATGTAGAAGAGCGACGATAATAATTAATGGTTGTCATGAGGGAAAGGGCGTGAAGCTGACTTTTCGACCCCCAGCCGAAATTTAAATCCCCTCCCACAACGCAATCCAACGATGTATAGGGCCCACGCAGGATATATCCTGTAGGCAGAACATTGTCTGAATAGCCTATGCTACTCAGGACTGCTCTATAATAATAAAGACCGATATAGCTCTAAAGGTCTCTGTAGCCTCTAGCCATATTAGGCTAGGCCTACATTATGCCTGAAAATGTGAAGCCTTCAGTTACTATAGATGTTAGTACACCGGTATAGGCCTAGGCCTACATATAGCACGAACTGCGAATTAAAATAGCCTATGTCACATATATCTGCACAGCTATAGGTTTACAACGCATGCTGGGCAAACTTGCTCAACAATATAAGCCTATTGTGTGGACCTTTTAACTTAAGCCAGTGTATCGCAAACTGTGTGCCGCGGCACACTAGTGTGCCGCGTGAGATTTCAGGTGTGCCGCGAGAGAAACCTGAAATTTGTAGTCTTTTAATTGAATTTAGAAGAAATTATTTCATAAATATGATAAATACAATTTTCGGCTTCCCAATGTTTTTATGTGTAAGAATAGTTTCTCCTCAGTATTTAAAAACTCTAGTTAGTTGTTCTACTGATTCTACTCTATGTTATTTACTCTTCTCGACGTCATTATTATGTAGATACAAACATAGACTACATAGTTAACTCGTTCTGTCGACGCCATTATTACAGAAATACCAGTACATCTCTAACGGTGTGAGTGATTCAGGTATATTCTTCTACGTTTTTATTTATCATTACTGAAATATGAAACAAATAGTTAACTATAAATAAAATTATGTGAATATATTTTTTTCTTCTTTTATTAGCCTCAAAAATTCAAAATGGACAAATTCTGTGCAAAAAGAGAAATAAATGATGGAAAGGACGACAGTAAACTGAGTAGAGGGAAACATTTTCCGATAACCAAACCATCCGGTTTATCGAAACGTAAATATAGGCCTAATGAAGATTTTATCGGATTTGGTTTCATTTCTTCCGAAAAAGACAGCTAGCTTCCGTGTTGTTTGATTTGCTCGACAACGCTTTCAAATGAGGCAATGGGTAGAACCCGATAGATAATTAGTAACGGCGCTACAAAAATTCTTAAAATATCGCGATCGCTCGTGACGTCATTGGAATGTGTGTTTATATGGCGAGACCGAAGTTAAACTCAAATTTCCCATGTATTTCTGTACATTTTCGAAAAATTATATAAAATCACAGGATCATTCTAGAGCATTGGGAGTAGGCGCGTTTGAATACTTGCGTTCATATGCATAGGTATGTATGAAAATTTTGACGTTCTGAGCACATGTATACTTCTATACCCGTACCGCGTCTTGAGTTAATATGCTCTCGTAAACAAGCTCATTCGTCGCATTAGTGATGATTATTCAATGAAAAATGTGCTCTAGTTTCGCTATTGCTAGACTAAAATGACAAGCTAAAAATATGACAAACTGTAATTATTGCCGTTGGCTTTGCAATTGTAATAAATTTTAATTGGTGTGCCGCGATACAAAATTTATCTGCTGAGTGTGCCGGGAGTTAAAAAAGTTTGCGCTACACTGACTTAAGCCATGGATGATATTATTTTTATTCATGGTCAGTCCAGTAGGCCATTCTATACACGGCATTTAGTAAGCTAATATTTTTCAGATTGCAGGAAATGTGAGAGGCCTCGAAGTATATAGGGCTACCTCAACTGTAACGTGTATAGGCCTGTGTACAATTCTTTAAAAAAAGTTTTGGTGCAAACTTCGGATTTTGATAACACCAAATGGATGTCTTAGGCCTACTCAAGACTTGAAGACATTGAAACTTTTCATTCATCTCATCTTTGAACGTTGTTATCATCATCATTATCATCGTCATCATCATCGTCACCGTCGTCGTCATCATGCCATCATCATAATCATCATCATCATCACCATCACCACCACCATCATCATCATCATCATCATCATCATCATCATCATGTCTTTAATGCGATACACCCATATACACGCACATAGGCGCACATGTAGGCTACTGCCATCATCTAAAGATTTTTAAAAAATTATCTTTTTTTATATTATTTTTATCCGAGGTACCTAGGATATCCCTCGGGATTTCAAAAAATTATGCTTCGAGCTGTTTTGTGTGTTTAGAAGATCAGGCCTCGTCCTCCGCAACAGTAGTAAAAGTGCCACGAAATTCTATGGCGTTGTAGCGCTGGATACAGATAGAAAGGCACTGGAACAGAAAGTTCACCTCCCGCGACTCTCCAGAAACGACCGAGAGACGTTGGCCAACCTCGCGGATGAAACTGAGTCCGGCAGAGTTGATGGGGCCCAGTGTTTCCAGGGCAATGGGATAACAAGACATGTGCATGAGAGAAGATATAGATAGGTCTTGAGAATAGCCAAGGAGTGGTGCTTCGAGTGCTGCGGGGGAGGTCACCACGTCATAATTATTCTTATTCTTATAATTAGGCCTATTATCATTATTATTGTTGTCGTTGTTGTTGTTGTTATTATTATTATTATTATTTTCTTATTTATTATTATTATTATCTACTGATCTACTCCATCTGAAATCATATCCGGAAACGCCTCTCCTCCTCCTCCTCTTCCTCCTCCTCTTCCTCCTCCTCCTCCTCCTCCTCCTCCTCCTCCTCCTCCTCCTCCTCCTCCTCCTCCTCCTCCTCCTCCTCCTCCTCCTCCTCCTCCTCCTCCTCCTTGGCTATTCTCAAGACCTATAGGCCTATCTATATCTTCTCTCATGCACATGCCTTGCGCAATGGGAATGCCTCTTAGTGGTTCAATCTATTGAAGGCGCTATAATAATTTCTTAACATTTAATGTTTAGAATACCCGGTAATACAGTACAATACGCGCACGTAAGCTACTCCCATTATCCCATATCATGTCAGACAATAAAGGCGCTTCCGTGTAGGCGTATATAGTATGAACGATCAAAGCACAATTCGCAAATAAAGGCTATTATAAGCCTAATATGAGTAATTAGGCACACATGTACAATTGTACGTGGATAGGGAAGTCGTGACAGTCAGCGGCGGAACATCGGAATAAAAAAAGGAAGAGCTCAGCATAATTATAGTGGCTCATGAGTAATCGAATGAGTCACGATCGACTCACGATCGACTCTTCAGAAAAGACAAGAGCTTTCATATGGGAGCTTCGAGACTTTGAGTGCTGCGGGGGAGGTGACCACGTCACAATATAAATTCAACATACTAATAAATTATATTGAGTTATGCTTCTGAATTGTAATGGATGCCAGACCGTAGCGAAAAGCGCGAGTTGGGCTACATTTAATGCGCTCGCGACTGAATGTTTTTACCTCGCGCTATTCGCTAGCCTGTGGTACTTTAGAGTTGTCCTGCATGTGGTCGCTAGGCCTATACTGAAATCTTTTGTCAAAACCTGTCGAAATAAAGACAATTCCTCTATAAAAGATATCAAAAAAGCGCAAAAATTTATTTAAGTCTACTGCATGGTTTGTCAGTTACAACGAAAGTGGACTATGTATCAAAAAGTAAGTAGGCTAATTATGCAACATTTAGGCTAGGCCTAGCCAATGTATTTATAAAGCCAATTATGATGAATTTTTCATTGGAATTATACTTCTAATTAGAATTGGCATTATAATCAGTAAAAGTTGGTAACTTATTAATGAATTAGTTAATTAAATAGCAAATTAATTAGTTTATGCCTACAAATTTATTTGTTATACAGCGGGTCTTTTTTCGGCCCACCCTGTACAAGGGCGGATACAGAAACTTTGGACGGGGGGGGGGGCCAAAAATCTTGGCCTTGGGTCTGGAAAACAATTCTTGACCTTGGGTCTGAACAAATTTTCTTTCGTATCCGCCAAAAAAGTTGATGACCTTTTTTTAGCCATCCGGACAAATTTTCGAGAAAATTATACCATTTCATTTGGAAATCTACCAAATTTTAAGCTTGTTGGAACCAAATGGGGGGGGGGCACGATACATGGGCGTTTCTAAATGGGGCCATGGCCGGATTGGCCCGCCCTGGATCCGCCCCTGACCCTGTATAGGGTCTACCCATCTCTGAAAGCGATCGACGATGTCACATCTGATTGGCGGAATTCGAAAGCGAATCTATGAGGTAAAAATCCGACGCGGCCCTACTGTATTGCTGATAATAATTGTAAACTATATGAAACGATCGTGATAATTTTCAGGGGCGTAGGCTATAGACGAATGACTGGACAAAAGTTTAACGACGGCTTGTGACAGCAAAGGTCGTTGCGGTCGCCAGAAATTATTTGTTTGGCACATTATTATAAATTAGAGCTCTTTTAGAAGAAACTCACACTTAAGCAACTAAAGCAAGCCATATAGGCAATACACCCCCGCAAGTCTAATTAAACTCAATTTTGGCTCGAGGCCTATACGCCCCCGCATTTAGCATACATGCTTAGCGTATCAATTTTGTGTAGCCGAGCCCGTATGTTGAAGATATTGGGATAGGCTAATAAATTGTAGGCTTACGGGTGAACAGATACGCCCAGTGCCCATGGCTTACGGAATAAACCTAATATCCTATGCTGAGAGTATAGGGCCTATAAATTATGGGCTTATATATATATATATATATATATATATATATATATATATATATATAATGGGTGCCACACAACTGAAGGTCCAGATGCGCTGTGCTTGCTCAGCATGTTCTGCATAATGTGCGTCTATTCAGTTGAGACCAGCAGTGAACTAATATTGGCGGCATAATAGTTACAAGCACCCAAAAGTCGAAACCGTGCAGGAACTCTATTATAGCCCACGCCTCGTAAAATATATACACAGGCCTCTTACAGGAGGCGGATCCAGAGGGGTAATTCGGCCATCCCCCCCCATCAGAGATTTGCACAGAACGCCCCCCCCCCCAATCAGCTTTCAAGCTTTCTATTAATGCAGCGGGAAAAGGTGATAGTAAAAAAGGTCATCAGATTTTTCGGCGAAAGACCAAAGAAAAATTTATGTAGCCCAAGACCACAACTTTTGCCGTTCCCTAAACATTTCTGCATCCGCCCCTAGACCCTCTTATGCAGGATCATGCGATTTTATGTCTTCCGTGAAAACTTAGTTATTCCTTGCTGGCAGTTGGCTATCTGTAGCACCTCTCTCTCCCCTCCCTACATCCGTCCGTCTCTTCTCTGTCTCTGTGTCTTTGTCTGTGTCTCTCTATATCTGTGTGTCTGTCTCACAGACTTAGCTCAATTAGGCCTAAACGCGTCTGTCACCAGTGGCGACCGTAGGCCTACACGCGTACACCAGTGATGTTCAACCTTTTTGAGACCGCGGGCCACCAGAGAACTTTTCTTGAAGCCGGGGACCGCACCTGTGAACAGGGCCGTGTTTAACATAGGTCCATTCGGTGCGGTGCACCGAATGCCCTTGAGCCAAGAGTTTTGTTGCCATTGGCCAAATGTCTTTTGCGAGTCTAGGTGTTGCTTAAACCTTTGGTAAATTCAGTTAAGTGTAAGAAAACATTAATTTCACTAAGTTCACCCACGTTGCGTGCTTGTTAACTGACTCGCCACAGCCGACAAACCATGCACGTGGACTAGCCTATTGAACAGCGGATTTTGTAAAATGACCAATTTTGTAAGACTGCCGAACGCACTTTGCCCCTCCTGTAACACTTTGCACCGACACTCGAAGAACCTTAAACACGGCCATGCCTGTGAACTCAAAGGCAACAACTATGATTTAATTTCATTTAATGTAAAATATTGTTGAAGTAGGCCTAGGTCTATTATTAAAATTTATTATGAAATAATCGTGTCGGATGCAGGGACGTAACTAGGATTTTTCGTTTGGGGGGGGGGCTTAAGCCTTAAGTATGACCAATGCTTAAAGTGTAAAAGAAGAAGTGCCAGGACGCTGTATAGTAATTGGTCGTGAGTTGCGGCGCCGAAGGCGCGAAGTTGCGAGTGCCGAAGGCACGAAGCCCGTCCCGACTAGGGGGTCCGAGGGAGCGTTGTAAGCTCCCCCAGCGGGGTCTGGGGCGGAGCCCCAGCGACCAGCGCATTTTTGGCTGTGTCGACCTCAAATGGAGCCATTTTAGGGCTCTTGTTTGCCAGCTATTTGTGAACGGAAAAGTTGCGAAAATTGTAAGAATAAGTCGTTTTTCAGTGCCGCAAAGCTCAAGCTACCAGGATAACAATAAAATAAAACTGCTACTGTAAAAGAGAAAGGTTTTGTCTTTACCGTAAGCTCCCCAGCGGAGTCTGGGGCGGAGCCCCAGCGACCAGCGCATTTTTGGCTGTGTCGACCTCAAATGGAGCCATTTTAGGGCTCTTGTTTGCCAGCTATTTGTGAACGGAAAAGTTGCCAAAATTGTAAGAATAAGTCGTTTTTCAGTGTCGCAAGGCTCAAGCTACCAGGATAACAATAAAAATAAAACTGATACTGTAAAAGAGAAAGGTTTTGTCTTTACCGTAAGGTCCCCAGCGGGGTCTGGGGCGGAGCCCCAGCGACCAGCGCATTTTTGGCTGTGTCGACCTCAAATGGAGCCATTTTTAGGCAGTCATGGCCGGTCGTCCGTAACTGCATGTACGCCGTCCATGCGGCAGTCTATTTAAATTAGCCGTAAGCATACAACGGCTTGATTTCATTTGGGGGGGGCTTCAGCTTCGTTTGGGGGGGGCTTAAGCCCCCCCAAGCCCAACGCTAGTTACGTCACTGGTCGGATGCGTCGTGGGAACTTGATTAGCCTAATTTTGCATTCACATTGTCAAATAACACGACAATTAACTTACGAACTTTATAGCCATTAGTTGACCTGCGATTTATTATTTTCATTTTTCAAAACAATGTGAAAATATATAACTAGCTTCGGCGGGCCACTTAAAATCAGCTGTCGGGTCACATGCGGCCCGCGAGTCGCCGGTTGCATAGCACTACATGGCCTACACATTTTCTACTGCTTCATCGAACACAATTTCACGACACGAATGATGGACATAGGCCTACACGTAGGCCTACAAGACTTTTCATCAAAAGCCCATCGTTTAAAAATTTTCCGATGATACAAAAATTATGGTCTCACCTTCAGGTTTATTAATTATCCTGTAGGCTTACTAGGTCTAGGCCTATAGCTTATTGTTGGGCGAACTTCGTCGACAGACGCTTTGTCGATCACAACTCGATTGACTTCAATGACTTGAATAGGAATTAGAATTTCAAAATTGAACCATCTATTGTCCGTCCTACATAGGCCTATACCAGTGTGAGAATTGTAGAAAAATAACTGGGATTGGAGGGTTGGACTATGATCCACTTGGAATAGGGAGAGGGGTGAAAAACATACTTACTATGGGCTCTAAGAAAGACTGGGGGGTTGAAACCCCAATCATCCCGGCAATTGTCACTTTGGGTCTACCTAGCATTCTAGCTAGAGCCTAGAGATATGGTACGTAGGCCTACTTAATTCCGTTTGTTATAATTCACTGCTCACAAAAGAGCTTCCTTCACCTGTTCAATTGATAACAGTTGTCGCACAGGGTAAGTGGCGTAATTTTATCAGTCGAACCGGACGTAGAAGACGACATTAATAGGCCATGATACTATTAACATCGTTCAGGGCTACAATTAAGACCACGTCTATTTTATACAGGCATATTATACTTATCACGTCTATTGCGCACGAGATACATAGGGGGCCCGGTAGCGCATTGGATAACACGCTGGCATGGAGACCGAGAGGTCTACCGAGATCGCGCCCAGTAGAGCGGACGTGCTTTGTAGGCTGCTATTAGCGCCGTTGGTTTCTTGCAGGCTGTCTCTTCTGTTAGCAGTTAAGATTAGGGTGAGAATTGCCGGCGGGGTGAGGGTGGGGGGGGGGGGGGTTCAACCCCAGTCTTTCTTAGAGCCCCATAGTAAACCCTGTTTTCACACCCCAATTCCAAGTTTATCATAGACCAACCCCCAGTTATTTTTCCACAATTCTCACACTGGTTAAGACGTAGGCCGTTAAGATTTTAATCTGTCTTCTGTCATTTGCGCTCTTGTGAATGGTTTCAATCGCTTAAATAACGTGCGGGGGGGTTCAACCCCAGTCTTTCTTAGAGCCCCATAGTAAACCCTGTTTTCACACCCCAATTCCAAGTTTATCATAGACCAACCCCCAGTTATTTTTCCACAATTCTCACACTGGTTAAGACGTAGGCCGTTAAGATTTTAATCTGTCTTCTGTCATTTGCGTTCTTGTGAATTGTTTCAATCGCTTAAATAACGTAAATATTAGGCTATAGGCTGCGCATAGGCCTATACACTGTAACCAGTTGCGGTCTGTCAACCGGATTGTTTCAATAAAGAAATTATTATTCTTTGACCGCTTCAGAAACAATATATTACTGAAGCCTATTGGCTATTGCATGCAGTCTGTTAGGCCTATGCTAAAGAAAATTTGTGATTTGCGTTCTTGCGAATTGTTTCAATTGCATAACTATAGGCCTACGGCCCTACGCTGTAACCGGTTGCTGTCTGTTCAATAAAAGAAAGTGTAACAATTTACGCAAATAGCACAAAACGGTCCTGCTAGCATGGGCCTAACCAGAACGATGAACGAACCATGCAAACAGGCTACGCAAATTTCCGCAAGTTACCGTAGGCCTGCCGCCTAAGTAGGCTATATTAAAAACCAAGACTCACTATATTTCATTTTCTTAACCAAAGAAAGATATTTGGGAAAATAACTTGAACCGATTCTTAAGATAATCGATTTGACAAGAACCAGCCCATATTATCATTAATTTTGCACATTGTCTTGTGCTGTTAAAAATCTCCTCATTCTTATTATTATTCGCATTAAAAAGCCCGATAGCGTTGCTGACGGTTAATGGAACAGCAGCGCATGCAGAGTATTCGATTTTCCTCCCTCTGACACGAGAGACTTCCTGCTTGCAAGAGATCAGAGGTAAATCGCAGAGAGCCAAATAAGAAATTGCGCTCAACTAGCAGTTATTGTTGGATTTTATTTTGGTGCTTAAGGACCAATAACAGACACGAATACACTCCTATGTCGCTTTTATCTGAGTTTCTGCGACTAAATGATGATTGTCATAATTATGGATAAAGATGATCGCTATATACCGATGTCATGTTTGACGATGAATCACTTCTTATTATACGAAGTGCGTTCTAATCGTTCCTTGTTGAACGCCGCCAATTGATCGGAGAACCATGTATAGCCTAGGCGATGATGTGGTGAGAAATGAGGTTGCTTTCATATTTTGGTTTTTCTTGTTTTCAACGAGGATATATCGGTTAAAAACTAGTATCAAAAAACGTAACAGAGTTTGTTCTGTACTTCTGCGTAAATTTTTACCGGTTGCGTTAAAACCAATGCGTCATTTTTTCAACTTTTAATCGATCGTCTGACTTAAGTATTGCGAAGTACTTGAGTCTACGTCAGCGGCCATATTACTTGTTTGTGACTACGGACCGGAGGTGATACAAAAACTAAATTTTCACTAGGTAACGCCAAGTCATCCAACCTTTCTTTCGCGTTGTAAAAAATCTGTTTTTCTGTTGCGTCGGAAGGCCATATTTGAGTTTTCGTGCGTAAACAGTTGCGGTTGTTTTGCAACATTTTTGTGCGCTAACGAAATTGTTTTTGCTTTTGCCGTGATGGGCAGATTCCAAAGCGAGGCGGTTGACGTAAAAGCGAGGCTGCCATTAATAATCGCATATTCTGACTTATAAGCATGAGTTTGAGGAAGGATCCAAAGTTGCGTTTTTTTCAGTAAGACGTGCATTTTAATTTAAAGTTCATGAAGAGTGGAATAATACTTTATGCTAGTTAAGCCGAGTGATTTGAATTTAAGAAATGTGATGCACTTTGATGCAGATTTTTTCATATTTCGACCTACTCTTGTTGACAGTTTGTGACGGGTTTCAAAGTTACTAATGCAAGTTGAAGTCAGCATGAATTTTGCCTTCTCTCCTTGTTATTCAAATAAACATGTCGAGATGGATTTTAGAGTTGCAGAATGATTACATATATGCTTCTTTAACATAAACTGCTTTAATAACTTGTTCATGAGTTTTTGAAGACCATATGTACATAAAAATTACACTGTATTGTCTACCATATGCCAACAAAATCTAGAAACAAAATTTATTTCAGGCTTTTGAGAAAATGCAATGCTCTTAAATAACTATTTTATTTAAAGTTAGCGGCGAGTCAAAATATATCTTTTTTGACACAAAACCAAAGCAAGAGCTGTTATGGGTTTAGTGATTAATGAAAGCCGGCTTAACTCTGCTTATGTGGATATCAGTTCGTTATCAAAAGTAGCAAATCCTGTTATGCAGTTTTGTGTGCAGTTCCTAAAATGCATTTAAAATCTTGAGTTTCAGTGAGTTATAGAGGTGCAGAGTGCATTCTGGCAATGAAAGAATTGTGATGCTTGACGACATTGTGATATGCATGCTTTCAGTAACGTGGAGGCACGGTATGTAGGCCTATAGGTTATATCCACATGTTGCTTTATTGAAAATCAATTATTATTGGAAAGCTGTTCTCTATGACTTGTGATATTGTAGCTGATGCCTTGACTGCTTGCTTGTTATGCAGATTTCAGCTTTCTCTAAGATGGATGGTGGTTGAGGATCAAGTCTATTTAGCACCGTATTTCCTTGGCAACAGTGGTTGATATGCTGAATTGCTGATGGTGCATGTGACTGACATAAAAATTCAACTCGTATCTCAAGTGCTTTGCTCTACTGCCATGTCTATTTAAAATTTAATGGGTCATGCCTTTAAATGAAGAACTTCGTTAAAATGTTAATCTTACATTCTACTATGATTTTTTTATTGCTAGTTGAATTTTTAAAAGAAGATATATGAGGAAGCCATTAAATGGAAGCTGATACAAGCACAGTTGTTGATCAGCCACTGGACAAGATTGCAGTGGAAGAGAATTGCAATGTGGCAAAATCTGAAGATGATTTATTTCGTTTGAACCAAACAGATTTACTGCACATTAACCAGATGCCTGTTGTTTTACCGGATGATTTCATGGATGAGCCGGAAGAGCTCCATTCGACGATGGAAAAGGCTGGTGACAGTCCGATTTCTGAACTAGTTGTATCTGGAATGAGCCACGGCAATGATCCACTGTTAAACGAGAAGTCTTTTGGGGATGACTGTGAGGATGTGAATAAGGGACATGCAGAGGAAGAGACCGGCAGTCTAGCACTACAGGCTCATGCTCAAGAACTGCCACGTACTATAACTCAGGCAGAGAATGCTGAAGAATTGAAGACTTCAGTAGGATTTGTTGGAGACTGCAGTCCAATGAGTTTGCCTTTATCAGAGTTCCCTATGGAAACTGATGACCTTATACCTGTGATGGACATGTTTTTGTCTGCTAGTGACATATGTTCACCAGCGATTAAAGCAGATGACAGAAAAGAAGAGCAAGTTGCTCTGAAAGTTCTTCCTGATAGTGATACATCAGCTTCTGATAACTTGAATTTAGTTCTTGATAATCATGTCGTAGTTCCAAATAACTTGAAGACAGATGCAGACAGTTGTATAGTTGTCGTCGATGACTTTACAGTCGTTCCTGATGCTACAACAAATGAATCGAACTTTAAACATGGTAAGGAAAGTTCAGGTGCTGTTTCAGACAATGTGCAAATCGCCCAAAACAGTTCCAAAATAGTTTCAGTAAATGATAGCCGATCGAGCGGTGTAACCAACGACTCCAGTGGAGTGAAGGTTCTTGCTTTGAAGCCGAGCACTGTGGCTCATGTGGCAACTGAACCGAGCTCCAATATCATCAACATAACATCTGCTACCGGCAGTCCCAGTTTTGAAGCAGCTTCTTTAGAACGTGTACCAGTGAAGTCGCCAAAGCAGCTTCAGCAGCAGCTTCAGCAACCTAGTGATCTGATGGTCGACATGAAGATGAGCGGCAGTCGATTTGCTGCACCTAAAAACATGTGGACATCTGATGGACAGTCTTACATGGCCGCAGGAAGCAGGCATCGTCTGCCTCAGACTGTCTCGTACAACAAGCCGAATCAGGTCTTGGATTTGACGCCAGTGACAGGGAGCAGCAGACAGATGCATGGTTTGCCGCTGGGACTTCCTAAACCTTACTCCCCACTGGCGCAGGTATCAAGCATTTCACCTTCTACGACGGGTTCCAGAGGGTTTGATCTGCACAGTGGACAGGGAAATCGGTTGACCGATCCCCGGATACAACCTCCATTGAACTTGTCAGTTGATTGTGCTGGTGCCATCAATCTGAAGTCCTCACCAGGTACAACTTTTGCTTGACCATTGCTGTGCGCTGGCTTGCAAAGTTTTCTTGCTGGAATTTCTCTGGTGTTGGTGGTTTCTGTTGTTGGTCATGGGTTGGTGTTTTCGATCATGTTTATTGTTTGTTGCTGGTTTCATTGTGGCTTGTCATGGCGCTTTCATTGATCTAATTGACTATTATTCTACAATGAAATTATGATTATCAGCTGGTGTTCTTGATCTATAACTGGTTTTGCTGAATGTTGTGATTAGGATATTAACCATGGGCTGCAGATGATGCCCACAAGATGTGATTGCTCGGCATAGGTGTTTGCAGCAGCTAAAACAGTAACATAATTGGAGACAGCAATAATGAACTGCTGAAAGACATGAATCTAATTAAGTCTGACGTGAATGTTGTAGCATGGGGTCGGTTTATTTCTTCGTGATTTTGTTCAGTTTAGATGTGGCATTAAAAATTTGAAAATGCTACTGATGGTGATGCACTTTGTAATGCCATTCATCTTGCAGCAGTCTTGTCTTGGGGATTGATGTTTCTTGGTTGATTGGTTTCTTCACTGGGCATAGCATTTCCTTTACTTACATATGGTTAAACAGTGTTTAGCTTATGCATGTTCAATTGTTAATCTTATGGGGTTGTATATGATCCAGGACCTCTGAACATTGTGTGAATTATCTCTGTAAAACACTCTCCTGTAAGGCTCTGTGCATGTGTCAGGTGCTTGGCGGTGGTGGCATTTCTGTTTGAAAAACTTTTCTTGTTCTATTTTATCAGAACATTACTTGATTACAGACTAAATTGTGTTCTTTTTGAACTTTGTGAGGTGCTGAAAAGATGCCAATGAATTTTAAGTGTCTAGATGTGCACATGCATACTCGAATGTATCTTTTCTAAATCTAATGAAAATTAAATAAACTATGAAATGGTGAATTAATTAGATCTAACTAATCAGCAATTGGCTGTTCCCTGGAATTTGGAGCATTCCCAGTCTTGATTAACCACTAATTTGTGATTGTGCAGTTGGTTGAAAGGTTCTCATATATGTGTGACTTATTGGTTATTTGTTTGCATTTGTAGCAAATATGTCGGCTGATGCTGTCAACTCTCCAAAAGAGATGAGTGCTATGAACCTCAAGATGCCAAGTCTTCTGAACATCCGAGATATACAGCCTTCCCATCAATTACAGCCTTCCCATATTCCACCACAGCAAGCTATTTCCCGTCAGAGTTTATTGTCACCTGGGGGGAGGCAAATGATCGGATCAGTAGCCCAGTCTTTCTCTTATGCAGACGGTGCTCATGCTTTAAAGTCGCCTCCTGGGATTGGAATGGTTATTAAGAAGAGTGAGCCCCAGGCCATAAAGCCCGGGCCTAGCATCTATCCAGGCCCAACATACAGTGAATCCATGGACTTTAAGTCTGCCCATGTTAACCACTCGTCAGCTGGGCAGCCTGTAAGGAAGTTGGAAACACAGTCCGTTGTCAGAGCAGCGCATGGCATGAAGACGTCCGCAACACCGACAGGTGGTGGCGCCACTTTTAAAACTGCTAGCCAGTCCAGACAACTGGGAACGCAGCCTATAACGATAAAACAGGTTGTCGGTCCGATTGTTGGTGTTCATCATCGTGCTGATACGGTTCTTTCTCTTCGAGGTGGGACCGTGTCACAGAGATTCCCCTCGCAAGCGTCGTCAGGTTCAGCTCGAGCTGCTGCGCCCAGCAGTTTCGTAAAAGACAGTTCTAAGATGTCGTCTATTATTTCGATGCCTCCAAAATCACCGAAAAGCCTTCCAATGCCTGTCCGGCCGATGCCTTATTTGCTCCAAACGACCGCCGTTACTCCATCATCTTCGCATTCCTACGACCACCGTCAGGCGCCAAAGTCTCGGCCTTCGTCGTTTGTCCGGTCCTTGCCGTCGTACGATTCTTCATTCAGTTCGCCGTACGATGGTTCTGTGCCGATATCGCTGGTGACGAGCTCTGAATCGCAACGGTCTTCTGCCTCCTCGCTTTCCATGGACGTGCCGATGGACATGAGCCAGAGCTCAAAGAAACTTAGGAGCGACCAGCCGACTGACATGTCCCGACCGTCATCTAACTCGTCGTCCCACAAACCAGAACCGCCAGACAGCATGAGAGTTAATGGCGTTCAGTCGGCCGAAAATTTACCAACTAAATACAACAAAAGCGATAAAAGTGGAGCAAAGCGACAATCCGAATTTGGTCACGCTGCGGTTTCTGAATCGAAAGAAGTAAGTGATGTTGTGAGAGTATATCATTCTTTGTTGAACTAATCTGTTATATGACTTTAGGGGAACCTTACTATCTATTTAACCCTTAAACAACGTCGAGGTAGTGAATGGTAGTTGATTTTAACTAGTGCTTCGCGACTAGACGGTAGTGAATGGTAGTACGGCGCTCCATATATAATGACGTACTTTGGCCAATGAAATTTATTATGTTTTGATGACTTTACGTCATGTGGGCCTAGATACTATATTTAGGCATATAAATAAGTGGAGGATCCCCTTAAAATTTGCATTTTATGACGTAAATCGACGAATCAAATCGGACATTTATCTCGCATATTTACTTGGAAAAAAATGGCTACAAAGCGATCGCGTGGACGTTCCGACGCTGAAATAAGGCGAATGTTCGATGAATTAGGTTCGAATTCTGGCAGTATTTTGACAAATTTGAGAATAAAAACTTGTCACACGGTTCAAATGACGACTATAAAGTGGCTTTGGCTGAGGAAAATTCCGACATTGACACCGACTTTACTAATATAATTCGGTACGCACGCTGTGAGCGTGAAAGTGGGTCGCTTTTATCCGTTGATTATGACTTTGGGGCAATAAACCGGACTGAACAGGTATCGGAATTTCCTGTTTCTTCCCTAACTATACCATTTACCGGCATCTGTGGTGGTCCAACCTATGGCGCACCATTTTTGGATTTTTCCCTCTATTTTCTTAGATGAGCAATTTTACAATGTTGGGTCTAAATACTAAAAAAATTATAACTCCATCATTTATAAAGATATATTCAAAATTGTTTTTGTATTTTGACCGGCATTAATTTTTGCACATCCTGCATGCTCAAACTAAATATATTGTCAAAGAGAATATTTTCATATTGGTGCTTGAACATAAAAAAGTGACAAAATTGGGGAGGGGTAAAATTTTGGCAACTTAGGGTACGCTCAAATTTTTCTCCACAAAACTGGACAGATAGGAGAAAAGAGAAGATAATGTGCTAAAGAACAGTGGTTACAAAATGTCCACAGGCCAAGAAATAACTGAGATATCACAAATTCAAAAGTTTTCAATTTGTTATTATTATTTTCACTTTTACGACTTGGGTCTAAATACTAAAAAAATTATAGCTTCCTCATTTATCAAGATATATTCAAATTTGTTTTTCTGTTTTGACTGGCATTCATTTCTGCATATCTTTCGTGCTCAAACTAAATATGTTGTCACTGAAAATATTTTAATATAGGTACTTGAACATGCAAAAGTGAAAAAATTTGGGGAGGGGTCTAATTTTGGGCAACGTAGGGTACCCCCAAATTTTTGGGGGCTAAAACTGGACGGATAGATGGGACGAGGAGATAAAATGCTAAAGAACAGTGGTTACATTATGTCTCTAGTCCAAGAAATAACTGAGATAGCACAAGTTCAAAAAAATTTGTTTATAGGCTGTTTTATGGTAAAAATGGCTAGGCGTCAGGGTCTAGGTGACAAGACTATGCTACTCGTCTGTTAAGGGTTAAGGCCATCAGCTGATTTTTCCATGCAGTTAGTTCTTACCTGTACAGTGTACATTGTAATTAAATCAGTTGAAGTAGTTGGCTATCGGTAACTACTACTTAAGGTCACTCGCAGTTGATATGGTAGAAATCTGATGACAACTTAGTTATTGTGATGTGCAATGTGGACATGGCTACGCTATTTTTCCACCAGAGAGGCCACTGACAAATGAAATGACATTATAATTAATTTGTTAATTTTCTTGTTTTTTTATAGAAAGATCCCGTTGTATAGAATCCCATAATGCATTTCTGGCTGCATAGAACTGACTTGATAAGGCGTAGAAAAAAATTTGTTGTGTTTCCGGTAACCCGACCGACCCATTTTTACGGCCGCGACTCAAATATTTTTGTAAAAAATTTTTATTAAAAAAATATTTTTTTCCAAAATATTTTTATAAAAAAAAAATTTGTTTTCAAATTTTTTTTATAGCATTTGTATTGACATAACATAAGGAACGTCAACAAAATGAAATTAATAGGACTGTTTCTAGAGCAGTTTTAGGTGCAGACTGTCGGGAAATAGGCAGTTTATACTTGCTTAGAACACGTACTTTGATTCAGCGTGCAAAAAAGACTAGTGGGGTATAGTTTTTCGGATAGTCACTGCATAAAAATATTTTACCAAAATAAAAATATTTTCCGACCTACCTACCCAATTTTTTTTAGCTATGTTACCGGAAACACAACATTTTTTTTAGGCCTAATGAAGTTGATCGTATTGCTTTAGATAGTTATTATTCTCTCAGGTTCTCAGCATCATATGTCAGGCGTCGATAGATATCATAATATACATTGTAAGTCTTTCAACAATTTGCAAGCATGGATGCAGAACTTAGATGTTTGGCCCAAATGTTGAAAATGCTGGTGAAGTAGAATATTTAACTATTTCGTAGAAGAAATAATTTACGTACAGATCTTCATCCCATCTTTCGAGCTCATTAACGTTTGCTTCTTCACGCTTCAATCGATCAATCTGTCAAATTGTCGATCACATTTTCCAAACTGTCAAAATTATCTTACAGACAATTTTAATCATTCTTGCATGAAGTTGAACAGGTATGACGAATAATATTTGTGTGGCCTTGCCAGTGAGGACAGGCCGGCAGCAACTCCTGTTCTGTTAATGTCTCTGTTTGACGTGCGTTTTTGGATCAATACCGTAATAAAAAAAATATTAAACAGTTGGGTGATTCCGTGTCAATTCAACCAAATTTGCAACCAAAATTGACATGACCGACTCAGATTTACTTGAAATTTTGCACACTTGTTGGGCTATGTGAGACATGTAAAAATCTGCAAAGAAATGTTTTTGGGTCAACTACTTCCCGAGATACGGGTCGACAAACTTTGACCCAAACCGGTCGACCACGTTCCTTTGGACGTCTGTATCTCAGCATGTATGAGAGCTAGAAAGGTGTTCTTTTTGTCATTATTTAGCTCTTTTGTTGAACTATCTGAGTAGATTTTTTATGACTGTTTAACATTGTAAGATAGTGACCATATTTGACAATTTAGCACTTTGACCTTGATCTTGACCATTTCAATCTTTTCGTAAAATCTGAAAAAAATCCCACTTATTGGGTGAAGGGACTCGAACATCCTCCGAAAAAATCAGAATGGGATCTCTAATGGTTCTCTCGCTATAATTATTTTGTCTATAATTCTGTGCAAATTTCAATGTCCAGTCGTCTGAAATTGTAATCGCCCATAATGTTGAACTCGAATTTTGAGTGGAATTATAGACAAAATAATTATAGCGAGAGAACCATTAGAGATCCCATTCTGATTTTTTCGGAGGATGCTCGAGTCCCTTCACCCAATAAGTGGGATTTTTTTCAGATTTTACGAAAAGATTGAAATGGTCAAGATCAAGGTCAAAGTGCTAAATTGTCAAATATGGTCACTATCTTACAATGTTAAACAGTCATAAAAAATCTACTCAGATAGTTCAACAAAAGAGCTAAATAATGACAAAAAGAACACCTTTCTAGCTCTCATACATGCTGAGATACAGACGTCCAAAGGAACGTGGTCGACCGGTTTGGGTTAAAGTTTGTTGACCCGTATCTCGGGAAGCAGTTGACCCAAAAAAATTTCTTTGCAGGTTTTTACATGTCTCACATAGCCCAACAAGTGTGCCAAATTTCAAGTAAATCTGAATCGGTCATGTCAATCATGTTGGTTGATTTGACACGGAATCACCCAGTTTTGACACCTAATTTGATGCTAAGGTTTGTAAACTATGTCGTCAGATATTGCGAATATCAGATTGGTGCAAGATTCTAATTTTATATCTATTCTTCTGATGCTCATGTGTTCAATATTTGAATAAATTTTTGTCTTTCTGTTGGCTTTTTACCCATTGTCAATTTTCATAGTAACAACTGAATAACCTTTTTTTAAACCATACTATGGAATTGTTTTCCAGGATGAAGTTGTTAGACTGGATGCTTTAAAAGATGATAAAGCTTCTGTTACTGCTGTCCATTCCGGGGATGGTACTAGTGGTCAAGCATCTACGTCTATTCCAGCTGTCGACCTTAATGAAAATAAAACAGGTCGGTGCACTTGATTAACAATTCATGCAATATCGATTTGCAATAAAATTATGGAATCTGCAATTTGTCAATGGTGCAAGGTATGGAAAGGTTTCCTCTTGTATAAGTCCATGGATGATAGTAATTTTCCACTTGCCTCACATAAATAAATTTAAAAAAAATAGCAAGATGCTCAGGAAACTAACCCTTGTCAACCTTTCAATAAAAACAATATATTTCTAAGATGTATAATTGTATAATATTGTTTAATTGTATAAAATTATACAGAACCATGGTAATGTGGGTAATACTCAAGGCATCAGCCGGTAGTTGCTGCTAATAAAAGTCAATGAGCATATGAAAGTGCAGGGCAGATCCAAGCAAAAGCCAATAGGAATTCATTCTGATAAGCAATTAAGCCTATGGAAAAAAATTGAGGATCTTGTATGGACAGCCATTGTGACAGTTTTACTTTACTGTCTGAGAACTTTATATGTTTAATTGTTTTTACCATGGAATTTAGTGATGACTTTATGGTTGTATTTACGAGGTATTTCCTCAGACAGATGCTATTATGATGTCCCAGTTAAAGGAGTACATTGCATGCACTGCAATTTTTGTCAATTAAGGAGTTTGTCTATGGAAGACATGATCCACAAAAATTACTTGCTTTCGACATCTTGTTTGTCTGCATTTGGCATTGTAGTTCTCTGCACTCTAACAGGGTACTAAGACATTGATTAAGCTGCCCTGTTGATCTTGCAGCTCTAGGTAACTGATAGAGGATTAGGTTCTTTGTGCAGCATATTGAAGAATGCGACTATATTTCTATAGAATGAAATCGGGAACTGTCTCAAGCTGATGTTTAAGGCACAAGTCATACAGAAACAAATCTGAAATTAACATCTGTAATTCTTTATGCTGATCTCAGTATCTGATTTTTTAAATTAGTTTGCTGCCAACATTAGAAGTCAAGTCAGAATATAAAGTCTCCCTCCAGAAACTATTAATAATTATGAAAGACTTCTAATTGAGTGTGCTAACATTTTTGCCAGCCAAATATTTTGCATTCTCGCTGTGACTGTAAGTTTAATTATGTCTTAGGTACGTTACAATCTAGCAATGGCATTGTGATGAAGTTGGATGAGAAAGAGAATTCAGGCTCTGTCTGTGTCAATTGTGGAAAGTCGGCTGAGAGTTTGCTGGATGGATGTTACTGCAGCAGTTTCTGCATGGAACAGTTTGCCAAAAAGTAAGACTACCAACGTTGCATTCTACACAGAACTTGTTGTATATGAACAGTGAAACTGCAGCATCATTTTTATTTCTAGTTCTTGAGTCATCTACACGTATTTTGTTGGAATACGTATTTTGTTTGTTCTTAATTTAAATTTAGCATTTGCATAAATCTTCGTAGTTCTGCTATGAATAATTTGGGACTGGTTTTAGGAAGTGGCGCCCCAGTCAGTCGTCAAGTGACAATGGGGAAGAAAAGAAGAAGAAAAGAAAAGCACCGGCTGAAGAAGAAGGAGGAAGAAGTTCAAAGCAGTTCTGTCCAAGCAACTACAAAGATGGCGAAATTCGAAAGAGTTCAAAGTCGAAGTTCTCGTGGAGCCATTACCTGCAGCAGGAGCAGGCTACAGCTGCTCCAGCAAGGATCTTTAGATGTGTATGTTAGCTTCATATTAATTATTCTTCTGCATATTGTGAACTTTAGTAATTCATTAATTCAATTTTTGCACAGCAGCTTAGACTGTGGCATTCATGAGTTGTTTGACACTCTCTTGCAACAAGGGGTGTGGTGCTGTTAGTTTGAATCTTTCCTGAGATATCGGTCGCTGTCAAACTCGTAAAACATTTAATTGCTTGACACCAGGAACTGATGATTTACGAAAGTTTTAAAAGCCTGCAAATGTCATATTCAGCTCCTTTTAATTTAAGGTTAAGGTATTTATATGACTTCAGTAGAGTTGTTCATTATATTTTATACTCGCCAACGACCAATAACCAGAGTGAGTTGAGTTATGCATTAATGAGTAAAATGCTTTTGTTCTCTGTGCGCTGAATTCAGATCTCATTGTGTCTTATGATATGGATAATTTTAATACTATTTTTGAAATTATTGTGAATCTTGCATGAAAAGGTTGTCTGGTTGGTTGATTATTATTATTGTTGTGTTTGCATATTATGCATAGCATTGCATACTTTTCAGCCATTCCCTGTGGTGAAGATGGGCTTTAAAGTTGGTATGAAGCTCGAAGGAATTGACCCACGCCATCCATCGCTCTACTGTGTTCTAACAGTCGCCGAAATTCGAGGATTCCGCTTGCGCCTTCATTTTGACGAATATTCCGAGTGTTTTGACTTTTGGACGAATGCCGATTCACCTTTCATCTTTCCAGTTGGTTGGGTTGAAAAGAATGGAAAAGTGATTCATCCTCCAGTAGGTAAGAAGAAACCTAACAACAATGAGATGACCACATGGTCTTTTGTAACGTGACTGTCTTTGTGACTGAGTGGTATCTTGTTGATCTGTTAACAGAATACGACTAGTTAGTTTTGCAGTCTTGGGTTACAGATATTTGGCAGACTTGTTTAAAACCAGTTGTCCAGAAATATTGAAAAAAGTTGGATGAAGATAAGCTGTCAATTTAATAGTCTTGCAAATGTTTCTTTTACAAAGTCATGGTTTTTAGGTTGTGGAAATTTGGATAAGAGTTACTGCTGAATACTTTATTTTCGTGCTTTGTTTCAGTATTATTATTGAATTTCTGTGTTTTTATGGAAGGATATACGGTCGAGTCGTTTGATTGGAACAATTATCTGAAGACGACTTCTTCTCAGTCGGCTCCCAAGAATCTTTTTCCAAACACACCAACAGCAGTACGATATTGTTTTTATTCTTAGCACAGAACTTGTTTAATTTCTTATATGTAGCGTATAACGCCGTATATACATGCAGTTTTTGAGTGTCTGCCACTTACAAATGCTGAACTGAACTGGTGGTCTTTGCCAATTGATGTTTTATTGATTTCATAGTAAGCATGGGAGCCTGATTTTGGACGAATAAGAAAGTTTGAGCTTTGCATGAATGCGCAGTGTTCTAAATCAAAGATTTTTCCAGTTTGATTGTTTTACAATGTCAGTTTTTTTCGTATTTATATGTGAGAATACTGGTTACGAGTAAGTTCAAATTGAGACTTAGTTTTGATGTTGTACCAGCTCTGACAAATTGTGCATTAGAGAAAGGCTGAAATTTTGCATGAGATTGCACAATTTTTTATATTTATTGCATTGGAAGAGATTGTTAGATAGTCTCATAATGTGTGTTTAATTTTAAAGTCGGTGACTCCAAATAGCTTTCGAGTTGGCATGAAACTGGAAGCAATTGACAAGAAGAGCACATCGCAGACGTGCGTGGCAACCGTGGCGGACGTTTTGGGAGACCGCATCCTCGTTCATTTTGATGGCTGGGAGGATATTTACGACTACTGGTGCGACCTGTCTTCGCCCTACATACACCCAGTTGGCTGGTGCCAGGAAATGGGCAAGCCACTTTCGCCACCAAATGGTAAAAATCCACTGCCTAATTACCGTAAGCAACATTGAGAGGTTATAATGTGATTTGACATTTATGTAGCTCTGCTTCAGAGAAACTTACTGAGAAGCAAGTGCTTCAAAGCAGTTTTCTGGAAGCAGGGATTTAAATTCAGTGTTTTTGGCTGTCTTTCCAAGTGCAGTAGTTACTCCTGCAAACATTCATGTCATAAATATAATTTGTTTTAGAATTTATACATGTAGTATTGTGTATATGTTTGATCTAAGAAATGTAGATGCTTTTTGCATTATTGGTAAATGCTTTCTCTTGATATCTTGAATGAATGAGCGGCTGTGACTTCATAGAAAGGCGAGTTAATGTTAAGTACCGTACTGACTTCAATGACAAGAGCATCGAACAACCCATGGCACATTAAACCTTATTAAACTGTTGGGTGTGCTGAGCCATGGGAGGCAGATGTAGTGGATGAGCCAGCTGTTTTATTCAATTCTTATAATCAAGTGATATACAAGGCTGGGCAGAAACATGAACATTTATATTTAGTTATTTAGAACAGTATATTTTGTTATTTAGCACAAATTTGATACAGCAACATTGTTTTTTGATAAGACTATTAATGTCCTGACTCAATAACTAAACCTTGAACTAGAATTGGCATCTGCCACTTAAATTCGTTAAATTAATATTAATTTACTATTTCATTTAACTTGTGCATTATATGAATTTAGACTCTACTGAAACCAAGTCTATATGGATCATCATGTAGCATATAAAGCTGGGCTCTATGAACTATGCACCCTTTGTACATTCCTTATTGGATGTTGACAGTACAGCAGAAAATTGCAGTCAGAGAACCATTGTTAGCTTGTTCATTAATGCTTTGTGATGGTGTTTGAGAATGTGAGCTTTTCTTCATCTTTGTAAAAATCTTTAAATAATTTCGGTTGCTTTTAGACTGTGTGGATGTGGCTGGATTTACGTGGGAAGATTACTTATCAAGTACAAAATCGCAGCCTGTTCCTGCAAGGGCTTTCAGACCAGTTGGTTTATGTTTACTTTATAACTTTCTGTAATTTTCCTGTTTGTTCATATGGAATATTTACACAATTTTTTTATGTGTTCATAAATTGATTTACTCTGCTCGGTTGAAGCTAAATGGTGTCACTACCATGCATGTATGCGTTAAGTTATATAATTTTTACATGCATAAAATGGTATGATTATCTCATCTAGTAATTACTTAGTTTACTTGTGGGTATAACTATATATATTTATATATATAATTATATATATATTTGGGAGATGGTGTAGTTTTCTAGTATTGTGGTGTAATTATTTCACAAATTTTCATGCCTAATTATGCTATTTAGTTGTTCTTTAGTGGAGGTGTGTTTAACATGCAGATAATGGGAGTCGAGACTCGTAAAATAAATGCTAAAGAATTCATTGAAGATTCATTGGCGTATATGCTTCTTTTTATAGTATGGTTTGTGCATGTATTCATGATAATTATGTGTATTAAAATTGATAGAACCTTGCAGTCAGTTTTACAGCCCAGCAACTGTGAGAAGCATTTAACATGGATCACGTTACATCACTTCAGGCACTGAGCTAAATATTATGTGCTGAAAAATTTGCGGATATGTTCAGCTGTAGCCATTTTTTTAATAACTGTCAAGAAATTTTTATACCTGGTACTGAGACCAATGTGTAACCTACTGAAGGTGAAATTGAGACTTTGGACAGGCCTGACTGACTTGTAACGAAGGTCTGTTGAACTTCTGCAACCAGTTGCACTTTCTGACGTGTTTTGTTGTCGTTGTGCAGCATCCTGCACATGGATTTGAAGTTGGAATGAAACTTGAGGTCGTTGACAAGCGAAATCCAATTCTCGTCCGTGTGGCGACCGTGGTGGAAACAGAACCATATCGGATCAAGATCCATTTTGATGGATGGTCGGATGTTTATGACTATTGGGTGGATGACGACTGTCCGGATCTTCATCCGGCTGGATGGTGCTATAAAACTGGTCATCCGCTGACACCACCACTTTGTAAGTTTCTGTTTCTGTCATCATTTTTTAATGAGTATCATTATTGTTACTACTGCAGTGTTACTGCATACAGCAGCATGTCGATGATACTCAACTCCATATGAGGAGCTTTCTTGCAAAACCAGACAAATATACTGACATCGCACAGATCTTGTCTGGTTTTGCGAGAAAGCTCCTCATATGTTAAATTTAAATTTGAGAGGTGCATTTTATCTATGTATGTCTGGTTCTGTTTCAATGGCTTAACTATATTTGCTTGTTCTGTTTCAATGGCTTGGCAATAAACTCAGTCAAACCTCAAGGCAATGTTGTTCAGATGTTGCCAGCCTCTGCATTGTTTCCCTTCACTTTTTAGCATAGACCTTGCAGATATGCTGTGCCCCATTTAATACTGTCAAAGTATTTTGGGTAACCATGGACAATAAGCTCTCATTCTGACCTCGCATAACAAGCATAAATAATTTGTAAATATTGTTTCTATCGCATCAGGGCAATGCGTCACATGTATACGGTCTTCCTTGACTGAATATATCACAAACCAAATGTTGCGTGTTCTCTTTTAACAATTCTTCTGCATTCAGAATGTATTTTTAAAAAAGGTAAGTTGGTCACTCCAAATTTGGAAAGTTTTAGGATGTTTGAAAGAGCTGTTGGTAGACAGAACTTTTGCAACTGTGTAGAACTAGGCTGTAAGCAGCCCAAGTGAATCGTATAATTTTTTGCTATCAGCTGCTTTTTACAGATAGCTTTAAACTGCGATCCTTACATGTGGAATGAGCTTTAAAGTTCTGCGATTCTTACATGTGGAATGAGCTTTAAAGTTCTGCGATTCTTACATGTGGAATGAGCTTTAAAGTTCTGCGATTCTTACATGTGGAATGAGCTTTAAAGTTCTGCGATTCTTACATGTGGAATGAGCTTTAAAGTTCTGCGATTCTTACATGTGGAATGAGCTGCACCATTATTATTATTGACTTATTGAATCTGTTGTTGATGAAGAATTATTTATTTTGAACTGGTCATGTTTGTTTCTTAGCCCCAGCAGAATTGGTTTATCCAACGCCGCAGGGTAGCTGTCCGACTCCTGGCTGTAATGGTATTGGACATATCAAGGGAGCTAAATATACAGGTCATCACAGGTAAATGATGCAGGCCAATTTTCATGATACAACCAATTTATATCTTGTGTAAATTTTATTTGATTGATCTGCACAAAGTGCAAATAAAGTTTTATATATGGTAATATTATATTTTAAATTCTTTTGTTTATGTAAAGTTGAAAGTTGTAGCAGAATCATAAACAGTGTTCAAAAACTATGTCTTACAATTGTTTTTTTTAGGCTTCCCTTTTTCTGCCAGATGTCTTAAGACTTTCTTTTTCCAGGAGTTCTTCGCACTGGGAGTGCCTCTGATTAGGTTGTACTGTGAGAGGCACTTTATAAATCCAAAAATAGAATAGAATAATTAACCTGGATTGTCTTAGCCCTGTTTGCATATTTCTGTTGTTGACTTGTAAGCACTGTGCCTGTTAAATCTTCCGTTCTGCAATTTTTCAAAGTGCCTTTGGATGTCCGTATTCAACGTTGAACATGAACAAAGAGTGGGCATTACACGATCGACTTCAGAGACTGGAATCTGAAACTGCATCCTATTCAAGTGTCAAAGCACCTAAGAACATCTCAAGCAGTTTACTGGCTCCTGAGCAAAAGTTCGTATTTCCATCTAAAATCAGAGATATATCTGGTTGTGTGTTTTGAGGGTACCTAGTCTTTTAACAAGAATTTATGCGCCAAGCGCAAACTGAATGTTTTTGCATCTTTCTTTTTATTAACTCTGTTTCTGGTATTTTTTCAAGCTGTTGCAAAGCTTGGAGAATTTCAGAGTGATATTTCTGTAAAGCATACTAATATACCTTTAACTAGCCTAGGTTAGTAGGTGATGTGTAACATTATTATTGATTACAACCATTTTTTGTCTAAATTAATGATTAGTGCAAGTCGTTTTACTGGTGATTCTTTTCTTGACGATGAACATAGAAACTGTACTTGGAGAAATTCTCACTTTTAAAATCACACTAAAAGCTAGATTTTATACCATGCACTGCTTAAGTTGGTCAAAAAGCATTTTTGTAGCAGTTTAAATTGCTAAATTTATGTTGCGGGTTCAAATCCACCTCAAGCTGCCGCATAGGGACCCTGAGCAAGTCCTTCTCTCGTAATTGCTCATGCGCTTCAGTATGAAACTTCTGAATTCGGTGTCCGCGCTGTTGTCGGGGAGTGCCTCTGAGAAATCTTGAAGGGGTGCTATATCAATTACTCCTACATACATTATGATTCAGAAGTTAGAAGCAGTAAAGTGATTTTTTTAAAGACACTGTTAAATGTTTTGATACATACATAGATACCTTAAGTTACCATGAACCAACAAAGTATCTTTGTAAAGAGAAAGGATTAATGTTGTTAGTAAATATATTGACTGTGGATGATTATATACATTTTGTGCTGTTTAGGAAGTGCCCTACACCAGGATGTGATGGTTCTGGTCACATTACTGGCAAATATGTGGCACATTACCGTCGCTCTGGATGTCCGTTGGCAGCAGACAAAAACATGCTCGTGAGAGTCTCTTCAGTAGATTTTGATAAAGAACCTGCACAAGAACAAATACCAATCGAAGACGAAAAAATCCCAGAGCCACCAGTTCCACCAACCATTGTAAAATTGAAGTTAGTTGATGTGCTTCCACCTGTTGAGAAAGACAGGCCGCTGTTTGGTCCTGGATCAGGAAGAGGAAGAAAAAAGTGAGGTTTTGACAAAAGAGATTTTAGTTTACGTTAAATGTTATTTAGGCAACCATACTTTTCTGGAAGGAGAACTTGTTCTATCATAAAATGTCAGTCAGCAAGATCTGTAAGAAACCAGTCCTTTGCACAGTAAGAATTTTTAAAATTAATTTGGTAAATGATTAATGTGAAAGATGTTCTTGTATGGCTTAAGTCGCTTTGTCCTACGCCGTTTAAATCTGGCTTAATATTTATTGTGTTTCTTCACTTGACATCTTTGGCCAGCTGTCTCTGAAATGAAGCTTCTGCCCTGCAGAGAAGTGCTCTAGAAATTTAGAGATTATGACTAATTTTTTTCATATTTTAAAGATATATTCCTGAGAGTGTCGGTTTTCTGTTTTTTTTTGCATAAAATCTTTGTGACATGATATAGGGACAGTTTTGAAAATGACTTAGTTGTTCCAGCTTGTAGAATTTTTAAAATTTAGTTCAGTTTGTTTTTGTTTATGATACTTGCTACTCAGGAAGAAGGTGTTACGGATGATACAGGAGCAGCAGAAAAAATTGGATGCATGCAAAGTTACCCACACCCACAGTCAGTCCTCTTATTTCATTGTTTATATACTTATTGTTTACATAAACTGTGCAGTTATAACTCTTTGAAAAAGGAATGATACTAGACCAGGGGTGTCAAAGAGCTGGCCCGCGGGCCATTTCTGGCCCGCCGATGATTTTTTTCTGGCCCGCGGAGCCTTCCCTAAAGATTAAAAATTATTTAAAATGCTGTCAACATTTATTAAGACGTGAAAAGTGGACATTGAATCAAGATCTTTTCTCAATATTTGGAGTTTTCTGGGAATTGGCTGACCAAACTCGGAGCTCACTCTCAGATCACTACCAAATTTTGCTCAGAAACTTAGACACCCTGGCCCGCCACATGTTAGAAGATGCGCACACTGGCCCGCCACTTGTTAGAAGATGTTCAAACTGGCCCGCCACTAAAAAAGGTTTGACACCCCTGTACTAGACAATTCTGCTTTAAAGCCTGAACTATGTGTTCCATACATAGTGAACCTTAGTACATTAGCCTACACACCTAAATAGCCAGCAAAGTGTATTAAATAAAACATGTGTCTTCTGTCCTTCACTAATTCTACTTGACATGTAATAATATTTCTGGTTAATCATTTATTTACTCGATGTGCAGCCCTGCTCACTCCTACATCTGATATATCCATTGATTCAGTGCCATATTCCTTTACCTAACGAATATTACAAGCCTGATGGACTACTGCCTTGTGTATTTGTGTAGTTTCTGTTTAACGATAGTGTGTCATATTTAAGAGATGTATTGGTTTAACTTCCCTCTCCTTTTATCCAGGCATAGGCTGGCACCACCTGCAAATGGCATCGGCACCCCAAAATGCATTGTCAGAGTTGGACATCACAGGGCTGGCAGTTTTTCTGGGAGGAGAAATTCCTAATTGTTGAGTTTTTTGGGGGGGGGGAATGGTGCGTATTTGCATGTATACAACACCTCGCGATTTTTCCTGGGGGAATCCATTCCTGGTGGGGATCTTCCCCTCCCAGAGACTTCTAGATTAAACACTGATTTTTTTTAAATTCTAAATGTTTAGAATAACACATAATACTGATTAACACATTCAGCGCCCGGGACGTATATATACATCCCAAAAGCCAGTCATTTAACATGGCGTGTAGGCGCTGAATGTGTTAAGGCACATACATATTGTGTCAGCCAGGTCTGCAGCGCTTGAATAATTGTTCTTTCACTTCTATCTGCGATAGGTACAGACAGTTCAAGCAGCATTCGTCACAGCATTCATCAGAGTGTGTTCATGCCTACCACGCCTACTATCACCGCAAGAGATTTGCCGATGAGCTGGGACCAGCAGTCAAAACTTCTTCCAGGTGTCAACCACTACAAGGCCAACATTATCACTGAATGGTCCGTAGCCCAGGTTGCTGAATTCGTGAGCAGCTTGCCAGGATGTGCTGAATTTGCCAAGGCTTTTACAGATGAGGTGACTGAACATTCTTGCCTTGGAGTGTCCTTGTCTTGGCATCCTTGCGTCAGATTAAAATTTGCATGATAAATCTGCATGATAAATGCTTTAAAAAAATTCAAAATAAATTACATTTTAACAGATTGTCATGAAGTAATGTACATTTTATTTCTGCATTATTTGTTATTTTTCTAATCTTTATTTCATCATCACGTAGTTTTTTCATAGAGCCACTAAAATTGAATATCTGTCGGAATTCCTCAGATGTATGATACTGTGTATGAAGGATCTCTGAGCTGAAGTGCAAACGCAGTTACAGCAATCCTGCAACAGGATTCTTAAACCTCTAAACTGACATGCACATTAATAAAGTACTGCATTGGTTTCCTAGTGATTTTAGTAACTCATCTTTAAAGTGTTAATATAGATCGAGATTGGGTTGATCAAGATGACCTTTTGTTCCTTCAAGGTGACCATTCCTTCATGATGACTTTTTGTTCATTGTATGATAACCCAATTTAGATACTTATGAGTGTGATAAAATTGCTTCACTTTCAAGTGCCAAATATGACGTATCTAAAACACCATGCCATGGTTGTAATATCCATGAATGATAGATAGAATTAACTTGATATGGTTTTTGGTTTACGACGAACAACGTGGTGTTTGATGTTTCAGCAAATAGACGGTGATGCATTCCTGCTTCTGACGCAGGCGGACATAGTTAAAGTGATGAACATCAAGCTGGGACCAGCCATCAAGATCTACAACAGTATACTCATGATCAAGAACAACGTGGACGTATGAGGAACAAGATGGACTGGCGCCCTCTGCTGCATGCGTACGGTCGGGCATGAGCAGCCTTTATTTTAGCACGATTTTCCTTTTAAGCACTTGAAACACAGTGTGTGTGTGTATAGATGTCTCGTAACTGATTGCAAAGTTTTACCCAGAGCCGTTTCTTTCGGCAGCAGGCAGTCTGCTGTTGAGTTTTTCTTTGCGATGGTTCTGTCCACAGAAGAAATGCTAACCATGGGTCAGATGATAGTGATCTGTATGAAAGAAGGAATGTGACCAAGGTTAGAAGCCTAAGTATCCAAGTCAAGCCGTGGGGTTATTGCTTTGAAGCATGTAAATACGCACTAAATCTTCAGAAGCATTGTTACTGAAGTTCGGAAGGAGTTCCTTTGCTGTAGTTGGCCTGCTGGTTATGTTAAACAGAATAAAGAGTTTTGATTATAATTATTACAGGACTGAAGTAATAATTTCATGAAATTCAAGGATCCAATAATATTTCAGTGTAAAGATCCTAAATATGTTTGAATTTGAATGGTTATTGATTGTTACTAAATCTGAAGTAGTGTATTTCATACACATTACATTGAGTATTAATGTGTTAATGCTTATGGGCCTCAGAAAATGTATATGGGAACCTGTTATAAAGTCTAATTATGTTGTTATTTAGAACAGGATGCTAACTAAACTGTTCATATTATAGCGTAATTTTTTATCCTTAAAACCATTTTCAGTGGTTCAGAGATAGAGATGATAGATGATGTGCATAGCAGTTTTCAAACGGGAAATGGAATGTAAATAAATGCTAAATTATAGGTTCTGGTGAATGAGTGAAAAAGTTACTTCTCAATAGATCTTATAAATGCTTATATCAAGAGTTTGCATTTCAAGGATGTTGAGTTTAATTATAAGCTATGATAGCTGAAGATTGACTGTACAAAAAGTTTAAAGCTTAAACTGTGAAGATAGCTAATCAAGGTCATTTCCAGTTCTTGCTTTTGCTATTTTTTAAATTTCATTTCTGTGCTATTACCGATTTAAAAACTTAGATGGACATACGTTTAAAATCGGTTTTGTTGCTCTCTGAAATTGAGTTTAGTCTGTAACATTTTTTTCTAAGTACCATAGATATTTACTGGTATATTGAATATATGTGCTGTTACAGATTAAAAATACTTTTAGATGCGAATAATGATTTCAGTTTTAATACTACACGTGCATGTGCTAGCGCTGTATTGACGAACATGTGCTGAAGTGACTGGGAAAGCAATGCAGTTCATCGTTCAGGTGCGGTTGTTTAAATATTAAAAATAGATTTTAGTTATTTACAGGGTATGTTTAAATACAATTGATTCTCCACATTTGAAATGTTATTTGAAAAAATTAATTAGACTTCATATGGTTTTTATTGCCATTACTTTTATGCAATGGCAATAGGCTGTAATGTATGTTACTGTTGATTTCACAAAATATGCCCCATACGAACTGCTACATTCAGCTACCGGTTTGCCTTTCAGCAGATTATTGTGATTTGTAGAACCCCCAATTGGGGGGAAACAAATGGAGTGTGTTTTTGTTTCCGGTGAAAATTAATATATAAACAATGCGGTGATATAGCATGTGCTTTCTGTGGTTGTACTTTACATTAAACTGTTAAAACCACAGTGAATCCAGGGTTTGTATAAAGCGCACGACATGGCAGGCTGATTTAACTGGATTAACATCTCATTTCTATGTCTTGAATGATTCTTCAATAAATTACGTGTGTAATATACTTTCCTTTCGTAACTGTTGCTTTCAATTCAGCCAGTGAGTTGTTACCGCTAATATTATCATTTACGGGGGGTTGAATTTTGATGCAGACGAAGCCTACATGGCGGAAAATTTGGTCACCTGCCACCAATGTTTCATGCCTTCTTCACATAGCTGCTACAGCAGTGACTTGTATCAGTACTAGGACAATTTGGCACAAAAGAATTCAGCACAAGACAGTTTAGCAAGAGAAAATTCAACACAGGGGGCCCTTGCTGCCAGATGCACAATCACAGTCTAGAAGTGGGGACCTACTGGAACAGCTGAGTGAGGGTTACAAGCATGGAAAGCAAGAAGCCCTAAAAACTAGGATGCATGAGGGTGTTGTAAGCTAAAAAACAAAAACACTGGATTTGCTCAAATCCCACAACCCAGCCTGAAGACGATTGCATGGTGACCCCTTTGTACCTTCCACAGTGAAGCTAATGGGTATTTATAAGCAGTGGTTGTGAAGGATCTACTGATAAATTGGTTGAACATGAGCATGACCGATGCACACAGTTTGTACAGAAAAATGAGAAAGTTATTCGATAAAAATTTAACAGATTTATTGTACAAAATGTAAGATGACCATTCTAAAACAGCAAAACAACCTTGACAACCATGTTCTGCTGTCCTATGGCTGGCGTAACATAAAAAATGCCGAACTGTTTCTTGTGGTCCTCTTTATGGATCTACTGTCTTCACTGCCCGGGAAGATGTGTCGTAGGCACATGATTTTGCCAACAGGATTTCGTGTCGTACTACAATCGAGGATATGACAGTCATGTGACTCAGATCAGTGGTTGGTTCGACCACTGGACCAAACTCATAAACCTGGCAAAAGGTTTAGTTGTAGTAGTAGGCTAGTGGTGGTGTTGGTAGTCGTAGCAGTAGACCTAATAGGTATACGAGTTTATGTATACATTAATGCAGTGATTTAATTAGTGATATTACGAAAACCTGTAGGCCTTTTTGTCTGCCTTCCAGAACCGTAGGTAATTTTTGTGGAAACAGAACAGGATTTAGTTATGAGGATTATTTGATTTTCATGGAAGGCAGTGCAAGGCACTATGTCTGTAGTTTGTAACACTTTGTGCGATGAACACTACAACTACGGTAGGCCTCGTGTGCCAATTACTGGTAGGCCTATGCTAATTTAAAATAAATATGATGACCGTTAAGGCCAATTTCTGTTCCTTCTAACTAAGTCTGCCTTTGGTATCCCTGGAAGTCTGAAACATATCGGTAGGCTTAGGTCTACACTACATATTATATCATGTTCGAAATTTGGGAATTTTATAGATGAAAATGAAATGATCCAGGGCTAGTGTGGCAGGACGGTCATGGACGGCGTCCTAACACTTATTTTAAAATATGAACGCCGTCCTGCCACTTATTGATCAGCACAGCCTGAAAAAGGTAAGTCCGTCCATGCACTTCTTTTGGAAAGGTTATGGGCGTCCAGACCCTTTTTTTTTCCTGGGGAGGATGGCATCCGCGTTCACGAAGCCTGGGTCAATCCAGGCGCGCCCTCCCTGTGAGTACCTTCGGAGAAACTAAGGATGCCACCATGCAGCTGACCGAATTCATCCGAATCCCGGTCCACGCTCCGACAAGACCTGGAGCAGTAGCATACGCGAAGAAGAGACTTATTTTTCCAAACTTTAAGCACTGAAATTCATTCATTCATTCGTACATTTATATAGCGCTCCTTCAGCAAAAAACTACTCAGAGGCGCTCTCGACTCCAGCGTGCCCAAAAGAACAGTTTTAAGTTTAGTAAGGAACGATGCGGGTAGAGTCCCAGGGTGTAGGCGCAGCTCAAAAGGAAGGCTATTTCAGACCAACACAAAGTTATCGAGAGCCATCGTTCGAAACGGAACAGGACCTCCTATAGGACGGTTCGATCATTTAATTTGTGGCGGTATAAATTTTAATAAACCCTTTTATTTGGCAAAAACAATATCCTTGCGCCAAAGGGTTTATTAAATATATACCGCCACCTGTCGAGTGGTCGCACGTAAATCACCGATTGGCCAACATGGCGGAAGCGGGACTGATATTTGCGGATAAATAAATAAATATAGCTCTGACATCACAAATTAGTAACGATTAAAAGTTGGCCACAATTAAGTGTCCTGGCATGAGTTACGACAACTTCCTTATCAGTAGGGTTGTACTTAACGCAGACAGTAAGTGTATAATTTATTCCGAGTAGTTTGCTACTCTAAATTATAAGTTTTAAGCATTTCGTCTGCATACCGCCGATTCTGGTGGCTGCCATGTTCCTGCATTTGTGTACATGGCGAAATTCTGTGACCCTACAGATCCTCCCCTTCGGCATAGTTGTTTTCCCTAATGTTTTAAGTATATATGGTTTTAAAATGTTACTTTCGTTCTCTGACACTGTTTCAAACATGTCTCTAAAGTAGAAATATGCAGTGCTTATGCGAGTTTTCATTACTTTGCACCGGTTTATATTTAGCATCCTGTTTAGTGAAGCCGTTTCCAAAGGAAGTCTTTCCGTCCGTTATTGTTCATAACGCTGAAAGTGGTTTTCAGCAGCTAAAAAATCGACATGTTTCTATTATTTTTCTGCCTCCAGTGTGATATGCTGAGACATGTTTATGTCACTTGATGAAGCGTGTGCATCTCCAATGGTACAGTGTGACAGAGTTGACACACAAAATTCAGAACATTGGGAAATTTTAAAAGAATTTTATTATTATGTATTACGCTTCACCTAACATGCTCTTGGCAGTGTAGGGTTATATTTAGGAAGGTACCTAGATAGGGCTGCCAACTGTCCCAGATTCGCCGGGACAGGCCCGGAATAGGGTCTTTGTGTCTCGTGTCCCAGATTGATCCCAAATTGTCCCAGAATTTGGTTTAGTTATCCACTTCACGGCTCTTCTTGTTTTCAAACACATCTCGTCATGTTTGTTTTAACACAACAAGTGCTGAGTTCTGCGACTTTGTGAACAGTATCCTGGAACTGTGTAAAACTGAATCAACTTAGGAGAAGTAGCCTACAAGTTAAAGTCAACTTGTAGGTCTATAATTGTATTTACACAGACGTATTAATTTTACGCAAAAATCATCGCACGCAGGCCTACACATTTATGTGGAAAGTGTGACATGGTAATGGTGTATCGAGTGATTGTGAGTGTTCTGAATGGAGAAATCAAAAATTGGCAGCCCTAAACCTAGATTGGTAGCTATGGTGTGTAAAAGGCTGGATGTTTCATTTTCATACATGATTCTTAGGTTGTGCTTGACTGCTTTCCCAATGTAATAATGCTGTTTGAACATTAAATTTACAGTAGGTGGAGCTGCATCGTGGTTTGCTGAATGATGAGTTCTGCACAGCTTGCCATATACCGTGCGCGGTATGACTACACTCCATCTTCTGATGAAGAGAACGGATGCATTACGTTTGTTGAAGGTGATTTGCTTGAAGTGGAGAAGCCAATTACAGATCTCGAGGGCACAGAAGAGAAACCAACAGGTTCGTTTAATTACCCAAACTGTCAAATCTTAGTGTGTTTTGTGACTTTTGTCAGAGCACCTTCGTGAGCTTTTAAGAACTAAATTTATTTCATTTTTATTTATTTCTTGCATTTGCTTATAGCGCTCCTTCAAGATCACTGCTCAGGAGCGCTCCCCACTACATTGCGGACACTGCATAGTAGTTTTACGCTGAAGGGCACGAGCAATTGCTAGTGAAGGACTTGCTCTAGGCCCATACGCAGCGACTTAAGGTTGATTCGAACCTGAAATCCTCTGGCTCCAAGGGACCGAACCCCCTCCTGCACCACTGTGCCCCATAAATTTTGACTGCTGTTTTTCAGTGAAGTCTGACTGTAAATAATTTAGTTAGTTAGTACAGAAACATCTAGAACACTTGTCTACTTTTAACCTAAAAATGATTCCTAATGCAGAAGGAAGTGTAAGAAGATGTTGTGGCAATTTACAGCAAATGCCTCTTAACATTGTTTTTGGGACTTGAGGCAAGTGGATTATACTTTTCGAAACAGCAGAACACACCCATAGTATTTAAAGCATTTAATACTATGTGCACTGAAGAAAGGTTGAAAAATCAATATTTCTGTTCGTTTTAAGGATAATATATTACGATATATTGTGCTCACCAGTTCAGATAATTTAAGAACAGAGGTTGCACAATTTGTAGATTAATGAAGACAGCCTTGTTTTGTTGGCTTGTGCTTATTCAACTAACCATAAATCTGAGTCTTACGCTTTATCAAGTTTTTCATTTTATCCCGTGGCAGTTTTATCTGTGATTGATTTGTACAGCTAAATGCTGGTTTGCCTTTTCCGTCTTATCTCTTAAATTCACAGAGCTCTAAATTATTGTAAATGAGCAGAAATAATAAATTATTGTAATCAGCAGAAATAATACACGTCCTGTTTTTGGTTGAGCCATGTTCTTTGCTACTGTTACAGTTGTTAGGCAAGAAATTGTGGTTTTAAAGTCGGTTGTGGAAAATGTTTTGCTGACATGCCAAGTTCTAAACCACATTTTCTCACTTGTTGCATGCATGGCTTATAACTAATGTGAGGCATCTGAACTTCTATGACAGTTAAAACTCATAGTGGAAGCTTTATGGCAAAGCTTTTTCTACCAATTTTAAATATAACATTCCACTTGTCGCCTCATGGTTCAAGCTTATTACTAGGTAAAACGGACCACTCCTAAAATGCAGATTAATGCTCCGCTCAATAATATTAGAATTATACGGTAAGTGGAAACTCCTGTAACACTGCTTGGCAGCCATATTTTAGACCAGTGATTTTTCAGTTATAAAAATATTTCTAATTTTATTTCTAATTCTATTCCCAATCTGAAAATAATTCCTGTATTGGTTCTAATTCCAGTCTTTAAATAATTTGAGTTCTAATTAGACGTCTGAAACAGCAGTTCCTAAAAACATCACAAACAGTCGAGAGACATTTCCAGCTGTATTCCAGCACTTTTGAGAGTTGCTTGCAAGCTGTGTTTTTACATGTGTACAAATCTTTTCTGCACATATATGCTTTAACCATCTCTCACGAATACGTTTTAAACTTTATTTGCTGTGTGCCAGTTGTTGGTATGAAACTACATAACGGCATAAATTTTTTGTTACCTTTCAGGATGGTTGATTGGGAGGAACAGACGCACGAATGCAGAAGGGGCTTTCCCATGCGGAGACTTCTTGGAGTATTTGCCGTCGTCAGGGAAAGAAGGCGTTGTTCCGCCGAAGCCGATGCCGAAACCTCGAATAAAATCTCGCCCGTCGTTGAACGGTTCGTCTACTTCTACTCGTCCAAACAGCAACGAGTCTGGATACAGCAGCGCACCAAAGGGTTAGTCTTCAAATTATGCCAACACTCACACCATTGCCAATTACATACATGTGGATATTCATTCATTCATTTCGAGAATTTATATAGCGTCTTTTCAAGAAACCTACTCAGAGGCGCTCCCAGCTCAGCCACAGCTAAAAAAATGTCTCGACGTCATTGGCAAACACACACTGTACTTACATTTAACGCAGACAACTAAGGACACGCGCAGGCTCACACACGAACATGCACACACATATACATAATTTCTTTAGTCTAGAGAGTGAACCTGTCTTTCATTCATTTTAAGGATTTATATTAAAGATCCTTCGTCAAGTAACCTACTCAGAGTCACTTCCAGCCGAACCACTGTGATAGAAATTAGATTTAAGGAGTTAATACATGGTAGAGGAGTTATGACTTCCAGCCAGAAAGTGCTGTCTGCTGGCAAGAGAAGGCCACCATTGATGCTACTGGCAGCACGATGATGCAATTTTAATTTAAAAGTGTGTAGAGACAAAGGCGAAAAATTACGTATGTCGCAGTGTTTGTCATGGGAAACTGATTTCAATAAATATTTGCAGATCTTGTTTTCCTTCCGGCTTGAATTAGTCTCTTGCTGGGGTGGGGGGAGGGGTCATCAGATGTTGTGTGACAAATCAATTTGCTACTAAAAAGCACTGGCTTGTAATATTGCAGTGCTCAGTTTCAAGGTTTAATAAGGTCAGCAGTTTCAGTTTTAGGCTGTATTTACTGATGGCTTTAGCTTTCATGTGATGAGAATAAAAAGGGTGAAAGAATACACTGAGTGGAGGACAAGACTGAGGATAAGACTTCAGGACATGCACCCGGAACAGTACATTCACTAGAATCTGGCCTCTGGCTGATTAGTGTGTAGTAGTAGTAGTGTTAGTTGCAGTATAACGTCACTGTGTGATAACAAAGATCATTAGCGACATCCTCCTCCTTTATCCAGACTTGGGACTGGCACTGGTAGAGAGCATCCAGTGGCGGAGTTAGTTTGTGATTAGATTAGTTTGTGCTGTTAGAAGGCTGTGAATAGAATAGAATAGTAGTGTAATTTTTTGTATCTAAGGAGTGTCTTGTCAGGATATCTGTTCAGTGTTTAAGTACTGCCAAACCAGATCCAACCATTGGGAGGAGATATCAAAACTGCTTAAACAGTCTTTGTGTGTCTGCTGTATCTGTCTGTGTACTTATGCTGTAAGTCTCAGCTTCACTTTATGTCAACTTGAGAGATAGTTGAGGTAAGAAGAAGTTTCCAAGAACAGGACTTAATAATTTCAATCTCACTAGTCTTTATCGGTAGTTCTTTGCTTTTGTATCAGGCTTTGTCTGCGACGACCATGTTTTATGATTCCGGTTAATGTGCACTGAGAGGTTTGGCCTCGTTTAGACATCTGATTTGTGTCGCCTGCTTTTATCAGATCATCCAAAATCAGATATACTGTGCAGTGTGCAGGAAGGCAATGGCTGGCAGCACAGGGGTTCCTTTAGACTTGATGTTCTGTGATGGCGAGTATTTGCATTAGGATTCACGAGATGGTGCCACTGTTTGCTGCATTCCCTGAAGAAGCTACAATTCTTTTTAAGGGTCTCTTTCTCCTACAGTTATATGTGTCATAAACGTCTAGCGTTGCTTCCTTACATGACTTTATTGAAGGACGTTGAAGGGCTTTCTGGGCAATTGCTCTTACTTAATACAGCTACTGGCTAGGTTAAAAAATTCATAGCAACTTCAAGATTTTACGTTGTGCCATGGAAATCGGTTGAATGTCGTTATATTTTTTTGTTTATTGTATTGTATAATGTTCTGTGGGACTTGATTCTGAACTCGTGTTTCTGCTGTTGGCTTATGTTTCAACATCATCATGGAACAAGATGCTGAGATGTTGATGATGCTTCTGTGTCTTGTATTTGTATTTTTTCTATTTGTATTGTGCAGCTCTTCCAAGCTAAGAAAGTCATGATGAGATGATGATTACGTGGGACTTAAGATTGATGAAATGACATGTAAGTGGCTTGAGCAGAACAGAAAATTGGTGAAATGACATTATAAGCCACAAGAGCAGAACAGAAGAATTGGTGATATGACATAAGCCACACAGAGAGTTGCCAAATCTAGGTTTTATCGTCATTGAATATTGATCAAGCTCAGGAATAGGGACTGATCTTGAGTTTTTTTATTGGCCTCCAGGGGTCAATTTTCAGACTATGAACATCCAGTGTCGTAGCCAGGAATTTCTGATGGGGGGAAGGGGTTGTGGCAGGATGCTTGTTTTTTTTTACATAATTGGACAAATAACCTTTTAAAAAACGTTTTTCCATAAGCCAATGGGGTTTTTTAAACCCCCCCCCCCTATCTACGCCACTGCGAACATCAAGTTGAAGTGATCCTTTTCTGAACAAGAAGCTGACATCAAGCGGAATTCAGAGCTCTGTGAAAATTTAGATGCCACAAACTGCTTATTAAATGCCAGTAATGGATTACACGTTTTTAATGCAAGCTTCTTATTATTGAATGTTGAAGAGGTACTCATTTTTTGAAATTTTTTAAAGAATTTGTCTAGATCAGGGTTGTCGAACCTTTTTTTACTGGTGGGCGAGTGTGAAGATCTTCTAACTAGTGGCGGGTCAGGGTGTCAATGCTCTTGTTGCAATGTGTCTTTTGTTTCTATCTATCCATTTATAAAACGGGGGCATACTCTAACAAGATAGCCTACTAAATAGTTTACATACAATAAACCATGAAGCTTTGCAAGATATTTGGCGCTGACTGTAAAATATAAAAATTTGAACTTTATCCTCTAATTTTGAAATCTTTAGGGAAGGCTCTGCGGGCCAGAAAAATAATTGTTCAGAAAAATAATTGTCCGCGGGGCAGAAATAGCCCACGGGCCAGCTCTATACTTTGCACCTTTTCTGTGCTAGGTCTTAGTTTTACCAGTAGAGCAAGGTTCTATGCATTGTGGACAATTAACTAGTCAAGTCTTAATTACCCTGCCAGCCAGTAGCAGAGGGTGATTCAGCATAGCATTTATATCAGCTGAAAGTTCCTATGATCAATATGCAGTATAATTATGTCACTTGTCTCAGTTGGCTGTTGTTGTTATTTGACCTAATTTACATTGTCACCCTCTGGACTGAACATTGCTAAAACAAGTGAAGAAGAATACCAGTCAGGCTACTACAGAAGTATTGTAGTCTATAGGTAATTTTGGATGGTAGCCTTTGGATGAGACAAGTAAGTATTTTCATGCCTTTAGCGTATCAGTTTCACAGATATAATGACATTTGAGTGCTTGCAGTTTGGTCATTGTGATTATATGTCTAAGTTGCAGTCCACTCATAGTAATTGTAATTTGTAAATTTTGCAATTGTGAGACTGAGAGATAAAGTCATTAGAAGTGCTTCCGACATGAGAAAATAACGCAATCAAGTCAAATGATTTTCAATTGCTTGCAGAAAGGGGGAAAGAAAGGGTAAGAGAGCTCTGCTATTTGCTAGCTCTAGTTACTTATTCCAGAAGAATGAACAGGCTACATGGAGAAGTCATGGTGAACTCCTATGCTGGATCTGGTCATATTAACCAAGCAATTGGGGGTAGCAAGGTGAAGTGGGTAGGGTCAGGGTCAATGCCCGGTCAGAATTATGGTTAGACAGTTGAAGACCTTTCAAATTAGTTTCTCCTGTGAGGCTTTCCTTCTCAGCTTTCATTATCACCCTGCAATATTATTGACATTGTTGATTATCAGTCAATGATCATCTCAGTGAATTAATTACTTCTGATTCATATCATAACATTGAGGATCCTTTATTAGTACCAAAGTGGGCTATTGTTTGTATGGGTGTAGCAAAGTCTAAGCCTATACTGATTTAACAGAAGGCAATGTGGAAATTATTAAGTCCATTGGCCACTCCTTACATGCAGATATTGCTCTTACCATGTTTTTGCTATAGCAATGCTTATTCTGGACAGATAATATATTTACATCTATTGATCATACTATGTGTTGCCACTGTTCAACATTTTAAGGCTACTCAGGGTTTAAAATATGAAACGGACTTGTGGGTGCTTTTCAATGTGGTGCATGGCTACAGCGCAGGAAGTCACCAGTGCTACTGTGAGGACTAAAAAATGTATAATAAATTTCAGCCGCCTATGATGTTTTAAGACATTGTTAAATTATTCGATCCATTAAAAACATTATTTACTTTAAAATGATATAAAACCACCAAGACTGTTAAATTTGTTGATTTCAGTGATTTAGTAAAACCCTTTTGAAGCCACTTCAAAGCTCTCCATTGAGTTTATCCTTGCGTTAAAGTAATAATAATAATAATAACAACAATGATAATTATAATGTTTACAATTAAAGTGAATGTTATAATAATGCTGAGTGAGATCGACTTTTTTTCCACGAACAGAGTCTTCAGCTGTCGCAAAGATCAATGGGAGGTTGTCCTCTGTCACTTACTGATGTATTGATTATCACGAATAATCATTGAATATCTTTAGATGGACTGTGATAGAAGGAGGTTGATGAATTGAATCCCTTGACATATCGAAGACACTTGACGCTTCCAGTTTCTATCATTGTACAAAAGCTAACTACAGTTCTAAAGGAAGGCTAACTAATTTTATGCCATGTGGATGATGTATTATGTACAATTTGTCAACGTATGCAACTATTGCTTGTGTTTCTGCATGTTTTTTCCTGAATGGGCCTTGTCAAATCCCACAGTTGTATAGTTTCAGATGTAGTGATTGTACATATTATTTGTGTGTGTGTGTGTGTTTGTTAAATTATATGATTGTGCCATGTGCTTAAACCCGGAAGGTGTGCTTAGTCATTCAGGTGTTGTGAATCATCTGATGAAGTCAGCAGTAGAAGTGTTGTTGGGCAGATACTTTTATGCTAGTGCTGAAGTCAGCATTTCCTTGTACTTTTTCTGGGTACTAAGGATGCCTGAAAGTATTGTCTGCTAACAGCAGATACCAAAATTTGCTCTTGCCAGACAATCTACAGAGGCATTCACTTGAATTGCCTCATGTGTTTTGCAGTATAGATGCTGGGTGTGTGGTAACGCTGGTCTACTTGGGTAGTGAACTGTGTGTTTCATGGGATGCAGTGGTGTAGCGGTTAGGTTCGTTACCTTGAGACCGAAGGGTCACAGGTTCTAATCTATCTCAAGCCACTTTGTAGTGGCCTTGGACAAGTTGCTTACCCATAATTGTCTGTGAGGAAGGCAACAAAAAACCACCTCACTCATCTCATTCCATGCAATGGATGGCATAAAGCCAACGAACCTGCCTTCGGACAGAGAACTCATCATTCATGCTGAAATTGTATTTTTTAATCATTAAACAATACTAAGCAATCTGATTCATCATCACCATCATCAACTCTGGAAAAGGGTACAAATAAATGTTCTCCATGTCCTTGGTCCTTTTTAAAGTTCAGCACTCTTTGCAATGTTGATACAGGTCCTCTACCGCTATATCCTCATTTGTATTGTCTACAGATCTATGTGTTTCTCTTTGCTTAAATTTCAGTTGGCATTTTCTCTACATGTCCAATTGGACAACTTTGTTCATTTGCAATCGTTTTTATAGTGAATACATTGAATTGTCTTATGTCATTATTTCTAATTTCCTGCAGCCTTAAAAGCACTGCAATTTTCTGTAGCCGACTCAGTTTATCTGTGAGAAATTTGTTCTCACCTTGCTTTCACATTATGCAGCATTCTGATCCATGTAGGAAAATGGCTTTATCATCATCGTCTCATATATTCGTCCTTGGTTTTTGTTGCGATTTCTCGGCTTCTCCAAATCATGTTCATTTTTATAAACGCTGACTCTTCTTCGTATGTCCTTTTCACTGTGGCCATGTGCAGTTATTAACCCTCCTAAAAAGATGGATGAATTCTACTTTCATCTTTGAATTCTGATGATTATTTGTGTCACTGGCTTGATGTAGCGCCTTTGAAGGATATTGCAGAAGCATTGCATATTGGTTCAGTCGAGGTTATTCGGTGCAGCATTTGCTCAGGTTTTGATTCGATTGTTTCGTAATGTCATTACTGCCTCCATTCTTCAATCTCCTTTTCCCTTTGCCTCAATTCACTGACACTTGAACAAAAGAGCCTCTACTTGTCCTCTTCAATCTCTCTGATTCTGTCCAGGATTACTCCGGTTTTGCTGGAGTTCATCCAGTGCATTTTTCAAGTGCATTCGATGTGCAGCATAATTATACAGTTCAGATCTATCCCTGGAGAGTAATTACTTTTCTTTGATTTCTTTAGATTTTCTTACGATTTATTTGGCATGATTTTCCCCTTCGTTTACGTCCGATTTTTCGGGATATTCATTGAATGCGTTTAACACCAATTTGTTGCAGTCAATTTAGGCCTACACTGCAGTGTATTTATGCTCTTCCATGTATGATCATTGATCAGTTGCTGGATGATAGTAATTACTCTTCCTCAGATTGATAAAACATGTGTATTTTTGTGCTTTCATTCGATGCCCATCCAAGGTTGTTCTGATTATTCTTCTGTCTAAAGAAAATTGCGCTAAATTTGTGTAGGATTTATAGGGGTGCGATGTCATTTGGATGAATGAATTTCATTGTGAGGCGCTTGTTCAGAGCCATTTCATTGATAATAATTGGCTGTAAATGATTGCAATGGTAATAATATTAATGATAATCATTAGCAAATGGTTTGATGTGTAGTTTTGTGGTCATGCACAGGCAGTTTATGATAATGATGAATCTGGCAGCTGCCTTTAATTGGGGGTCATTGTGGCAACTTGCTTTTCAGTTCGATTGTTTGATAATTGCTTTAAAGGACAAGGAGAGAGAGAGAGGGGTGACGGAGAGAAAGAGAGAGACGGACAGAGACAGATAAACAGAGAGAAAGAGAAAGTAAAAGGAAGAGAGAAACTGTGAAAGACAGTGTCCTCAGGAAACTGACCTGGTCACATCGGGTAATGTCCTATAATTTGCAGTTTAGTATGAGGACAGTTTTTATGATTATGTACTTTGCAAGCCGGAGGAAGGAATCTGATCAGAGAGTTCACTGAGTGCTTGAGTGCAGCGTTTACGATGAATGGAGCCAGACCATTGGCCATGCAGGATGGTGTCTTGCAATTGGCAGCCACACGAGCAGCGGCGGCTGGTGCTGGACGGGTGCCAAGTGGGTGATTTCGAAATCAACTTTCTGGATTGGGTGGGGGGAGAGAGGGGAGTGTGTTCTCATCTGGTTCTGTTCTGTTCTGCTCGGCTACAACCTGTGTGTGCTGTGTGTTTTTGTTGCAGTGCCGCTGAAGGAGCACCAGCTAACGGACATCTTTGTGGTCAAGCCTATTCTATGCGCTGCCTGTGAGTATTGTTGTCTCCTTCTGGGTTAATATTTATCAGTGGTTTTTGTAACAATTGACATTTCGGGTTTTTGTAATTTTAAATGACCAGAGAGAGAGAGAGACAGACAAACGGACTGGCAGAGAGAGGCTGGGAGTGGCCTAGTCCAACTGGGCTAGGTTTTTTTTACAGCAGGAACCCCGAAGTGGATACTTATCTGGTTGACTATCAGTGGCAATGAATAGTGCTTTGTCAAATGAAGGGAGGGAGCAGTGTAGTGCCTTTAAGGGATATGGCAGTTTTACAAATAGAAAGAAATAGAAGGAGAAAATAAAGTGAAGAACAGAACATAAAGTGGCTGCTTTCCATGATTTGATTTCAATAAATGACGCATAGCCTAAATTCCTCTAAATAGCATACTGATGGTAGGTACTAAGCATACTGAGCAAAGTAATCATGTGTGCCTTACTACATCCCAAGTAAGAGGTAATATAGAACTTTTTAGTTGCATTATGATTTTTATGTATACTGACCTTAGTCATGCCTCTGTTTTTGATCTGTCAAATGTATGTACCACTAAAAGGTAATTGCATAATAATTCTGCGTGAATGAAATAGGTAAAGGATGTGTATGCTGTTTTGAAGTTTCAGTTTTTGACTTTTATGTATAGATCAACGGTATTTTATCGTCAGTCTTTCAATCAGTTAGACTATTAAATTATCTGTATCACCTCTCGATTCCAGGAAACTCCCGTAGGTCTTTTTATCGAGTCTTAATTGTTGAATTATTAGCTTCTTTGTTTATCGATACTCATTTGTAACCTGGTCTAGTGCTCTTCTTATGTAAAAATACATAATAAGTATTGAGTGAAAGTAAATAAAGTCTGTCATAATTATTTTATAAATGTACTCGATTTTATATAGCGACCATTTATGGCCTCGACCCCCAGTGCTCATTTTTCAATAATTGAGCTTTAGTAATTTCACTAGAGTCTCATAGCATTTGCTAAGTGTGCTAATTCTGTTAACTTATTACAAGTAGTTATATATATAAATCATCCTTCTTTTCTTAAACTACATGATGTTGCCAAATTATATACTGTTCCTTCTTTCTCTTTCACTTAATCAGCAGAATTGGGTTGGATGAGGTGCGAAAATACAATGACAGACGTGCATTTGATTTTTTCATTCCTCATGTACTAAATAGACCTGTGTTACATTTCATGTATTCATTTCTGATGGGTGCAATGGTTTCATGTGATGTGTGTAAATGGTCTACTTTGGCAGTTATATAGATGTCCATGGGTGTGTTTGCAACACTATGTGTGGGTGTGTGTATGTATGTGGCTGTGTTCGTGTGTGGGTGTACTTGCAGATGCCCTGCCTCCAGCCTTGTAGGCTTTTGTAACCAGGTTTTGAAGATGAATTGGGTAGCGTTCAGGGACTTTGATCTGCCTCTGGTAGATTGCTGGACCTCTGCTCATGATAACCTCACTAAGCCTTTGCACTAAAACTAAACCTTTGCTTTTGTTCCATTACGATATTGTCTGATCTTCTATATGATTTAGGTCACTGGTTCGTTACTTGAGATTCGGGTATTAGGAGAAGTTATCCATTTCGTTACTAATGTTGTTGTGACAGCTGATCTTATGATCTACTGACTACTTTTTCTTTCAGGCTGTTGAAAGCAAGAGCAGAAAAATAAGCTAAGCCTATTATTTCATGTGCTATTGTTTTAAGCATTTATGCATTGCATAGACGCCTACATATGCATGCTGTGTATGTACAAACTAAACTATTTTTTAAATTTTAGGTCGAGATTACATTTGGGGGTCTGGGAAGGCTGGCCATAGGTGTGAAGGTAGGATCATAATATCTGTTGTTTTTCAAAACATCATGCTCAAACTTACTTAAAATTGCTCATTCCGTTGGAGTTTAGTGTTTCACAGATTGCCTTGAAGTTTACTTTTAAAATTAGTTCATATATGATATCCTTCATCTTTTGTGTGTGTCTGTGTGTGTGTGTGTGTGTCTGTCTGTCTGTCTGTGCCTTTGTGTTCTCTTTTCTCTGTCCCACATGTTCCATTCACTGCGTGTCATCTTAACCCTTTAATGCCGGAGGGTATAGGATTTCACATATCATATACCACCATCTCGGCATTAAAGGGTTAAACCCAACACAAAGTTTGTTGAGGACCTCTGAGTCCATAGGATGGGGCAGAATCAGAAATTACTGTTCAGTGTTAGTGTGGCGTGACATACTGTTTGTGGTTGTGTTTGACTCCTCCGCCCAACTAACTTTGCCAAGACAGTATTTGGCACAACTTTCATTCATTCAAGGATTTAAATAGCACTTCTTCAAAAGGGAATTTCCCAGAGTGGATGCTTTTAACTTCAGCATGGCCATACAGAGCAGTTTTAAGGTAATGCAGACAGAAATGATGTGAGCCAATCAATGATCTGGCCTTTTGACAGTGTTTGAAATAGCCTATCATGCTAACATTTTATGTATTAATGTTATATATAAATGATGTGGGTGTAGACTGCCCTTTGCTTAAAGAGGCTGTCTTTTGCTTAAAGATACTTTCTTTTGCTTCGGAGATTGCATTTTGCTTTTGAGACTTTTTTGCTTTGGAGATTGCCTTTTGCTTAATTTGCGACTGCATTTTACTTGAGAGACGGCTCTCTGCTTAGTAGACTGTCTTTTGAATGAGAAAAACTAATGGTCTTTGCTTCAAGGCCAGGTTTGCACATTTTTATAGATGTATTGAAATCTACAGCATGAGTTCACGTGCAGTTAATGCTGATTTTGTGTGCTCCATATCAGCATATATCTGTGGTTGGAATAGTCACATGTATGTATCACTTAGTCAGAACTAAGTGGAAGATGATGTGGTCTGTTGTCATGGTAACAGAACATTTTATGCTGCACCAATGTCTTGCGAGATGTGTTCAAGGCACAGATGAACTCGTGTTACAAGAGCTGACGATATAAATGGCCAGAATAGATGAATATTGGAGGAGAGTAATGATGTGAAAAGAGGCCTACAAAAAGTCTTCATGTTGCTACAGTCAAACAAAACTGTCGGATGACAGGAGATTTGACCATCATGCTGTGTTGCATTTTTCAAAGTTTTTGTCCTTATTATTTGGCCTAGCTATTAAATGTTCAATATTCCGCTAATGGATTGTAATTATATTTCCGTTTTGTGGCAATGTGGCATGGTAGATGAAGTTCGTGTTTAACATGCATTAATACATAATAATACAAGGTTAGGATTACTGTGCAAAGTGTAGCTTGCAAGGTGATGAAGACGCGTGAGATTTGTTAGTTTCAGACTTGGTCACTAGAGGCAGAGAAGACAATCAGTGATAGATGTATTGTAGGAGGTTGGGGGGGGTGGAGGGGGGGGGGGTCAGGGAGACGTAGGCTGTCAACGGTGAGTCATCCAGGAATAAAAAGCAGAAGCCAGCTCCTAAAAAAATCGGTGTGCTTCATTGAAGGGAGATTTGCGTTAGAGCTGAATGGATTGATGCAATGGACCACATTTCGTGCTTCATGGAAAGTAAGTTAGAACCATTACCCCAGATTAATATGATGTTAAATCAATATAAGATAATATTGCAGTTTTAGCAATAAATCTGTAAAGGCAAGTTTGATGTGCAGTGCATAGGGTGAAGTGCCTTTGATTGTTTAATTTTTGATCGTTTGAAGTTCAACGATAAATATGATGGGCCTAAGCATCTTTGATTTTTTTATAGTTTAAAGGATGACTGTGATATGTGATCTTTAAGCTTTATGTTGTTTGCAGTGTGGTCGGAACTCTGGGGTTTATGGGGTCAGTGACATACTGGCTTAGCTCGTTGTAATGATGAGTTCTCTGCCAAAAGGCAGGTTCATTGGCTTTATGCCCCTGGGGATGAGACGAGTGAGATACTTTCCCATTGCCTTCCTCACAGAACAACGTAGATCCACAATTGTGGGTGATCAACATGTTCAAGGTTGCTATGCAGTGGCTTGAGGTAGATTCAAACCTGCGACCATTCGGTCACAAGGCGACAAACTTACCATTACACCACCCACCGCGTCCCACCATTGTATCTGGTTGCATTTGGTGTGATTATATATACACTAATTGGTTGTCAATGGCATGACCTTGTCTTTTTTGCTTTTGAAATGATCTGGGGTTGTGTGGTGATGATGAAATTGTGTTTGTAATTGATCGCTGTTCTTTGAAATACTTGACTTTTCTGTATTGCCACTCAAGTTTCCTCAACAAAGAAAATCCAGAGCATTTAATGCTGTTTTACGAATGACTGGTTGAGACAAGGTCACGACAACTGAAATTGCTTCTGAGTAGGCGGTAAATTTGTATTATGGTGGTCTCTCTCTCTCTTGAAATTTAAAGAGGGCTGCCATGGTGTACATAAAAATTAAAATCTTTTGATGAAGTAATTAATTTACTATGCATGCAAATTGTGTGAAAGACATAGGTGTGCGTATAGAGTTACAGAAATACTGATTTTAACAGTTTATACTAAATGCTTAAACCAAATGAAATCCGCCTATAGATGCTGTTCAGGGTTATAATTGATTGCATGAGTGATGTTTGATCATCAGCTGGACTGCTGGATGCGTGCAAGGATCAGCTTACGGTTATTTTTCTTAACCTGGACCTTTCCTTAAGTTTCATGATGCCATTGTTGTCAATTTTACCCTGTGTTAATTTAACTTGGATAAACTAGGCCTTTGAATGCTATCTGAATGCTGAATTTTTAATTGGCTGAAATTTTGTTTACTAGGAGCTGATTATCCTTACAGACTGTTTCACCTTGACTTGCAACTGTATACTGTGTATAGTGCCTACATCAGTGGTTCCCAACCTGTGGCCTGCGGGCCAAAAGTGGCCCGCCAGACCTTAAAACTGGCCCTCGTCTTTCAAAGAATTAACAAAAATATATGAAAGGATAGAGCACATGATTATTTTCTATTACAAATTATTTTATTTTGACGTCTAAAAATAACATAGATCTAACATTCTATTTTGATTCAATTATGACAATTTTATATGCATTTAGTTAATTAAATTTTATTCTTGTGGCCCCCTAATGTCCTTCAACTTTGAAAAAGTAGCCTTCTTGTCCTCCAACTTAGAAAAAGTGGCCCTGAAGTGAAAAAAGGTTTGGAACCACTGCCCTACATGATCTGGTCCATAATTCACCCAGCATCTGCAAGTCTATAATTAGTTGTTAAAAAAGTTAAGACTTCCGTTCCCAATAGGAAGCGGACCTTCGTGTACCACTTGTTTAACCATGTGCAGTGAAGACTGGCATCCGCTGGAAGCTATCCATCTACATGTATATCTAATGTTAGTGATGACAACTTTGAACTCATGTGTCGGCTGAGTCAAAGTGGTTACAAGTCAAATGGTATGGAGACAGTATATTCCAAATCTCAGACCTACTAGCAGTAGTAGTTGCAGTTTAACATCACTGTGTAATAAAAAAATATCATTAGTGACGCCCTCCTCCTTCATCCAGGCTTGGAACTGGCACTGTCAGAGAGCGAACAGTAATGGAGTTCAGGCCATACTAGTCATTTGATTCTGCTTATTAGCCGGTTCCATGGTATAATGAATAAATTGAATATTCATGAGTAACATTGCAGCTGTTACTTTTTCAAGTGGCTGTTGTGGTCATGTTACTTAAGTGTAAATAATTAATTAACGTACATGAATCAAAAGTTCTTATAATTGTTTCATCAACATTACAGATACAACTAAGCATTAAGCATATAGTTTCTGCCATGCCACTTAGACCTGTCGTGAATGTCAGCACGTGACTGTAATGTTAATTTTAATGTGAATGCACCTACCGGTACTTGAGTAATGTTTAGTGTTTTATGTAACGCTTTTAATGCTTTCAACTGGAGTTCACTAGAATCAGAATTCAGCATGAAATGATTGTATTGCATTGCGCACTGTTAAGAAGTGTTGATATTGGACAACTGTGTTGATACTCTTGGCTTTGTATGGGTTTTGGTTGATTTCTTTGTACTTTCAAGGATTCCACTAATTCAGATCACTATTTGACTGTTTTACTTAACTAGTGTAATGAAGTTGTGTTATTTGCTTGGTGATTTAAATTAAATTGTGTAAGCAAGGTTTTCAATTTGATAACTCCAGTACCAAGTGTAACAAGTTTTCGGTTTTTTTCTCACTTTGTGTGTGTGGAAAGAATGACATTTTATTCCATTTTCTACTTCGCTTTCATCATTGTAACATCTGTTGTTCAAATGATTAAGTAAGTAAGTTGGTAGGCTTTTATCTGCATCTGACAAGTGCACATGTGTGACATTGCATGCAACGGTAATACATGCATATTTGAAATAGACTACATATCAAAATTATACATGTTGACTTGAAGTACCGTACTTGGATTGCATTGATTATATGAATGACATCACTTCATATTAAAATCACATAATACCTTCAATAAATTTTGGTGTACGACATTACAGCCTTTTACAGCCTTTCATGCAATTTGCCTCTGAGTGAGAGTGGTGCGCCTTAAAAATAAATTACCTTTCGACCTGTGTTAGTTAACAGTGCTGGCTGGCCTTTGTCATAAATTGCATTGGTCGAGGGCAGAGGAGCTTGCAGTCATTTCCCCTTCAGCCAATGGGAATGGGAAGCTCAAGGACAGGCAATGACCTCGCGTCTTGCAAGCAATCAATAACCATGGCCTTGAAGTTGACAGTTGTGCTAAATATATTCCAACCCTGGTCAGCAGCCTGCACGCGTGCCTACCTGCATGCGTGCATGCGTACCTTTCTGCCTGCATGCTTGCTTGCGTGCTTGCCTGCCTGCCTGCCCGCCCGACGATTGGCTTGTTGAGTGATATATCCTGGCCAATCGAGAATGGCTGGGTTGAGTCTGACAAATCCTACTGACAGGTAATCTGTTTCAAATCTATGGAGCCCTCAAAAGAACGGCTTGCAGTTGCCTAGGGAATAACCCGAATTACTTATGCTGCGCTGCCAACTCTCTTCTATTTACAGTCTTCTTTTACCTGCGAGACCTGAGGTTAATAACCTCCACTTCCGCTTTGTCTTCTTAATAGCTCTTCTTCCGTCTCTGTGTGTCCCTGCTGTGCCTGGTGTCTCTTGCATTTTTTTTGTTCTTTGTCTTCAGATGACAGTCTGCCTTCTCTTGTGTCTGGCTCTGTGTACGCACGTTTATCTGGCTGTATCCTTCTTCTCATCTCTGTATCTTTTGGGTGTTCTTTGTCATTATCTCCTGCTATCAGTATGCCTCTTTCTCTTGTTTGTGGGCTGCATTTCTCTACATTGATCTGGCTCTGCGCGTGCGTGTGTGTCTTACTGTGTCTGGTCAATTGAATCTGTATGTTTAACTCTGAAGTTTGGCTATGCTGAGCAGATCAAGGCCATCTGACAACATTGCAATCTGAAGCCACCTCATGGAAACCATCTGAAGCCACCTCATGGAAACCATCTGAAGCCACCTCATGGAAACCAATGCCACTGAACATGAACTGAAGTCGGGAACATTTAGATAAAGGCTTATTTAGATAAACGCTTGGAAGTTGACACCTGTATGGCATTGCAACCCTAGACAGATATAATTATGATTCAAGCTGAGGTCGTGTATACATACTGTGACCTATGCAGGCAGACTGTAATCCTTGTAAGGGCGTTGACCTGCTGTCAGCTGCTCTTTGTTTTAGGTCTGTAGCTGCACACACAGGATAATAATAATTAGTTAGGTAGTATCGTGGAATATTGTGTGTGCAGCCATTTTTTTCATGGATGTCTTACATTTTCTGAGTTTTGTCAGAAATGATTACTTTGACATATGTATGTATCTGCATGTATCTCATGAAACATTCTCAAAGACAATTAAGACGCACTTGTTTAGAACTGTCTGGTAGCTACGTTAAGTGCCTTCATGAGGTTATTGTAAGGCACCATATAAATGTTCATATATACATACATATGTACTTCCACCTTCCGATTTTGCTTGCATTATCCATAGCCAGTGGCATCTATGGCAGAAAGAAATCTTTGGGGTTTCCATTTCCAAATGCACTGTCTTTTGTATTTTATGCTTATCTCCATGTGGCCATCATGCATATGATTACTTCCTTTTAATTCGTTAAGGGTTTTCAATTGCATTGTTTAGAATGAGGCTTGTACATCAGATAATGATGTTACTGCAGAAATTCTTACTGTTAGAATTTAGGAATACAAATCAGACATTAACTATATGAATATGTATGTGCTGCAGTGTGTGTTGGTGCGAAGTCTACTGTGGTACTTAGTCAGATTATACTGCTTTACATATCTGATATGAGCAGTTAAGTTAATAATGAATGACGCATTCCTATTATCACATGCAACCACTCTGTCTGGACCCTTTGCGTGATCCTGTCCTCACTCAACCAAAGGTCAGCTGTAACAGATTTAAGTTGACTAAGCGAAAATAAATAATCTACCGTAGTCATGTTCTCACAGCTATAATAATAATTGTATGGCAATGAGAAATATATAAGAGCTTTCAATTCACAAGGATGATATGCTGAATTGTTATGATTATATATATATATATATATGTGCTATAATTATATATGAAATATTCTTGTGCACTTTTGGGCAGCATGTAATTATTCAATAAAAGTGGCAGCACTGCATTCAAAACTGTGAACCAATTTATGACAGTCTGACATTGTATCTATAATATAATATATATTTATATATATGAATTATATATTTAAAAAAAAGTCCTATCCCGTTCCATGAGGAACATAGGGAGGCGCTCATCTCCTTTTCAATGGCCTTGATCCGGCAATGGACGAATCCCAAGGTCCTGGACACGGGGCCAGCGTATCGCAGGACTTGCCGTTTACTTCCCAGCTTACGCCGGTACCAAATTATACTGCTTGGTGACAGAGGCACGTGTGCGTGAACAACTTGCCCAAGGTCGTTACCCGGAGTCGAACCCGCAACCTTCCGCTCCGTGGGCCGACGCGTTACTGGTCCGCCACCAGGTCGTATATATATAAATTGTATTTATAATATTATATATATATGTATGTATATCTGGACAAGAACAGTATACGTTGGCACATATGACGAAAGATTTGAACGCTGTTCAGAGGACCCATGGTTGTCAAATTAGTTGTACAGAATCAGTCTTATTTTCCTTATTTGCATATTCATGAGCTTTGTGATCGTAACACCTAAATTAATAATTCTGTAAAGAAAAAATATATTAGGGTCTATTGAAAGAATTTTCTTCTCCCTCTGACTTTAGAAAGTCATAATTTTGAAATGATATGCATAATTGTTATAAAGGTTCTGAATTTAATATTACCTCAGCTGCTGGAGGTAAGGTAATAGTATTTTAAAAATCTGCTGATAATGGTATTGAAATATGTATTTTAAATACAGTATTAGTTTTTTTAGAGTGTCAGTAGAGAGTACTATAGACTGGTTCCAGGTGCTATTGACTCGATAATGACCTCTTTTTGGTTACTAATTTCAATTAGGCTTGTGAGAATAGCCTTTGTACGGTCTTGAAAAGTGCTGTGGAAATTTCATGTGTGTGTGCACGCGCGTGTACTTTGCCGTTTGTGAAGGTCATGTGGCCACTGCTAAGACCAGCCTATATGCAGGGTGTCAACTGGTTGGAGGGACGCTTGAAAAAATTAGTCTCCTCTGTGATTAAACATAGAGTGTTATATTGGTAGCTCTGCCGGATTTACTCAAGTGTGCCGCTCTGCTCTTCATGTATTCTAGTGCTCTCTTCAAGACACTTGAGAGCACTCATCCAACACAGTGCTCGGTCACAATCTGGTCTGTATGGGGCGCTATTTGACATTTAGTTGCATGGATTGAAACTATGAATGGTCTCCGCAAGGTTTGCAATAGGACTTTGGGATGTTTGGAATGTTTTTTTTTATTGACGACGTTATTTTAGAATTGTTTTTGTATTTCTGTGTTTTTATTTTTCGATTCATTGAGATTTCCTCTGATGATGTTACTTTATAGCATTGTTGGCAGTGTTCACTTTGACTGTATACTGATGAAAAATCTCTTTAGCATTGTGTGGAACGATATATGATGTTACAAAGTTCTGTTGTTGGTGGAGATGCGCTTAGGTCGGTTTAATATCCAGTGCTACGACTATTCTGTCATTTTTTTAGCAATAGTAAAAATTGCTTGCTTCTCTTGCGGCAATGCATTCCGAGATTGACGATCGCAAACAGTAGGTAGTCCACCGCTCGCTGTGCTGCTGCTGGGCGCATCCTTGGCGCTTAATGCTTGCCAGATAATATACGTCCGTCCGAGCCTTGGAATCCATGGCTGTGTGCCGGGGACTGATTTTTTATCATCGTAGAAGTTCATGGCTGTACAAAAGGCCAACGCGGTGCATCTGGCGTGGCATAGTAGCAGCCGCCGCTGTGAGATGATGGCTCAGTGAAACAACTATGGTTCAGTGTTGTCGGCTGATTGATGGCTTGAGATGACGGTCTGGTTACTGGGGTGGATCCTGGGGTGGATCCGGGTCTTCTCCAGACTGAGCGCCAGCGCATCTGAAGTCTTGGCTGTCTCGTAGATCTGCTTCTTCTGACTCGGTGGTGGCGGGGTGGGGGGAGCGGAAGAGTGAGAGGGGACTGGCCTCATTACAGAGCGAACTGTTAAGGGCCTTTTCTTATCTGTCAATCAATGCGGGAGTCTGAATTGGTATGCCTGCCTGTCCGTCCATTTGTCGCTCTCACTGTCGCTGTGCTTAGAGCCTAATGCCACCTCCGGACTTGAGCCGGAAACTACTGTTCGGCAATCTTCTGTTGAAAACTAAGGGTCTGGCTGAAACGCGTGAAATCTTGATTAGACACCTTGTCCTGCTCTTAATCTCGTCTCTCTCTGAATCTTGGCTTAGCTTACCGGTACTCTACAAGTGTCTGACTATCTGAGTTCAGTATCTAAGTTCAAATCGACAGTGTATAGGGAATAAGGTAGCACGGACTTTGCAAGTTGGATGTTTGCCATGTCTTGGTAAGTGTACTTATTGATGAATCTGTATCTTTTTATAAAAATTTATTTACTTGCAGCGCTTTTTTCTTGTGTTAAGTCTGTGAAATGGGAAGATCAGCTGCTGATGAGTGATGACTAGATGCCAGGACAGAATAATACAATGTCCAGAGCACAGAAGTAGATTTTGACAAGTGATTTTAAATGGTGTTGTCGTGTGGGATCTTTTGTGGTAAATGATTGAAAAACCAAGGACTAGGCAATGAGCAAAACCTGATTCTTCATTCGTCTTAAACCTAGCAGTATTTCCAGTATTGGAAGAAGAAGACAGCCCCCATGTAGGGCGGTGGTGATAGGTGGTTAGCAGGGTATGAGTTTATGTCAGTTTATGTTGGTGCTTGGGTTTTAATAACATGCAGCTTTGAATTTATTGTTCCATTCATTGGAAAGCTCATGAAGCTGGCCAATGCAGTTTAATGGAATTGCTTTTGAAGAATAGCATGACATATCAACAGGGCTAACAAAGTTGTGAACCACTTACTGGATTAAAATAGAATATATGCCATGCAACTGTTTTGGCCAATTCGTCAATTAGAGGATGTTTAATATGATGATACAAAATGGTTTATTGATATTTCCCTTCTTCCAAAGATCAGAAGTGCAATAGTGCACACATGAGGGGCTGTCGTTATTATATGTACACAGGGAGGGGTCACCGGATGTAGGCGATTTGCATACGGGTGCGTACGTACGCGGGTAGGGGGTCTCGACAGTGTGCGTACTGCGTACACAAAATAAATCTCTAATTATGACGGCCACATTAGCCTATTTATAACTCTTGTGTTATCCTATATTCGTCCGATGACATTTGACTGTGCACATTAAAATTATATACGTTCAATTGAATGCTGTATTTTTTAAAATTCAAGAATGATTATTACCAGAGATCTTGAATTAGTCACATATGAAATGCACTTTGTAGCAGTAAGTGGGGGGTGGGGGGAGGGGAACAGATTCGCCGAAGGATCTGTTAGATTATTTTATGTGTTGAGTGCATCGTCTTTGTCTTCCAGAATGAGTATCATCATATCGTCGTTATCATAATCATCATCGCCATTATCATCACCATCACTTGGTTACTGTTGTTGTCACCCGACTCATTTGCACCTTGGCAAATTAAAATATTTAATGTTTCACTGGAATAGCATTTCTTCTTCATCTTCAATTAATGTATATGCAGTCTTTTCAAGTCAGGACTGTCAACAGCAATTAAGTGGTTGATTCTTTGACCTAAGGGTTGCCTTGAGCACTTCATGATCATTTTGCAGACCAGATCCCATATGTATGTTAACTACCAAGTGCCAAAACATATATATTTCATAGTATGTTTTAGGCTTATGTATGATGTTGAAGTTCACAGGAACACTACATGGAATGGATTAATCCCAATTGAGTATGTTTGGTGAACCACAATGTTACGCTTTAATATATATTTGAGTGGAGCCATAGATGTTGTAAGTCTGATTGATTTGGTTCAGAGTCTAGGCTTCCCATAGGGTGAGAGATTGATCATTGTGTAGGATTGTTGTGTTTCACAAATCGATCATTACACGAGATCATCTTGTCTGTGTACGTTGGATTGCGGTGGATTTGTGGAGCCTGATCTTAAAACTATGGTTCTGTTCACTTCACTTGAACTTGTCTAAGTTGGTTTCTGATTAAGTTCAGAGTGATGTCTCTCGATGGCCGGTCTATGGGGAGACTTCACTGGAATTAACGTGTCACAGAGCTGCTATGCTGTTCTTTACTGGGAAAGAAGTGCTTTCTTATTATTTCTGATGGCAATTTATCCCAGAATTTATAGTATTATTTTTCTACCATTTGAATCTCTACCACTTAAAGAAATGTTATTGAGTGATAATAATGAATGAATGAATAGTATGAGATTAACGTGCCAGATGTGAATGCTGGAATAATTATGATTTTTTGTTAACCTGAGACAGAAATGATTGTGTATTTTTTAAACATAGGGAATCATTACTGGTGAATGGCTGGTCTATTTGGCTTAGATTGAACGTAGTGTTGGTGTTGTTATATGCACGGTAAAATATTTTATCGGGCTTAAGGAATGGCACATGCAAAATATAGACTGATGGGATCTAATAGACATTCTTTGTCCTCCATTAAATCAGGAAAATGTACCTCAAAAGTAATGAACTGTAAGGGTGCTGAAGTTCTTCTCAATTTACTATTTGGACTGTGCTCTACAATCTACATGTATATGACTGATGCTGTCTGTACTCAGGAATTCTAGGTATTGTCAGTTCCTAGACCGGATTTTATTTAAGATCAGCAGAAATTAGCCAATGTGCATTAATTTTTTATATACAGTTTCAGTTGCTAAACTTGACAAGAGATACATTGGAGTTCTTTTGTGTCAAATGAGCCATATTTATAGCAAATGCTTTTTAATTTCGATAGCAATTTTCTTTTCTTTAGCTGGTCTATAATTTGTGTACCTATTCGGGGGTGATGTGTGTACAATCTTAGCAGAGGTTGTCTGCCCAGAATAGCAGTGTTATTACTTCTGTCCCAGTTGTTGGACCTGGACCAAGTCTAAATAGCACAGTCTCCTATAGTCACTTGCAGTTTATGTCTCTGTGCAGTAGAACTTTTATTAGAAAAATGACCTTGAGAAAATTATTTCTCAAGGTTTTTGGAGTCAATTTGCTTTTATTTTGATATATTCAGGGAATAGGATGAAATGAGACACGTGTGATATCGAGTTCTTGTCTCGTCTGGCTGGTAATTAATGACACACTCTCTGGCGTGATATTATGTTACAGGACATTAAAAGACTGATGACAATTCTTGCAACATGTACAACAGTCGTTATCTAGAGCTATACAGGGTGGCTCCAAAAAAAATACCCCACCGGATAAAATGCGATATCTTCGCAACCCATTGACATTTTTCTACGAAAATTTTCTAATTTGTAGGGGAATGAATTTCCAACAATCCCTGAAAGTTTCATTTTAAAATTTTCATGTTTGCCAAACATACAGCTGTTTAAACTTTCAATTCCGTTTTTTCGAATATCCGCGGAAAAATGAGCGTCATTTGTTGATTTCCATGTCAAATAAAATCACATTTCACTGCCACCTCAGGAATCCGTTTCACAGTTTATCGTAACGTATGATTGGAGTGTCCACTCCCTGCTTTAACTTGAGATCAAATTATTTTTGTGAAGCTCAGTATGGCCTTGTTGATCGAGTCCTACGGCAACTGATCCCACATTAGCAGCAAGACTTCCTTCAGTTAGCCAATGTTCTCCAACATGGGATGAAATGTCTTGCATCATTCCAGCATAGCTTCCCAGTCGTAATAAACAAAAGGGTTAAGGTCTGGCGAGTTTTATGGTCATTCACCTGTGCCAATAAATATACCGAAGTTGATGGCATTATGATCAACCCTGCCGTGCGAGCAAGCAGGCGCACCGTCCTGCTGGAAAATATGTTAGAACATGCCTTCAGTGTTCAATGAGTCTGGGTAACAGAGTTCAACGGTAAGTTTGATATTTAGCCTACAGAATGGAATGAAGTGCAGTCTTTCCTTGCAGCCGTAACACACGCGAGCAGATTTGACGCCGAAACCATGATGTGCTTTGCAAACTTTACCTTTACGACTACCAAGCGAATTTCGTGAGCATCACGTTTTTTCCATCAGACCAAACGACCACTGTCTTTCGACATCTGACTTTTGCTACATAATCACGTCTACAGATAGCCTTCAATGTGCTCAGTCTCCACTTTTCTCTGGGTATTTTGCTATGATCTTGCAATACCCGAGTCTCTGATCACGCAACGCCCGAGTCCCCACTTTATCGTCTGCAGAAACTTTGCTCATGACGTCCAGTGCGGATTCACAAATTGAGACCTTAATATATCAAATATCACCAAAAACTACCAGATTGCTTCATAAACAGCTTATTTACAGCTCTTAGTAAAATCTAATGATATCATAATCAATTTCTATGTTGAAATTTGCAAACAAATCTTAAAGAAATCGCATTTATTGGAACGTGATTCAGCAGAAATTTGAAAAAATGGAAAAACGTTTTTAAACAGCTGTAACTTCTGAAGTAATGCAGATTCAATATTGAAATTTTCAGGGATTGTTGCAAATTCTTTCCTCTATAAATCCTGCTATTTTCATAAAATAATCTCGATTGGTTGCGGAGATATTGCATTTTTACTGGTGGGGTATTTTGTTTTGAGCCACCCTGTATAATGCAACTTGCTTGATGCTGTAGAAAATTATGGTACAAAGAAGAGCCAGTGTTACAGTCAGAGCAGATTAGATTTTAGGTCGTGATATAAAACATATGGCTGCTCAGAAATCAGGGTTTCTGGTTTTAGCAGATCAACAGTGTCTAGTGACCCCATCTTAACTGAAATGATCGCTTCAATGGTTGTGACTACTTGAGAGTTACCAGACATTGAGCTTGTCGAATGTGGCTGGTAGTGTTGCTGTGTCACAGTTTGTGTAGCTAAAAATGTCTGGCTGTTGACACGTATGTAGTTGCAGGATTCATCGTAACACGTGTGACAACTATTCTAAATGCCATGGGAAAGAGTTTATTTTTCTTACGAGGAAGGGAAAATGTGACAGGTTTCAAGACAACTTATTAATTCATTCAGAAACTACTCAGAGGCGCTCCCAGCCTTATAGAGATTTTATTGTAGATTTTTATCTCTTATATAGAGAGATGGAGTGAACACTGGGCAGGATTTGGTGCAATTAAATAGCTTATGATGATGCCACCGGAATTATCAAAGATGGCCTTGAAGCCCAACTAGAAATAGTTGGGCTTCAGGTCGTTTTTGATAAATCTGATGTTGTCATTTTGTGTAAACAGTTGAGCCAAATCCTGCCTTTTTCATTCTATCGCTCTAAAATAAAAGAATTATTTGATCAGCAGATGTGCATATTTTTTCCTGAATCAAAAAACAAACAAACATAATACAATTATGGCAGTGAACATAATACTTTAACATAATTTGGTTATGAAGGGGAGACCCAGAAGGGATGGACAATCCTGCTAATAGGGCCACCCATTAATCATGTAAGATATAAAAAGCATAAAACATATTATGCAACTGACCCAGGATCTATGGGTAAAACGGCCTGAACCTTATATCCTGTTATCATCAAATTTATTGAGGAAGACTGTACAATGACAGTGTACACATACAATGCACAATCATATACATATACAACGAGTGTGATAAAGAACTTCTTTGATAAGGAGCTCGTCTGCTGGTCAAAACTTCTTGTTACATATAAAATTGACATGCTGTCATTCACACTCATGAATGCAAAGATAGTTTATTACACCAGTTGACCTGATTATCGAGCACTCACTTGTTGCAACCAGGTCTTTAACAAATTAATGGTACTGTAGGGCCTCACTGATATCCACGGCTTCTGCAGCAGCATTGAGCTGACCTTTTCAACGTAGTGATAATAATAGCCGAGTCTTACGCTCTGCAGCACGTCTAATTGGACAAATCCCTAAATTTGACCACGTGTCCGGCTGTATGCTGGAGACGTTACACTGGCTTCCTACTCGGCAGCGCATTGAATTTAAGATTGCTGCTCTAGTTAGGCAATGTCAGCTTGGGATTGCCCCTGACTACTTGCAAGAGCTCTGTTGCTCCACGGGTACCCAAGGCCGCTGCCCCCTCCGTACTGCACAGAAAGGATTGCTCTTGGTCCCATTTGCACGAACTGCAACGATGCAGAGTCGAGCTTTTTCTGTGATCGGCCCAGTTGTCTGCATGGAATGGGCTCCCGCAGGAGTTACGTCTACTTTCTGGGGTTATTACTGAAACATTTTTTATTAAACCCAAACTGTCCTTTTTTGCCGTGCTAGAGTCGGGAGTGCTTCTGAGTAGTCTCCTTGAAGAAGCGCTATATAAATTCTTGAATGAATGAATAGAATAGTCAACCATGATGCTTCTCAAAATGAGTTATATTGCTCCTTTGAGACCCGAAACAATTCTTCAAGTTTACAGATTTTGTTAAGTACTTGGATCATTGTGTGGTCGTATTCTATTTATATAAGCCGTCCCCTGAACAAGCATTGTGCGCTTTACTTCGTCTGTTCAGGCTTTCCTAAATAGTGTACTCGTTTCCGCTCAGTGTGTGTGTGTGTGGGTGTGTGTGTGTGTGTGTGGAGAATGTCATGGTTTGGTCTGTTGAGATGGATGTGGGCCACTGGTGCCATGTTTACTGGAACGTAATGACGAATAGACAACATATATGTCTGGTTGAAGCAATGTTGTTCTGGGTGAGTATGGTAATTATGTGGGATTATAGGTCAGTGGTATGATGTCTCTGGGTCGCTGTGATTGGAAGGAGGTTTTTATTCGATGTCTTCTTATTGGATGAAGATGTTTGTGAGGAGTTGGGAGAGGGGGTTGGCGAGAAATGTTATAACAGGCTGCGTGCCACCTGAGGTGTTTCTGAGTTAGTCTTAAGATTAGTGTGATTGTTAGATGGCCATGGGCAGGTGGTTGATGCTACTCATTCCGGTCTATGCGGTGGCGATATGATGATGTAGTGAAAGCGTGGGATCAACATTTGATCGGACGGTGAGCGTTGCCACGCTATGATACGACAGCTGGCGACTGACGCTATAAATAATCGGTGTGAATTAAAATTAACGCTTTATGAATGTTTACACGGCGGCCGTTAAACGAAAGCGTTGTTCTTGGGGAAATGCTGCTTCTGCTGCCGTGGCTTATTTCATTGCGGCCTGCCCAGCAAATATACAAGGTCTGTGTGAAAGCGACGGCGGCAGCGGCGGCGCTGAAGGTATTGGCTTAAAAGCAGGACGAGGAGGATGAGAAGTGGCTTGATGATGGCGCCGCTGTTAGATAGATGGCCGTGCGTTTAGCACACGCTCTGAGTTCAACGTCGGAATCGGTGGCTTTCATGTTGTGGCCTATAGCTTTTAGCAAGCAGCTTACAATGTACGATCGAATCAAAGATTGTGGAAATATTGCAAGTTGAGCTCGATATATATGCTGCTTACGAGTTGACACGTGGTTTCTCGTCTTCTGTTTTCCAGATTGTAGACTCTGCTTTCATAAGAACTGCGCCAAGTATCTGAGTTTGTCGGCGGCGGCGGTCGAGAGCAGCAGGAGTCCTCCCCCTCCTCCGTGCATCAGGACGGAATCGTCCGACTCTTTGCCAGTCACTTTTGATCAGGAAATTGTAAGTACAATAGAAGTGCTTCTTCATTGTTCTCTCTGCAATTTTATTTGTCTGCTGTTCGCCAGTCGCTTATTATCAAATGATGATGTGTCGGCTTGCGAGTAATTGCGGTGACCTGGATTAGTTTTCGATCGTGTTTATCGATGTTGATTTTGCATTTGCTGTGTGTTTTGATGTCTACTGAATGTGTGTGTGTGTGTGTGTGTGTTGATGTGTGTATGTGTGTGTGTTTGTGTATGTGTTTCTTGTTTGGTGGTTGATAGTCTGATGGTTACTGGTTACTAGCCTAGTTAGCTTCACCGGTAAGCGCGAACGGCATTCGTCTGTTGCAATGGATATAACGGACTGCGGTTCAAGCCCCGGGCTGGGAGTTGACATTCAGAGATTTCGATATCTCAGGTTAGTACGTGTGGGACACAGGGGAGCAAGCTACTGCGGAGCGACCTTGGGCAAGTTGCTTACCCATCATTGTCTGTGGGGAAGGCAAAGGGAAACCACCTCACTCATCTCATCCCCAGGGGCGTAAAGCCAATGAACCTGCCTTCGGGCAGAGAACCATCATCATCAGTCTGATGGTTAATATTCTGTGTGACTGGTCAGCATAGAGAACATGTATTCAAATCCCTTCTGCAACAAAAGACATTCCACTATTCGTGCCTGCTGATATCGGCTATCACATGAGTACATCTGACCATGCACGCTCTGTGTGGGAAGGTGCTGATATGAATTAAGTAAGTAAAATGTAAGTGAGTGTTACTCCATTTGCAAGCGCACAATGGGACATCGACAAATAATGCAATGTAGCACATAGCAGTATTAATAGAAAATAGTAATATACTTGAAAAGTAATGTGAAAAAAATGTTAATAAGTGTAAAGCATTCTGGTAATGAAATCCCTTCTTGTGAGAAGGTCAGAATTTGTGCCGCTTGTAAAGGCATTTTGTACAGTGAAAAATAGTTTAAATCATTCATTTAAATCATCAGATTTGGAATAACTTACCATGGAGGATGAGAAGGGACAGACAGGGTTGTGCAGTTCTAAAAATTCCTGTTAACCCTTTAATGCCGAACGGTATAGGATTTTCTATACATTTACTACCTTCTCGGCATTAAAGGGTTAAAAGCCCTGGTATAGATGTGCCATTGCATGGACTACCCTTCTAATGGAACAGATCTTAACTCAGTATCTGTTCGTCAGATCAACACTGCATCTGATATGATGACGTAATACTGAAAATGTGGCAGTTTGGTATGCAAACTCTTCTTGTTGGGGACCATATCAAAAACATGGGTATATTGCACTGGAACCACGGCTGTTTTGGTTGAAGCATCATGGTTTTCAGCTGTATACATGTGCGATATGTCAACATGATTCTTCGTGGTTTCCGAGTGCTTTTGTAGTTTGATATGATCTGCTTTGCTGAGGTGTATTGTTGCGCAAAGAGTTAATCTGGAAACTATTTGCCTGATTGGTTATAGACTCCACTCCGTTGTTATTTTCTGCCCCTATCTTCTCGTAAAGAAAACATTGTGTTGTGAGAATGAAACCGATTTTGAATATTATGTAAATAAATAGTCAGGTTCGTGTGCTTAGCGCGCATTTGACGCAGGTCTTCTGCCAATCAAGTCTTCGATTTTTTTATTTAATTTTTTCTGACGCGATAGATCTATGGAGCTAGTCATCATATCCAAACATGTTTAAAACGTGTTTTCTGGTTCGCAGTGCAAACTGGAGAAGATTTGTATCAACTTTTGCAAGTTTAACTTAAACAGAATGTGCAACAGTTGTAGCCTGCATGGATTTTCACTCGATGAGCACTCAGAAGAGCACTTAGATGAGCACTCAGATGAGCCTGAATAACTCAAAATTTCTTTCTCGAGCGATTCAGGCCGTTGTACAGATGACTGAGATTTTCCCCCATTTTGACCCTTCATTGACCAAAGTCTAGTAATTGGTATGGGAAATCCTATGTCCTTGGTCAGTAAAGAGTTAAAAACCAACCATTGCAGCAGACTCGTTAAATTCCATGCCAAGGCCACCAGTTCTGATGATGATTGTCGTCCGATGCGCTCTATGCATCGCTGTTCGATTGAAGGCTATTTTGTGCGATATAAATCTCCAGGTTTTGTCGTCGTGGCAACGGGAGGGAGAGTGAGTTTTCTGACGACAGGGGGGAGATGGATGCGATTTCCAGCGTTCAGTTCCGTGTAGACTGGATCTGGTTGCAGCTGTTCAACTCTAATAAGGTAGCGAATGGCGGGTCGTTCTGCCGAGTCCCAAGCGGCCACAATAATAATTGTGTGTCCTATTAATGCGCACAATTAGTTGGCGCAGATGTGTCAGCTCGGGATTGGTGTCTCAGCTTTTTTTTCTGTCCAATTCGGAGTCCAGTCTAAGACAGCAGTGGCAGTGTCTGCTATAAGGTCTTTCTTCATGTGTGTGTGTGTGTGTGTGTGTGTGTGTGTGTGTGTGTGTGTGTGTGTGTGTGTGTGTGTGTGTGTGTGTGTTAATGAAAAGTGCAGGAATTAAGGAATTATTAGGAGGCCAATTTATTAATCTTTTACCCATTTGCCCTGAGAATATCCGCTGAAAACGGGCTTAAAATTTAAAAATTAACGGGTAAAGGGTTAGGCAAATATTAGTGCTCAAAGCTTAATTTTACACAGTGGGTACCGAGACTGCCAAGATATTCAGATGTGGGTCCAAGCGCTGCAGAGAAGTTTGCAATTCACTGAGCTAAATCGAATGCAATTGGTATTTAATTCTGCTGCAGCCTGTCTTATCTGTGGCTGGCCTGCGGACGCTGGCATCCGATTTATCATGTCATTGATCTGCCCCGTCTGATTTATCAAGTCACTGATCTGGACTGGACATCCAATTTACCATGTCAGTGATCAGCTCCACCCGATCTGCACGCTGCTCACCGAATCAAACCTACAAACTGTGTGCTCGGTCACCTATGAAATACTCGGTGACCTCAGGCCATAAACTCGGCCACTGCTCCTCGTTCCTTGACAGTGCTAGGCCAAACCTTGGATAAAGGAGGAGGGCGACGCTAATATCTTTCATATGAAACAGTGTCGTTAAACAGCAACAAGCCATGCCATATTATATATCTTTGGCTTAACTGCATTCGGATAGCGCAAATTGACTACGACACGATCCTCATTGAAACAATTAGCTACAAGTCGTGCAGTCTTTGGTGAAGTTTGGTGACTGTTTCTACTCCATCGCTCGACCCAACGTAAAGAACAGTCTTTTGAACCCCATGTGAAGAACGCATATTCTTTGGAAACGTATAAGTTGCATCTCATCAATCAATAATCAATCAATCAAATCTTTGTTGAAATGTTTGCCAATACATATCTCGAAAGAATGGCCATTCTTTTCAAACTTTCATATGACTTTCAATGCACATTCTCTGGAAACGTCTAAGTCACATCTCTTCAATCAGTCAATCAATCAATCAAATCTTTATTGAAACCTTTGCCAATACATATATATCGAAAGAATGGCAATTCTTTTCAAACTTTCATATGACTCGTTGATTTTTGTAACCTATGTACAGCACCCTTTCCTTCGGTCTTGGCTGAGCTGTGGCACTATATAAAATCATCATTATTATTGTTATTAGTAGAAGTATTTTAATTTTCGTCATCATCTTTGGATTTGGCTGGCATTGTTAAAGTGTGTGATTTATTTTAAAGTCCTTGTAATCAGATATTTTGGAAAGTTTCTTTTCTTGTGTAGATGACTATATATTTTTATTATTGTTCTGTTTGAACAGCCGGTTAAGCAGTGGGACAACACGAATGTCATAGAATGGATGGCTACCGTTAATTTATACCGTTATTCACAAATCTTCAAACGCCATGAAGTTAACGGTGAAAGCCTGGTTGAACTGAACACTGAAAAACTCAAGGTACACTTCATCTCCTTAGTTTTTTGTAGTATATCTTCTCTGTTGAGTGATTTAGAATCGACTGTTTGGGTTTGGTGTAATGGGTACATTCAGCTTACATAATTTGTCACAAAATGAATTGATTACAAAATGAAGGAGCTAGTCACTCATGTTAGCTCATATGCCTTTGCTGAGAAAAGACATGTGTATTTATTCATTCTTTCTTTCTTTCTTTCTATGGACTTGTGTAGCACCCCTTCAAGAAACCTCCTCAGGAGCACTCCCAGCCCAGCCATGGCAAGAGAAAAAGACTTGGGAGATTTATGAAACATAGAGCTCTTGATTGGTCAGTTGTAATAAATGCCGCTTTGAAGGGAGGTCATTCCAGATGGATGGCCCTATAACCGTGTGTGTGTGTGTGTGTGTGTGTGTGCGTATGACTTGTACGTACATGTCTCGGACTATGCTTGGACTTTTATTGTCAGAGGTAGTTAATTAATTTTGAAGTGATTTTCAATATGTCATGGCTTTCTTATGTTTAGGATGTTAACTAGTTCACTAGTAATCATAGCATGACCTCCGCTTTGATAGCCCATCTGTTCAGAGGGTACGTGCTGGACAGGTTACCAGTGTCATTTAGGGATAAAGAGGATTTATGATCAGTTGGCTAGCTGTGGACAAATGCCTGTCCTGTGCAAATTCGTGTAAGGGCTATCTGTGCAGATATCGAAGAATCTTCTGCTTTGAGTCGTGATTTGAAGGAAATAATCTATGCTCTGGCTTTCAAGGATGTCATAAAGACATTGCTTGCCTTGCATATAAATATAAACTTTATTGGTTCTCTTAGCATATTTTTAGACCATTTTTATGTCATCTTTATGTCATGGTGGCTGATTATAAACCTAAACTACTGTTACTGCACTTGCTTTGTGTCCAGATATGATCTGTCCTCTGATCATGTAAAATAGAGCAGTAATCATTTCAGTGCTGCGATGTATTTGTAGATGGCGAGATGACTTTGTTTACTAGTCTGTTGTATTTATGCTGTTGCCTGACCTTTTACATTGCGGACCTTATTGCATGGTTTTTATTACGTCTTAACTCTGTGATGTACGTACCGGTGGTAGTCGCATTTAAGTGTGCATGTCATTTCATTTCATTAGCTATAAAGTGAAGCAAAATAAGGTCATTGTTGTTTGATTGCTTTCTGCCATGTACATTTCAACTATGGGTCTTCTCAAAGCCCCCCTCCCCCAATGTGGAAGGATCCTCCTCTGACTGACTTGGGGTATATAGCAATAGCTTTACAGCCACAGGACACAGCCATTCTCTGTACGCTTCACTTGTAACTAAGAAAACAGTTACGCAATGAATGATCATGAGTTAAGCTTTAGAGAAAGACGGTGTGAAGAGACCTTGAAATTGACCTTGCCGCCTCTCTCACGACCTGGCTTGGAAAGACTGACTCATTCGCCGTTTTTGTATGTTTACGAAGGAAACTGGAAATGACTAATCATTCCGACTTCTGTGGTTTGTGTGCGAAAGTGGATCCCTCAACGGGGGTGGAGGAGGGAAGGGGAAGGGGGTCTTGTCAGGTGTTGAATAGGCAATGTTTGCTACAGATTTTGACAGATCCAGGTACTTTTGAGATGAGGATACATGTGTCTGGTGCGGTGGTGGACCATCTGTCCCTCATTTCTGTCCCTCATTTCTGTCCCTGGGACGATGAGCAGTTCAAATGCAGCTCATACAACATGGCATATATACCGATGTTATGCTATGTTATGTTTTGCTGATGTTACATACAGATGTTATGCTGTGTTTGTTATGTTAACTGTCGGGTAGCTATGTTAAGTGCCATCATTCATGAGGTTATAGGAAGGCGCTATATAAATGTTCATATACATACATATGCATTGTCATGGTATGTTATGTTATGCTAGTGTTGCATACAGATGTCCCTGCTGGTACCAGGGACTGATGGTCCTTCTGTTAAAAGTTGAGCTGTCATCCTCTGACTTAAACCAGCTGGGTAAAAGGAAATTGTAGGTTGTGATTAATACCACGACACTTTCCATTACTCATACTCTGGTGTCAACATTTTTTACTTAGCTTCCCAGCTGATTACATTATGCTGCTCAGTTATGATTACTTTCCCATTTTTGTTGTCAGTAGCAGTAAATGCCTTTACTATTTGAAGTGTTATTTTGAAGACACCTTGTATAGTATTGTATTTTATATGAAAATATGTAAAGCACCTCTTGCAGTGTAAACTGTTCAGAGGTGCTGTGCTCTCAGCATGACAGCCCCGAGGGTGTTAAAAAGTCTTGAAACAGTGGACATTTGAGGAGCAGACCTCAGCTGAAATCTGAGAGCGTAAAAGGGGAGGTAACCTTCCAATAAGAAGACCCTCCAAGAGGAAGGCCCCACAAAAGCAAATGCATGATGCTGGGCCGTAGCAGCTGTTGCACAAGGAGAGAAAGATCAAGACAGTCTAGAGAAGAGGAAGGATGAAGAGAAATGTTGGAGGTGGTTTGCACATCAGATCACAAATCCATCCTTGCCAAGGTCCTAAAATCACGATCGAGATCTTGTGCATGGCACATTGCGATGTATTGTTCGTGACTTGAGGTAATCTGAAAAAAATATGATCATTTCATTGACCCAGTGGCGTAGGCAGGAATTTTTGATGGGGGGGGAGGGTTTATGGCCGGATGCTTGTTTTTCTTATATAATTAATTGGACAGATAGCCTTTAAAAAAACGTTTTTTCCTGAGCCAATCTGGGGTTTATCCTCCAACCCCCTGGCTACGCAACTGCATTGACCTCACCACAGTCATGGTCGTATGCAATGCTCTGTGGCTGCTCAATGAATGCCCGTTAATGGTTTGAGTTGTGTTGGGTATGGACTTCTTTATATTTGCATTTTTCCGTGAACTGATAACTTCAGAAATCATGCTATTACAATTTCGGGACATGCTGATTCAGAATTTATGCCAATGTTATTTGATGGGAAATTGCTCATAAAAATTAGACCTGTCTCTACCTCATGCATTAATTGCATATTTTGCCTGCATTGCATTATTTGTAATACATCGAACCAGATTGCAGTTGCATTAATTAAGTGCAAAATCAATAGTCATGGTGCTAGGGGAAGCCCACATTCCGTCCTGCAGATCTAGTAAATGGCCATGGTCCATATGTCCATTGACAGTGGTGAAGCAAGTGGAGAAGGATTTGAGCCAGAGTAAAAATGATATTAGTAAAATTTATACTGCCCAGGGAGTTATAAGTTGATTTGCATCGCTCTGTAGCTTGGCCAATGCTGAGAATTGGCATTGTATGTGAATTACCAATTAATGCCAACAGTCATTATAAATTTGATCCCAGCTGTGAAAGGAACATGTCTGCAGATAATGTACATTCTTTACCGGGTTAGAAAGTCTGTTCCAAGCGACAGGCAAGGATCATTGTGGAAGGCAGGAGAGTATACATGTAGTTTGTAACAAACTAAAATCTAAGGTTTATTTTCTTTGTTATTGTTTTCTTTGTTATTTTCTTTAATATTAGGGTGTCCCTAAGTATCCGGATGTTTGATCCCTTCTTGGTCCTTCCTTTTTGTATCCGCAGAACTATGGTGTCATTACATGTTCCTGTACGAATCAAAACAATTGATTGATTTGTTGATTGATTCATTCATTCGTTGAATAAAAAATTTAGTTGAAAAGGTCAGATCCTGTTAGGTACTGAAGTTATGGTGAGGCCATGAGTCTGTAGTGAAGTAAACCTTCATGTTTTTAAATCAATCGTGTAGTCGTGAGTAGGTTTTTGCCCAACGTTTTCATGCCTAACAAATCCGTTACGTCATTGCAGTAAAGCATTGATGGTAATCTCCTGCGAGCCTTTTTAATCTCAAACCTCCGTCCTTTACAGGTTTTCAGCTAGTTTTCTGCCAGCTCTTAGATTAGAATTTTATAGCTCTGGCAAATATGATTTCGGTTTGGTTTTTTGCATGATCTGCTCAATCTTGCTTAGAACGTCTCTTAAAACAGTTTGTGTGGTGGATGAGATGAAGGTTGTTTTCTTGTGATACTTCTTCTTCAGAACCTGATTATTTCTTTTGTGTTTCCTTTAAGGAAATGAAAATTGAAGATGAATTTCATCAGAAAGCTATTCTTGTCTGCATCGATGCGCTGAGCTCTTCGTCGCCGACGACAACGCAGACAGTAAATATAACAGCATTATCTCTTTCAAGTGACACCACGCTTTTATGCCGTGTCGTCATAGCGACGTGTGCTGCAGCAAATGACATTAAGGATATTTGCATTTTTAAAGGAACCATAGGTATGGTGATTTGGCCATTCAGACCTAGGTCGTTATTATTGGTGTGATTTCTTGTAATTGCGGTTTGGCTACTTTTGCTTTTTGGCTTTGTCCACAAGTCGACACCATTCCGTACTTAGTGTTATGATGAAGTATAGTTGTCCGTATGAGAATTAAAGCGCCTCTGAATAGTCTATGCTGTGGAGGCGCTATATAAATTTTTAAGTGAGATACGATATGGTTTCAGCCATGAATCTAGTTTCAGCACTCTTTTTCTCTAAAAAAATTATCAACGTCATAAAATTAATAATGTTTTGTTTAATTAGTGCATGCATATTTTAGAGATCATGGATAGGTATAAAAAAATTCTTTATGCTTTTGCAGGTGCGTATTCCTTTATTAGTTTATTGCCTACTCGATACCTACTCACAAGTGCTATGTGGTGTTTCATTGTCGTCATAACCTGACTGTAAATCTCTTTGTTCTGCAAAACATAGTAATCTGGTTTCCCCACCCCTCATTGCATAATTGCACAATGCAACACGGAGATTTTGCAGTGGTTTAACATTTTGCAGTGATTAATACATTCTCGAAACATACAATGCACATTGCATACATCCCGCAATACGAGATTCTTCTGCTTTTCATGTCTGCATTTCGCAAGTAGTTCAAGAATATTGTGGAGGAGAGCACCTTTGACAAGTTTTTAAACTTTTGCATTGATATAACAGAAAAGATGTCAACAAAATGAAATTAATAGGACTGTTTTCTAGAGCAGTTTTAGGTGCAGACAGTCGCGAAATAGGCAATTTATACTTGCTTAGAACACGTACTTTGTTGCAGCGTGTACCGTTGTGCAAAAAAGACTAGTGGGGTATACTTTTTCGGATAGTCACTGCATAAAATTTTTTTAACAAAATAAAAATATTTTTCGACCTACCTGCCCAATTTTTTTTAGCTCTGTTACTGGAAACACAACATTTTTAGGCCTTAGGACCACTTTGTCTTAGTTGGATGACATGTGGGGCCACAAGGTTAAAATTCATTTTAAATTTAATTGTGAAGAGAAGCATTTGTCGGTTTATTTGATGCTTTATTTTACTAGAGACTAAGAGCATATAAAATTGTTGACATTGAATCCAATAGAATGTTTGATTTTTTTATAAGCATCCGAATAAAATAATTTGCAATAGGATATAATTATGTATTATATCCTGTCCAATTTGTCATATTTTGCATATATTTTTTCTATTTAGAGGTTGAGGGACATTTTTTAGGCCTGGCAGGCCACTTTTGACCTGCAGGCAGCAGGTTGGGAACCACTGCCCTAATACACCTTCGTGTTCTTATTAATCATATAGCAAAGGCTTGTTCAGTTGAATTTTTATGTTTATGGTTAGGCCAAAAACCTATAGAATTGAATCCTTGTGTTCTAGTATATATATTGTATTGTATTGTATTTAAACATTTATAGAGCGCTTCTAGTAGGTGAATCGTTCAGAGGCGCTCCCAGTGCGCAAGGCCCCGCGAGAAGAAACAGGTTTTGAGAAGAGACAAAGCAGAGGAGAGACTACCAGAAAGAAGTGTAGAGCGAACAGAGGGAGAAAGAGCATTCCAAAGAGATCGAGACTGAGCCATATATATATATATATATATATATATATATATATATATTATTCAAAATGAGGATGAAAAATTGGAAATGTTTCCATACCCAGCTTCCTGTTAAATCAGTGGTTTCTCATGAAGCTACAAAATACATTATCTGTAACATCAGAAATTGATTTGGCATTTTTTGTGGTACTCTGGCCTGCTTGGGATTGCTGTGAATCTGTTTTAAATCACTTAACTAGTTGCTTTCTGTAGCAATTGGGGGGGAAGTTTCTGTTCCGTTGATTTCATACACTGACTCCTTATGCTTCAGGCTTATCTTATCCACTATTCCTGCATAAGATTGTTGTACAGTTGAAAAAATACATGTCACCATATCTAGGGTCATAGCTTTCTTCCATCAATTACTGTTAGCAATGTTACAAAGGGATGCACTATAGTTATAATGCACTATAATTATAGTCTAGTGGTTAATGTGCACAACTGTCTACCGAGAGGTTGGGATTCAGATCCCTGCAGGGGGGAAGCGGGGGCGAAGAAATTTATTTTGTGATTTTTACTCCATCTGCACATCAATCAATCAGGCAAATTTATATGGCACCCGTTCAAGATACTGCAGATCCAACTCAGGCATAATGAGTACACGTACCGTACACTGTCAGTGGGAAGATGGTATGGCAAGGGAGAGGAATAGCCATTCACGCTCGTAAGAAAATGAAGTCACTCTTTGTACTCACGACTGCTTCTCAGGATAGCTTAATGTATACTTCTCTTTTTCAATTTCAAAGCCCTATTGTGTGAGTTGGTTATTGCATAATTTTGCATTTTAAAATGTATTATTGTAATCATTAATTTATATTGCACCTCTTCAAGGGAACTAAGTAGAAGTCCTCAGGACAACCAATGCAAGCATCACACTTTAGAACTGCATGTTTCATAATACCGGTTGCCATGGCGATATGTTAGGTTTCTGCATAACCAGTAGATGTCCTTCTGATGGATAGTAGTCTACTACCACCGTGGGTTTTTTCAGCATTGTTGACTTCTCATAATAGAATAAGTTTTTGTTGTTTGGTTGTAGGCAGCGGAGGATGGCGCTTTGGTTTGGCCGGATGGTGGCTGCAGCAGCACGGCCGGTGATCACACGCTGATGGAGTACAGCTTCTCGTCTCTGCAGCGGTGCCATCTCTGCAGCCAGTTCCTCTACGGCATCGTTCGTCAAGGGTACCAGTGTCGAGGTGATGATCATTAGAATATGATTAGCCATTGGTGTCAGTGCTGACCTAATGTGATATATTATGGTGTCGTTATCTTACTATGTGATGTGTCAGCAGTAGATGCATCCGAGTGCAGCTGCACTCTGTACTCGTATTATCAGGTGGACTTGCCTGCCTATAGCTATAGCAAGCCATACTACAGGACATACGTGTAAAGCAAGCATCTGGATATATATATATACACACACCCACACACACGCATGTATATACATGTATATATGTGTGTATATATAAATTATATATATTTATATTATATTTATATATATATATAATATTATGTATACATTAGGTGTCAGAATGTGTATCATGTTGCAGCTATTAGACATGATGGCTTAGTCATGTTTGTCTAGAATCCTGCTGTTCTTGGATTGGACAGCTTGTGTTTTGAGGTCAATTGTTTGTGACATGATATTATGATTAGATTAGTGCATTGATTTGTGTTGATTTATAATTGGAAACTAAGAAGGTGCACTGTACATGCTTTGAGGGGATTTCTGAGAGACATGAAGTTGTTCTAAGTAATTACATGGTGTCAATGACAGTCTGAAGGTGGTGACTAATGCTGACGAATGTTAGATTTGCATCCACTTCTTAGATTTGTGCTAATCTGAAATCTGTCAGCCATCATATCGACAAGTCATTTGCACGCAACTCCTATATGACAACATGGTTATCTGTTTCTGTGTTCTTTCTGCAATTTGAGCATCTATCTGTTTTCATTCATTCGTTAATTGAATTTGTGTAGCACCTCTTCTATGGGACTACTCAGAGGCGCTCCCAACGCCAGTGATGCCAAATAAAACTGTTTTAAGATGAGAGAAGAATGTCTGAGAAGGAGTTCTAGAACGGGATCGGAGTGTCAAGGGTATGCCAGCCATTCCAGGATGAGGGTCCTAACCACCTGTTGTCTGCTGCGCTTAGGCAATTGATCTGTTCTCCATTTAGTTTTTAATCGACACTAACGATCTTATTCAATGTCTTGAAACTGTTCCATTCCCAAAAATCTTCAGGGAATTTGATAATTGCTTCTTTCAATCTGTGATTTTTAAGCAGCACATGTTTGTTTGTTGTCAGTGGCTATATATTGAGTCGCATGTAAATTTACTGCATTGGCTGCAATTTCAAACGACATGGTTTCATTGTTGCTTTTTCTTTCGTGAAAATGAACAACTTGTGGGCTATGATTTTTCGTTTTAGTAGTCTATAAGTACATAACTCGGAAACACAGCACTGAGCTCTGACAATGACTGAGTCAATTGTTGTGCATTGCATGTGTTAATGTGAACATGCATAACTTTAGGATAACAGTTTAAAGTTGTTATTAATATTTAGTACGTATAAAAGTAATGTTGGACTGGATGATGAAAGACGGTTATCAGAAGCTGAAAAAGAATGCACAGAGCAGGGAAGAATGGAGACGTCAAACATTTGAACCTGCCTAAGGGCAGAGAACAGAAAGAAGAAGAAGATAAAAGTAATGCATGAAAATTGGAGACACTCATTACTGATCCTCTGTGATTTTCGAATATATTTGCAACTGACCAAGGTTTTCAGTTGCAGAACAGGTTTTGATTTCCAGAAAAATCTTTCTCTTATTTTGCTTATATCCAGGAAGTCAACCCATTCATTAGATCCGTCATGTATATGGGTTTCGCAGAATTGTAGTTGTTCTCTTTTTGCTCGTTGTCTTACTTTCTTTATTTAGTCTGTTTGCTTGTTCTTATGTCAGCAGTATGTTGACATTAGTATGTCTATACTATACATACTATGGTATGTATATGTCAGTATTAAATTCATTTGTGCTTTTTTACTGTCATATCTGTGTGCCAGGAGAGCTGTTTGTATGTTTATTTCTGCCTTTAATTCTGTGCATCTGTTTCTATCCTTGTTTGTCTTTCCCAGTCTTGTTTTTTGTGCTTCTGATGGTTCATTTTGTTATAGTTTATTGTTACAAGCAAGTGTAAATAAAGATGAACTTTTTCCAGCATGTGGTCTCTGTTGTCATCGCAAATGCCGCTTTGGTAGTCTTCCGAAGTGTAGTCTGGAACAGATGAAGAAACATCGTCGTTTCAGTTTTGAATCCAGTTAGTATTTTCATTCCGTTGTTTCTGACGTACATCTGTTAATGCCTTGCAAATTATCTCTTTCCCCGTGCCCTGTTATAACTGCTATATAATTAATTAAGTAAGTAAGTAGGTAATTAATATGCTTTGGAGAGAACTTTAGTTGAAAACGTCATATGTAGAAAATCACATACAGATTGCTTTAATCTGTAAAATATATGTCCATGTTTTGTCTAATAACTTTGTTTAAAGTTGCTGTTGAAGATTCAAATGCTTTACAAGTTATATAGTAATATATACATATACATGTGTGCTGGTATTCACTTTATTTTTTAAATAATTTTTTCCGATTTTTTACACATATATTCGTCTTTGATAATATCATGAATTTATGTGACAATGCTTTCTGAGCAGCTCATGGGAGACATTGTTTTATTGTCTTGAGTACTATGCTTCTGTGTTTCTATTTCTGCTTATTTATTGTTTTCTTCCCTTTGTTTACTTGTGTTTTTTTTCTGATGTAGATGCAAGCGCTGTCTTCGGATTGCCGCTGAGCGAACAGTTCCAGCCTTCCAGTTCTACGTCTGCTCCACCTTTAGTCATCTGGTGCACAACGGAACTGGAAAGACGAATGAAGGAGACAGGTGAGATAATTTGTCTCTTATGTTATCGTATTTTACACAGCTGTATTATATGACCCTATGCAGGCGCGGATTCAGAGGGGGGCGGAGCCGGCGTACGCCCCCCCTAAACCTCAGCAAATGTTCTCAAACTAAACTGACCTAAAACTAATATAATTGCAATTTGGGAATAGGATGTTTGAAGTAGCTGGACCGGCAGAATGGAGCTCTCTTACCTACTTACCTGAGTTGCTAGCAGACGTTGCCCACGTGACCAATGACTTTTGCCGTTACGTCATTCACAAAGTTCATGTATAGACACAATTTACGTAAATAGAAATTGGTCAATTAAAAAATATGTCGAGTGGTCCGCCGTCAAAACGGCTTAAACAAGCAGTTTTATCATTCGCGAATAAGCTGACTGCCGTTGGTAAGACATACATGTAAGCCTATCTTAGGCCTAAATCTCAAAAGATGGCATATGATTATCATTATAATTTTGGAATTCGTCGTGCTGATTATAGCCGCCGAAAGCGTTCAGCTGCCGATATTATGAACAAAAGCAAATCAAGGATATAGGCCTAGAACTGCAATTTCAGCAGGTCGGGTCATAGAAGCTCCTCAGCAGAAATTAAATGTATCAAAGATTACTCATAATTATAATCATTATCTTAACGCTCATGCAGTGGCGTGCGGTCCATGGATGAGGCACATCCCTTGCTTATTGAATCTATTTTATTTACAAATACTAGTGTATTCAATTTCTATCATTACTATGTTAATTATCATATTATAAATTGGCATCGACTATATTATTTTTTGATTGGCCACCGCCCTCATAATTTTTTATGCCGAGGCCTTGAAAATGAAGTCGCTAACACTTCATCCCCATCGGCTAGCCTTCGGGCTAGCTAGACGGGATCATCATCATAATCATATTATTTTTACATACATGCATACATACATACATACATACATACATACGTACATACATACATACATACACACATGCATACATACATACATACTAACATACATACATACATACATACATACATACATGCATGCATGCATGCATGCATGCATACATGCATGCATGCATGCATGCATGCATGCATGCATGCATGCATACATGCATACATTCATACATGCATACATGCATACATGCATACATGCATACATGCATGCATGCATGCATGCATGCATACATGCATACATGCATACATGCATACATGCATACATGCATACATGCATGCATACATACATACATACATACATACATACATACATACATACATACATACATACATATATACATACATGCATACTGTAATAATTAGGCCTATACCCCTTCACCACAGCGTCGAACAAATGCATGTATGTGGGTGGGCTTATATGCCTATGTATATATGTACTTATGTTTGCTTGTATGTATGTAGGCCTATGTATGTATTGTATGTATGTATGTATGTATGTATTGTATTTATGTATATATGTATGTATGTATGTATGTATGTATGTATGCATGCATGTATGTATGTATGTAGTATTTACGCCCCCCCTAACCAGAAATCCTGGATCCGCCCCTGCTATGTATGCAAAGGTCAACTGGCATTGGATAGCATTTGTTGTACCGAATAATGCTTGGGTTAAGTATCAACCAGTTCAACACATAGTATTAACTCACTATGTCTCCTAGACTTTCAATCAATTTAGATATAAGACTGCATCTTCTCATGGCAGCTAACTATCTGCAATCCAGATTCACATTTTGTCACAAAATTTAATAGTAATATTGTAGTTTGAATAAATTTCAATTCAGCAAATATATCTAGCAGCTTTGTGACTGATTGTAATGGCCTTATCTATTCGCACATCTACTTGATCTCGTCACAGATGGTGTGATGCCGCTGGGTACCCCACCCAGAACCTTAGCATCCATCGGAGTGGCCCACCCAATGTTTCACCCTCTGACTACCATACCAAGTTAAGTAAGTAAGTAAGTATTTCCTTTTTTACTTCACTTGCAAACGGACAATGGGACATAGAACATCATTATAATACATCGAAGTGATAAGACGTGCAAATTAAATCATAAATTGAATGAAATTACTAAAATATTTGTGTCAAACATGTCATCTATACAGCATTCTTGTGATAAATCCTTTTGCAATCAACAAATAAGAGCGTGGTATATCTAGTTGCAGTACTTCAGTAATGTAATGCCACTGAGCATTTATGTACTGCTACTTCACGTTACCTGAGCAACCACCTTAGGAAGTTTCGTAGACAAGACTAGCTTCTTTCTCAGAATTGATGATTCTGGATGAGACCCATATACTTTGTTTTGAAATTGGCAAGTACACTGGTTTGTTTCTAGGAGCGAATCTTTTTGAGGCTTATCGACGATCTAGTTGTGCAGAGGAAGTCAATCAACTGAAGGAGGCTCTTTCCACAGGTAATGATGCTCCCAAGGCAAACCCCTTGAGCAGTGAAATTTTTAAATAGGTGCTTTGAGTGATTGCTAAGGCGTCTGCCCTCTGCTGCTCTGTCTGAGATTTAAATTGCAGTGCATCACGATGAGTATTATTGTAATGTTCTCCTGTCTTTATATGATTGTCACATGTGCCTATTGCAAAGAGGTCATTCGAAATGAAGTTAATTTATCTGTGGATGATGTTGAGCTGAACGTCTTTAGTTAAACACGATCAAAGAGCTCTTTGTTACTTTTATATCTTTGCTTCATTTGATAGAAAAGTGCATCTGACAGACCTGTGAGAATTGAATGTGTATCTGCTGAGCAGGTAGCGTAGATGAAGTGGATGCGAAGCAGTTTGACACGGCTTGCATTGCTGCCACTCTCAAGAAGTACCTTCGTGAATTGCCGAATCCAGTCATCCCCGAAGAGTCATACAAAAGTTTCATTGAAGCTGCGAGTAAGTATCATTTCTGTCCTGTTTTACTTTTATGGGAATTGCTCTGAAGTTTATGAGAATAAACGTTGCTGATTTATTGGATTGACCATTCTATCCTCTCTGCTCTCTAGACCATCTTGATCTGTTTGTCCCTTGGACAAGGACTGCTGTAGCTTAGCTCTTGAACTTGTGAGTCCTTTCCTTTCACCTCTATGATGCTTTAAGATTTCGGTTGGTGTCTGCACTGCACACCATCTGCTTGTTGGTTGAAGACTTTGTATTTTTAATCCCTTGCTGAGTTTACCTCTGAACCGTATATACTCTAAGAGGCACTTTGCAAATTTTAAAAAATTTGGCTTCTGTGATCCTTGCATCTGCTGTGCTTATTATTGCCTTCAGAATGTCCAGTATGGTTATTTTCATAGTTGTAAAAACGGGTTTTTTGTTGTTTTTTATTCTCTCCCAAAAACATTGTTTTTTCGTTTTTTATTTTTCTCATCGTTTTTTTTCGTTTTTTTTAATTTTTTTATTTAACTTTATTTATTCATTTACTTTCTGTTATTATTTTCCTTAATTTTATTTTTTTCTCATATTCCTTATGTTTCCCACCAACTCTCAAGGATTCAGCTAACTAAAGTCATTATTTCATCGTTTAACATCATCATTTAAGAGATAGCCTGCGTGTAGTAGGTTCCTAATCAAGGTTTTTAAGGTTAAAATGTGGTTTTAGATGTAGCAAAGTCAAATTATTTTCCGTTTCCGTTTTTTATCTTTTTTGTCGTTTTTTATTTTTTCGAAAAAACGATGTTTTTTCCGTTTTTTATTTTGTTTTCTTCGTTTTCACATCTATGGTTATTTTGTAATTTAAGCAAAATTGTCATGTGATGTGTTGATTTACTCGTGGCATTTCAGAGCAACCAGAGGAAGAGTCATGCAAGGCTGCATTGTGTGAATTCGTCGCTAAGTTGCCCGATCACCACCAGAGTGTGCTACGACATCTCATGGCACACTTCTGTCGAATCTGTCAGCTTCAGGATGAATACAACCAGAAAGAACCACTGTCAAAGCTCTGCCAAGTCTTTTGTCACATTCTGCTCAGACCTGCTTGGGAGAACATTATGTAAGTAGGCTGCACAATGAGGCATTGTTTGCCAATATAATAATTTAAACATAAAAATTTTGGTTTCATTATGTTACATTGGGAGCACCTCTGATGAGTCTTTCGTACAATTAAAATTGATTCAACGAGCATGCTTACCTTGCTCATGAAGAGACACATGTTTCTGTGTTCTCTACTTGTATTTATGAATGTTGCTCAGTATGTTTTTTGCTTTACAATCATTTTTGTGTGGCTTTGTTTTGCAGAGATATTGTTTATAACACCGAATTCCACGTTCGAGTTGTAGAGGTGCTTATCAAGAGTGGCATGTGGGGTGAGCAGCTGCCCGACCATGTAACTGCTCCAGGTAAAAATGCTATTTCTGTTCAATTAACGATATTGTTCATATGTTGTGTACAGAACGAGATCGTAGCATAGTAAGTTGTCAGTTCATTGTCTTTCCAGTCATCTCTCTTACCAACTGCGTTCATCTCCAGATAGATCATCCTTACTTTGGAAAAAGTGCGTATTACTTATTGCGTCCGAACATGAGGGATCACACAGACCTTAGCAATTTAATATACTACACTTGGTAGCACAATTCAGTATGTATGTACTGTGCCTGTGACTTCCAGAAGCAGCAAAGTGATCTCATTTGAAATGTTCCAGAATTTGGTAGAGGCGTCAACATACATGTATATCACAAAACTTTCGATGATTGTCTTTCATTACCTTGCATTGATCTCAGTAGTCTGACCTTTGTAATAGTCAAACAGATTTTAGGAAAGCAGCTTTTAGCATGTAATTTATTTGAAAATATCTGTGGACTGTGCATTCACGGTCTATTGTCTTAAATCTAACGTCTGCATTTTTTCGATTTGACTGTAGCCGTTCCACCTCGACCACCAAAGCGAACGAAAACGTTTGAGTCATTCCGATCTGATTCAATTACTTCCATTCCTCCGACTCCAGGAGTGGTGGGACAGTGCAGCAGTCCGGAATTTAGCAACCGACTTGAAGATCAGGAATGGTATTGGGGCGACATCTCCAGGTGGGCAACGACTACACATATTATTTGTAATTTAATTTTGATTTTATTTGCTGCTTTTATCGTCATTTAATGCGACAGTCATTGCTAAGTATTCCTTTTATAAGTAAGTATGCCTATAAGCAAATGTGAGTGAAGGTCTTCTTTGACTGCGTTGCACGATGCTTTTTCAGAGAAGGCTTAAATGGCATGCTCCTTGTTTAATTTAACGCTTTTATGATAGCGTGCAGTAGCAGTGATCTGGAAACCAATATGGCAGCATTATGGCTCTTCATTAATGATTTCAAGATCAGTGCCAATAGCTTAAGTAGTGACGTATGATGCTTCTTAATTGGACTTGGAAGCAGAGTTTTGAACTTTAAATGATATTTACTGAGCTCTAGCCATTGACTTGTCACCTGTGCTGAATTATGATTACGAACAATACACAGGATATAGTTTGTAATATTAATAATTTTTGTTCTTGAAATATCAAATATGAGACAATGCAGGCGACACACTGCACTCAGTTACATGTCGAGGCACACATTGAATAGAATGAAAAAAGTTAATGTGAACACAGCAATGTTATTGATGGCCAGCCAGTGGTTTGTGACGCTTAGATGGCTATTATGCATACAAATGCCTCTTTTCGGTGTCTCAAGACTATTTTTTTTCTCTTGGTCTAACGTACTGGGAGCGCCATGGGCGGAGTTTATCAGGGGCTAGGGGGGCTAAGCCCCCCCAAGAAAGCAGAGATTCAACTTTTTTACCATGAAAATGGTATCCTTTTTGGGGTTAGCCCCCCTAAGAAGGCCCAGACTCGGGGTTAGCCCCCCTAAGAACGAAAACCAAACTCCGCCCATGGAGAGCGCCTCTGATTGGTGTGCACTGTGAGAGTCGCTTTATAAATTTATAGATACAATACAATGCAATACATGTAGTTCATTTTCTGTTTGAAACAGAGAGGAGGTGAACGAGATTCTGCGAGATACATCGGACGGGACGTTTCTTGTGCGAGACGCGTCGACGAGAGTAAAAGACAACTACACTCTGACGTTGCGCAAGGGTGGCAGCAATAAACTGATCAAGATCTTTCACCAGGATCGCTTGTTTGGTTTTGTCGAGCCCCTCCGATTTACGTCCGTTGTTGAACTCATACGACACTACCAGCAGCATTCACTTGCGCACTACAATCGAACGCTTGATATTGTTCTCGAGCATCCAGTCACTAAATTTGTCAAGGTATGGGACAGGCTTCTCGCAGGACTTCAGGTCTTTTCTAGGGTCTCATTGTTGTCGAGGTCGTGTAATTGTTTGCCAGATTTGTGTTGAGTTGCGTGTTTAGCGTGCATTGTTGTAAAGATTGAGCTGTTGACTTTTGTGACTACAAACAGTGGTTCCCCTTACTTATTACTTTTAATTCAATTCATTCTATTTCCTGAACGAGCATAATACAACTATTGCAGTCAGCATAATATTTGACATTGTTTGTGGTTATCAAGAGGAAACACAGAAGGGATTGACATTCCATCTCGCTAGTGGGCCCACCCAGTAATCATGTAAAAATTTTAAAAATACTCAATGTTCAGCCAGTTCATACAATTACAGGAACACAAAGATAATCAGGATAACAGTTATTAATAGACAATAAATAATACAACTTAACTAACGCTGTCTTTTGTGTTATTGCACTTATTTGATAATCTGCATCTAGATTTATCTTTATTTGTATTATATTCATTTGTTACAAATGTAGTGTGCTAATCTAAGATGTGTAAAGTTTTGCTTATTAATGAACATTTGCGCTAGATTTGTAGTTTATATTTCTGAATTTTTTTGCACTTACCTGTTAATCTTTTACCTGTTTTCCCGAGAATATCCGCTGAAAACGGGCTTAAAATTTAAAAAATGAATTGGTAAAGGGTTAATTATATTTCATGTGAGTTGTTGAACAACTTCCGCTGAAAGCAATTGTTTTGAGAATGTTACAGACGACAATTGCGTTGTTTTTGCTTGTAGGATGACGATGCACCTGCAGCAGATGTTGCGTCTATTCGCAACAAGTTGCTTGAAATACACCATGATTATATCAAAAAGCTACAGGATTACGATAGCATGTATGATGAACATGCTCGCATTTCGCAGGTGTGTTGGATTTGTCACTTTTAAGGAACTGCTCAATTATCTTTGCCACTGGGGCGTTGCCAGGAAAACCTTTGGGGAGTTGTCCATTGTGAGGGTGTAAAATGGACATGGTTTGCAAAATACACTGGAGTAGTTTAAAAAATTAAGAAATTGTTCATTTTCGAGGGTTTGGGCTATTCGTATTAGAATGTACTACCTGAATGAATTTTTAGACTTGTTTGATTGAAACAGTCTCCAGACTTGGCACTTGACTGATGAGAGTGTACTAAAGTGTCTGGGAAATTTATGCGACTCTTTTCTAAAGTGTTAAGTTGGTGTTTATCTAAAAAAAATCAGTTTGGTACAACTAAATAAATGACCCGCTCTGATAAATGCGGGATCAGCCTTGGTTTCAATGTATGACCTGAATGTGTTATTAATATATGTTTGTGATAGAAGTGTTTGTGACAACATGGATGTAACTAACCTCTTTTTTGTCCAGGAGCTGCAATTGAAGCATCAAGCTTTGGAGGCTTTTAAAGAAACGATCGCCCTGTTTGAGGAGCAAATCAAACTTCTAGAAACTTTTAAAAATAAGGCCGCACCGCAAGAGCTTCCAAAGTTTGTACCAACATAGCTATTTTCTTAATTTCTTATGAACCCAATTTGCTTTGTTTAATTGTTTTAGTCCTCTAACACTTTTTGATTGTTAGATTGCATTCTGGTTTGAATGTATGCCTTGTTAAGGAAGACTCAATGTAGTGCTTGGGGTTCAGTTTCTGAAAACTAGGCTACTGATAGCGGCACTCAATTCAGATATTCTGAATGTAAGTTTGGTGTTAAAGATAATTTGATGTAATGCAATGTAAGAGAACACTTCTGTAGCATGTCTTAGAAGCCTCTTCTCAGAGGGACAACGTATGCAGTTGTCAGTTAGATAGGAGGAGGTGTCTCTAATAAATATGGTGAACTCTTTGTTTTATTACAAGTACAGAATGTAGGTATGTGCACGTTTGTGTCTTCTTAGAGATGTTACAGCACACTGTAAATTCAATTCTTAGAGTTTGGGGGAAATGTATTTGTATTATCAGCTTATAGTATCTTTCAAATAATATATGTAAAAATTTGGTTTATTAACCCTTTAACGACCAGCTGCATGTGTTTTTAATGCATTTTAGTACATGCTGGTCGTTAAAGGGTTAAAACGTCTTGCTGCTGTATTCAACAATACCTTCAGTTTTTGAGAGCTATGTCTTGTGATTTAGGGTTCACGAGAACTTTGAGGTGCTCAAGACAAGACTTAAATCGATCATCGACAGCAAAGAAAACCTAGAGGCTGATGTGAAGGAGCAGGCAGCTTTAAACCGAACCCACGTCGCAAACATGAATGCTCTCAAACCAGAACTGAAAAGGCTTCACAAACAACGAGATCAATATAATAAGTAAGTTGAAGAGGAAGTTAGAAAGCTCGGCTGTGCTGTATCGACTGAAACAAGAATGTTTCCATCATATCTATTTTGCAGCAGATAATATACCAAAGATAATGCAGTGCAAAATATTACTTTTATTACTTTTAGATTTCCATTTCTTTAGCTATATTAACAGCAGTTCAAAATTTAAGTCTATTGAAGTGCTTTTTATGTGTTTTCTATTTATCTGGCTGGTAACGTACAATAGCCTAAAAATTAAAAGTGCACAACCTCTGTCACTAGTAGTCATCCATCCATGTATATGCATGTATGTCTGTATGTATGTGTGTCCACCTATCTGTCTTGCTGTCCATTTCTATTTATAAGAACTGAAGTCAGACTTGACCTAGGCATGTTTCTCTTTTTCAGGTGGCTCATTGACAAGGGTGAGAGCCACCAGAGCATAGACAAGATGCTCGAGAGCTCAGCGGTTTTCGGAAGCATTCCAGTCGAGGTACCAGTGTCTCCGCATAACGACGAGAAGACGTGGCTGGTCACGTGCAACCGACCAGAAGCAGAGAGGCTGCTGAAAGGGAGGGAGGATGGAACGTTTCTCATTCGACCCAGTAGCAGCCCGCAATCGTTTGCTCTGTCCATCGTGTGAGTTCTCTAGTCTTCTTAAAGTCTGTGTTTTTTTAGTGCTTTATAAACAGCTCTCGCCTCTTTGACTTCTTTCTGGCAACAGAATTTGCATCGCTAAATGGAATAGTTTTGGTCGACTAATATTTGTTATTTTATGTTTATTCGCTTTGAATGTGTTGATTCACGATTGTTTTGCCTTGCTCGTAATTAACTATATTTAGTTTTTTATAGCTTGCAGAAATAATGCAATTGCAGAGAAGACCTCTTAGTGGGTTTTCCAATGGTTTTGTAAACTTATGGATGCAACATTGGACAATATGTGTGACAGACGCTTACATCCGGCCATTTAAACTAAGCAATCATGTATTCAGATTGGTCATTGATGACTTTGCTGTAGTCAGATATTTTTTATTCACCAGCCAAGTTCGAGAAAATAAACAGCATCATTCAGCAATGTTGCTCTTGAGTGAAATACTTTTGAGGATGTGACGATTCAACTATCGTGGGAAAAATTACTGCCATGAAATTAAAGCTCCCATAATAGTTTTTTAATGTTTTGATCAAATAAAAACCAATCTTTAAAAACATAGCTGCCATAAAGTTAAAGCTGTCATAATAGTTTTGAATGTTTTGATCATTTGAATTGTTCTATGCCATAATTGAATTGTAACCAAAACTAAACAATTTTTTATTGCTTGTTTTCTACAGAGCCCTCAACACTGTTGTACACTGTAAAATCGATAAGAAAGAGACGGGGTACGGCTTTGCTGAACCGTACTTCATCCACGAAACGTTGAAAGATTTGGTGATGCATTACAAGGAGACGACTCTAGTGGAGCACAATGACATTCTCGATGTGACACTCAAGTATCCAGTGTATGCCTTAGATTACGCCCCAGAGTACACGACAGTTTACAGTCGACCAGTACGTACATTTTCTTTATAGCACATTTTCTTTATAGCACCACAACTTTCTCGTATTTGATAGGTGAATGTAAATGTTCTGCACAAATCATCCAGTGAAACGTAATTAATTAATTATTGTATTGAAACGTAATTATTGTGTTAGAAAGAAAACACTTTATTATAGGGCTGCATGTTGGATTCAAAGGAAAAGCAATGCTATATTGATACTATTCTTACATATTAGCTACTGAATAATGCTTGCATCTGAGCACATAACTATTATTCTGAACATTAGCTTGGTCATAAGAAAGGACTTCTGACACTGCAAAGATCAAGTAGCTTAAAATTTCGGATGCCTGCAACGAGAGGCATCAATCTTGGTGTTAAATCAAAGTTATTCTATTTTTCGAAGGCTGTGTACATTGGCCATATATGGAGTGCTTTGCTTTGGCCTTATGAGTTGACTTTTTCTTGGAACAAGGCTTATGTGAGGTTATAATGGCTTACACAAGGTAGATGATAATGCAGACAGACACTTAGCCATAAACCTTCATTCGCTGTATCAACGTAACTAATTTATTGCATGATGTTAGCGTGTACAATAACTTTACCAATTGGGAGCACAGATACAAACTCCATTCTCAAATATTGATGGCCCAAGGTTCCTCCATTAATAAGATGCTGTACAAAGAAACAGAAACACGTACAATGTACCGGGTGCATTAATTCATACGCATGCATTATTTCACACGCGTACATTAATTCAAACGCATTTGTTGTTGTTTGTTTGTAGGCATCAGGCCAAATCCAGCCACCTTTGCTGCCTCGTGGTCAATACCAGCAGCTGCAGTAGTTCAATCATCATGAAGGAAATGAAATTTCTGTGGAAGTCGTCCATTGTGCTGTAGCATCAACTGCGGCAAAAGAAAAATGGGAGTGACCAGAGACTGTGCTTGCTTTTGTGGTCGTCAGTTGCGAGGCATTGGATACATCAACAGCAAAGAAGCCTGTTTGAAATCTAGACTTTCACAAGTCAGGGAATCGATCTGGATCATCGTGACTATATGTTAGAATCGACGTTTTGGGTCATACAGTGTATGATGGTTGTTAGAGGCATTACTCGAAACCAGTGTTCAGACTCAGACATTAGACAATGCAATTCAGTTTTAACGGTGGATGATACGCTTTGCTTCAAGATGAACAGAAACTGTGAAACAGAACAAGGAATTATTATTAGACAAGAACTATTGAAATGAGGATGTACAGCTTTGGAATATATGATGATGAACAGTCCTGACTGTTAAAGACTGGCCTGCGTAGACAGTGATATGCTAATGAAGTCAGTTGTGTGGATATGACGTCATTGTATTGTCTGCCATGCATTGTTATCTTAAACTTGACCTTCCTGAACATTGCAACTGTGATCATTTCCTATTAAGAAGTTTTTACATTTGCTCGAATGTTATATGATTAACAAAATCTTAGCCAAGCTAATTTTTAAAAGTCGCATGTTAGTGCTGCTAAGTCTGTTATTATTTTTTCTACTCAAGTAATATAATAATTATGTCGTGGATAGGTGCTTTAGAACATCTGTTATGAATTGCAACTTTTAATTTAGTCAAATGCTACTCTTTATTACAGAGATCATGAATAGACTGATAAATGCGGTTAATTGAACCATTTTGTGCATGACATTGCATGGTGTAGGCAACCAGTTTTCAGTAATGATTCTCGAATTCAGTTAAGAGGAAGTTCTGTTTTCTTTTAACACTTTGACAGCCGGACTTACTGTCTGAAAATGCACATTACACAATGCAGGATGTCTTAGCATGTCCCTGACAATCAAAATATTAAAGACGAAGAGTGTACCGAAAATAAAAGATGAGAGTTTACTAAAAAAAATACTTGGAAACCAATGCGTTAAAATATAATTGCCATTCTGTTCATAGAATGGTTAGTCTTGAAACCTTCTAATTGCTATACTTGCCATGTAACAAAATATAGGAGAATTTCAAGAAATGGTGAGAACTTTGGAATAATTACAGGATATAAGAATGCCTTGAAGCTTTTTAGCGTGCAGTTTTTGACAAAATGCACAGTTCTAAATGAATTTGTGCAGTTGTAGAAGCACTTCTGTGCAGCCAGAAATAGTTAAAGAAAAGGTAATTGTCATCCGATTGGGAGTTATTTGCCATGGAGGATGGGAAGGGGAAGAAGATGTAGTGCAGTTCTACAAATTTCTTTTTATAAGCCCTGGAATTCATGTAAGGCCTATAAAAAAAATGTTGTGTTTCCGGTAACAGAGCTAAAAAAAAATTGGGTAGGTAGGTCGGAAAATATTTTTACTTTGTAAAATATTTTTATGCAGTGACTATCCGAAAAAGTATACCCCACTAGTCTTTTTTGCACTCTGAAACAAAGTACGTGTTCTAAGCAAGTATAAACTGCCTATTTCCCCGACTGTCTGCACCTAAAACTGCTCTAGAAACAGTCCTATTAATTTCATTTTGTTGACGTCTCTTATGCTATGTCAATACAAATGTTTTTTTTTTAAATTTGGAAAAAATTTTTTTTTTTTTTTTTGGAAAAAATTTTTTTGTGAAAAAAATATTTTTTTTAATAAAATTTTTTTACAAAAATATTTGGGTCGCGGCCGTAAAAATGGGTCGGTCGGGTTACCGGAAACACAACAATTTTTTTTCTACGCCTAATGATCTGGATTGTTCTGTTGAGATCATATTGGACAGTGACTAATAGACTATAGTGTTGTTTGTTCTCAATGTTTTATACACAAGTCCATTATGTCACAGACACCAATGCTCTCAGGATTTTCTGCATTTTTTTTTATTGCAGTCTCAGAACATTGCAGGAGACACTGGCAGGACTGGTTTTGTCTTTTCATAATGAACCTTATGAAATTAGTTTTACGTGTCGATGTGGTAGTCATAGAAAAGGCATTTGGAATATAGTTTTACTTTGTCATGACTCAGCGTTCTTCTGCTTCTATCGTTAGAATCTTATTTGGTGGATCGATTGGCTTGGCCGGACCCAAGCCATCCACGCAGTCCTTGTCTGAAATAAAATTGTGTACAAATTTTTTGTATGATATTGTTTATGTTTGGTAATTATATGCTGATATCTGTTTTTCTATACATTGTTCATTTAAGAATGATGATTTGACATCTTTCGTTAGTTTTGAACAGTTCTGCTGTGACTTTCTTAGGGTCCAGCCATAATACCAGTCCAAAACAATTCATTCTTCCATACACTCAAAGTTGACGAGCATTTTGTGAGAGGCTAATGGTGTGACTTGTAGCTCGATATGGGGGGGAGGCAGTGCTTAAAGTGTGGTAGGACGGTCATGGACGGCGTCCTGGCACTTATTTTCAAATCTCTATGCCGTCCTACCACTTACTTAGCCAGCACACCTGAAAATGTAAGGGGCATCCTGGCACTTCTTTTTTTACACTTTTAGCACTGGGGGGAAGAGTCTGTGTAAAACACAGAAAGGCATATTTCAACGCTTTTAAGCGATTAACAATCGACAGCCTGGCATTCGAAGAATTTCAGAATCGCATGCATCATCATCATTGCATTTGAAGTGGGAAATTCAAACATGACGTCAGACGGAAAGAGCCAGATGCCTGATTGAGTTGCATTCACAGCGCTTCACAGAAAATTTGGGGTTTATGGCCAGTTGCCTTCTTTCCCCACTGAACAGCCATTGTCAAGTCCTCTTACCACTCCCGGGCTGGTCTTCCCTCCTTCCGAGCCAGTTTTAGGCTACGTTAGTTTTAGCCAATTTCTGATTCCTCTGTTTTTCACTGGTTATAAGTTGCACCCATCCGGAATAAGGATAGAAGCCCCTCATTATAGCGTCAGCTGGACTGGGAGGGAACCCCTTTGCTCGATATAGAGTCTCTGAGAGGCAATCCAAAATAGGCTTAAATTATTGTCGTCTTGGGGCATGGTATGTATGTACATAAAATACGAGCGCCTGTTATAGCACCCCTTCAAGATTCCACTCAGAGGCACTCCCGACTACAGCACGGACACCGAATCTGAGTTTCACACCGAAGAGCATGAGCAATTGCGAGTGAAACACTTGCTCAGTCCGTACGCGGCAGCTTGAGGTGGGTTTGAACCGCAACCTTCCATCTTGAAAGCACCGAACATACCCGTACACCACTGTGTCCCACAAATGGGCCACAATATCTGCTAACATTGCTAGAATTCATGAAGCCAACCACACAATTTTATTTAAACCTGTCCGAGATTTCGCTGAGTCTTAGCAGTTCAAGTATGCTTAGGTTACAGCTTCAAAGTTTACAGTTTGAGGAAGAATGTGCAGTTGACATTTCGATTATCAAAATAACGGCTGTGTTAGTTAGTACTAGGCATAGGCCTACATACACCTCATGGACATAGGCCTACATGATCCATCCTAGGCTACTTCTGGCTACTTGTCAACTGCGTCTTGAATATAGGCCTGCTGAATAGGCCTATCCGTGGGAACTTGCGCTAAGATCACAGGACACCTTGTTAGATCTTTTTTATTGGGCCTAGGCCCACCTGTGTCTGTTAGCCTGTTAGTTTAAACAGACGGCATAGTGTAGGACTGCATACGTGGAAAGCTTTCGATAAATAATTCGCTTTATTATTATCAGACTATCAAAGTTAATTGCCGCTCGGCTGTCTGCTCGGCAGAAGGCAGACGAACACCGATGAATGGCGGAGACTTGATAAATGTCATCCCTTCACAGTTAGCTGGCTTCGAATCGCCCGCCTTCCTTCTGTCGCTACGGTCATTGCAAGGTCTATAAGTAGGCCTACTAAGGCCTAGACGCTGATCAACAGAGCTCAGACTTTCATTCGAAATGGAACATCGAATCGCATCGAAAATAATTGATATGGAGTTTAGATGCTGATCTGTCTTGACGAAAATGCTACGAGTTCAGTTTTAACGTGAAACTTTGGAATTAATATGGAAGTTTTAGTGGCTGTAGTGACATTTCTGTGCGTGTTCGGTGTAAAAGGCACGAAAGAAGACCCAGAGGAGCCAGGACTCGGTCTGCCGTTGGGGGATTTGGAAAGCAGGGGCTACTGTGCGCGTCGCCCAGGGGAGCAGTGCTGTCCAGGGCGGGATGACCAATGCACGATGCCCCATGGCGATGCGCTCTGCTATTGCGACATCTTCTGCAATCGTACGCTGACCGATTGCTGTCCCGACTTCCTCGGTCACTGCATGGGAATCGACGTTCCACTTGGATTCATGGATGACAAGACGCAGACGACGGACGTCAAAAGTAAGTGGATCTGTTAAGGAGATCTGATTTTTCAGCAGATTTTTTAAGGATCAAAGGGTTTTTTACAATTACGATGAATTATCAACACCACCACCACAGTGGCACCATTGTCGTTTGCAGCAACAGCATTGATGTTGATGGGTAGGCCTTCAAACCAATCAACTAGGCTATAATAATAATAATAATAATAATAATAATAATAATAATAATAATAATAATAGTAATAATAATAATAATAATAATAATAATAATAATTAATAATAATAATAATAATAATAATAATAATAATAATAATAATATAGGTTAATAATAATAATTACGACGATTTATATGGCGCAGTAACACAGCCATGCCGTTACAAGGGCGCCTTACAAAAAACAGCTATAGCGTCCATTGACGGCGTTTGAGCAATTTGAGCTATGCCCCAGTGCTGAAAGTGGATTGGAAAAAATAGCCGGGTCTATATTTATGGGGTCAGAGGGCATTGGTTAACTGTTTAAACAAATGCTCAACATGAATGCTGGGTCTTAGATCCGGTTCACTCTCAACCATGTGAGGGTGTGAGCCCAGCTCACATACAAACTCTGAAGACTGTTTTAAAAGGCTCGTAGTTTTTTAGTAGTTTTTTTACAATTAAAGCACCCATATCAGTGACTAGATTAGATTAAATAAGGTCTGTTGTTTGATGCCTTTGTCCAGCAGAATGTCACATGTTGAAGGGCAGAGTCTTTCACAGACTGAAGTCAATACTCGAGCTCCCACTTTATTCATGATGTTGATGTGAATTAAAGTAAAATCAGGGCAGCGTTAAGGTTGTTGCTGTAATGTCATATCAGAAATTTTCTAAGGGCAGTTTTGTTCAACATACAATGACCGTACAGTTCTCATAGCTTTTGTAAAAAAAAGGGTTGTCTTATCAGCGTTCTACAGGCTCCTTAAGGCCAATTTGTATCATCATGGTTGGACTGGGAGCACCTCTGAGTGGCTTTCTTGAAGGGAAGCCATATAAATTCGTGAAATGAATGAATGAATGAATGAGTTTGTGCTAAAGTTCCTTGTTAATGATTTATGCAAAATAAAGTATCCGATGTCATGAAAGTTGTCTGTCTTCTGACTAGACACAGTGTATTGATGGCCAGAGTCTTTTGACAGGCATTAGATGTAAATTGCACCAATTCTATGGCATCTTTTGTGTAGTTGACTCGGTACAAAATGACAGAATGACGAGCCAAGTCACATGAAAGGTTTGCGCCGTGTAAGAAGCTCCGTGGCCGTTCTAGTGTGTGTCAGAACACCGTGATTTATAATTATATCAGATGTTAAATTATTTCATTCATGAATATCTTTAACCAAAGAAAATATATGGTGTTCATAAAGAAATTAAAACTGACCAAATTCATTGCCATTTTATGGAGGAGGGGGTGGGGGGTTAATGAGAACAAGGAACCACAGGATAATAATACACTGTAATAAAAACGACTTTACGATACATTTGCTATGTCTAGGTTGCTTGCTAAATATTTTTTTGACAAATTCAAGCTATATTTCATGGCTGTTATTGGGCTTTTGATTGTCACGAATGGCAGTAAAATGACAATAGGCTTCTTGTTAGTGATAAAATTTACAGTTTGTTGATGCATGATGTAGTTGACATTTAGTGTGCACACCATTGTTGGTGCTAAACCAATTCCTTGTAGATGCACCTCTGAATCTATGTAATACACTGTGTCCGGAAAAAAGGGACCCATTTTCTAAATATAAAAATAATTAGTAAATATTCATCGATTTTTACAATTCAAAAAGCATTTTAATCCTCACATATTTATCTAATACTGGTGAAAATATAAAAGTCCCAGTCACAATGATGACGTCAGAATGACGTCATTTGCACTAAAGTTCATTTAGCGGCTAGTCATGCATGATTTCGGCTGGTATATTGGCTCTTGGTGAAACGGAAATCCATTTAACAGAACCAGGAGTAAAAAATAAATGCAACTCATTACAGGAATTGTCTCCTCCATATAAAATTGATGTCTGATATCCGCGAATACTCGGATTAATAAACAATTCAACAAGATGGCGTCCCAGCTCACTGAATTCGTTAAACTGCTGAACTGTTGACTAAGGAGACTCCGGATTTCATTCCTCTTATAATCTTTGGCCGCCCAACGGACCGAGCTTAAATCAAGTTGATCATAAAACGTGGAGACTATTGCAGGAGATGGTTACAAGACAAGGATAAGAGACATTGAAGAACTCCGTGAGCGAATTGTTAATGCCTGCTGGGGAGGATTTTGATACGCTGGTTATCGATGCTGCTGTTGGCTATTAGCGCGACCGTTCTGAAGCTTACGCTGAGGCCAAAGGTGTACACTTTGACCACAAATTAATTCAGATATAAAACTAAAATTAAACTTACTTTATTATTGATAAATTACATCATGAAAATATTAAAATTTTTGATGATTTTGCGCATTTATCTCTTAAATTTGACTTTTTGTGCAAATGACGTCATCATGACGTCATTATTTGGACTGGAAATTTTATATTTTCGCAATTGTTAGATAATTATGTTAGGATAAAAACGGTCTTTGAATTGTGAAAATCGATTAATATTTACTATTTATTTTCATATTTACAAAATGGGTCCCTTTTTTTCCGGACACAGTGTAGTTACGACAGTGAAGGAACACTGGCAGGTGTTTTGTAAATAAATCAGTTTAAGGGGATTTCTTTGGACGTCCAGCTTGAGGTGATTGTGTACAAATCCTAAGTATGCCCTATAGATGCCTCTTGTCCCTGGACAAAATCATCAAGAGCTGAAGAGACTCTTGAAGCACTTACATATTCTCATATAAATAGTGCCTCTCAATAATCATTCTGTGAGAGGCGCTATGTAAATGTTTAGATACAATACCAAGATCCTTGATACAATACAGTATTCTGTGGTTATGCCAACATGCCTCAAGTCTTCATTTAGACACTGATTTAGGCAATACTGACATGAAACATGCCACTTCAAGAAGTGGCTGATGATCTGTTCAAGGAAAGTAGATTTAAGTTCCTATATTATGACCTGATTGTTGTGTGAGGTAAAGTAAATGCTCGAAAACGTAGTGTAATGAGGCACATGTATCTAGCATCTTTTGGCTTGTCATATATCAGAGCTACAGAAGCAGGTGGGTAATGGATCAAGACTATCCAATGTGCAACCAGCCCTTGATCCCTTACAGAGGGTTAAAGACAAGACAATGCAATGACATGAATGATGGATATGACGAATGGTCTGGTTTGGAATCTGACACTTTGCTCTTCAAAGACTTGGGTTCTAAGGTGAAACTGAAAGCTCAACTTGCATGTTGGACATGTTAGACAGTGGGGTCTGGATGAAATCAACAGACATCCGTTGGGCAGAACGTGAGTGTGTGAGGAACTAGGCTACTGTTGTTCGTGCAGTAAGCTTACATAGGAAGACGTTGGTATAACATGAACCAAACTCGACTGAATCAGATGCAGATTGTGAAGAAAGCAAGTAAGTAGATGAGGCATCTCACTTCTTTGCAAACCAGTGATGAGGAAAGAATAAAGGAACAGAGGTGATAGCAAACCCCCAAAACTTTGCTGATTGACCAGACGAAAGAGTAAGAAAAGAAAATGTAGAAAAATAGGATACCAACTGTCAAGTTGGAGCGAAAATTAGTTCCAGGATAAACATATTTGAATTCAAGTATATCTTGGCTGTGCCTAGGACGGTAGGACCCTAAGGTATGCGATCTGGTGGTCTTAATGTTAAAATGTGATGTTAAATAAATGTTAATGTGATGTTAAATAATGTAGATGACTTGATGATGTGCTTGTCTTCATTAGATAACTGCTACCATTATGGACATCTGTACAATCCAGGTGATAAAATTAAGGAGAATTGCAACAACTGGTAAGTGAATTTTTATGCAGTTTCTGTTGTTTGTCAATAATGTCAAACACATTAAAGCTGTTTAAACGATGAATTAATTGATTAATTGAAGGAACTCCTACCCTTTCTCCAGTTTGAAGCTCAGATTCTGATTATTTCTTCTAAGCTCCTGAAAAATTTGCTGTTTCTCATAAGCATGTTACACGCAGGGATGTGTAACTGCATTGTTAGCTGGCCTACTTATTTACCAATATGTTTAGTGCATATTAAAGTTTTTTTATAATTGAATATTATAATAGCGTAATGGTGTAAAATTAGCACAGATGATGTTGTAATTTTTATGAAAGCTGTCAACACTTGATTTTTTTAAACCAACACAACTTAAATCAGATTTAATTATGATTCTGTTTTTAAAAAATTTATAACTTCACGAGTCTTTAATTAATGTATGTAGCTGTTCTATAGTTGAAATTGCTTTATTATTTACTGGTATATGACTATTCATGACCGAAAATAATGATCACTGATATAACATCCGCTTTGTCTAATATTGTATTTTGTTTCAAGGCTTCCTTCAAACAGTCACTGAATAATTACTGTTAAGGAATTTTTAGTATTTTGTCCCATTGATTTGTCTGTTTAATCATGTAGAGGAGGTGCAGCATAATTAATGTGATGCTAGTCAGTTGTAACTGCTGACATTGTTGAGTGGTGTTGGTCTGTCTTGTTGCAGCACGTGTGTGAACGCAGTCATTAAAGAGGAATTCAACTGGAAATGCACTCAGAAGATCTGCATTGTACGACCTCGAGTCCTCCTCTTTGTCAACAATCCAGCAAAGAAACACAGGTCAGCTAATGTTGCTGTTGCTGCTATGATGATGATGACGACGACGACCATGGGCGTCCGCAGGAATTTTTCTAGGGGGGCGCAAACTTTTAAATCATTGCCACATGGTCTAAATTTAATGGGTGACAGTTTGAATTTCCATATTACGAAGAGGGAATCCTATGGGCCTACCTATACATTATGCGCCCAAGGAAAGATATATGGGTGTAACTTGTAGAACGAATCGATAATCACATTGAAAACCACATTGTAATTTGTAACAATCACAACCAAATAATCTAAAGATATGTGCAACTAAGCGAAAAATCCAGGGGGGTGCACTTGCGCCCCCTTGCGCCCCGCTGCGGACGCCCATGACGACGACGATGATGATGATTTATCTGATGAGCATGATGATGTGTTTACTTATCTATACTGCATTCAGTGTTGACTAGATTGAATTTGATGAGAGAGTAAAGTTGATTTCTGTTGGCAAGCTGTTCATTTTGTGCAATCGCTTTTCTTCTTGTTTCTTCATGATTATTTAGTTTTTGTAAGAGGTGCTGTGTACATTGTGCAATGCAGACACAAGTACATGGATCCCAAATGTAATTTAACTTTGGCCTAAGACTTATTTGTAAAGCAGCCTACTATATATGAGGCAGTAATTCATAGATTCTTCCAAATAGAGCTTCTAGTATATTTGTAACAATACTGAAGGAAAGAAAACTGATTAAAAGGATAGCACTTGTCATATCAAAGGAACAGTAGAGAGGAGAGAGACAAACAGACAGGCAGAGAGACAGACACACAGACAGATATATACAATGTACGTACACACCTACAAACATAATAGGCAATGCACAAAGGTGTAGTTTTTCAGATACCTTAAGTTATAGGGCACCTATTCCTCCACTTATTGGCTGAAGTGTCATAGGCTCATAGCCCCCACTTTTGATGTGGTGAAAAACAATGCCCATGCTTCCTAATTGCACAGATCATAAGCATAATAATCGGAAGCAGAATCTGCTTTCAATAATTGTACTTTTGTAAACTGTGCTGCTTCTTCATTACCATGCATAGGTATGTTGAGTGGTGTATATGCAGACAGATGAACAGAGGATACACATGATAAATGACTGTTAGCCTGGTATGCAGGTAGACTGGTAGCCAGCCAGACAAACCAAATCACTGGTAATCAGAAAGACAGACTTTCAGCCAGACAGGTCATCAGTCTCCCTGGCCTGACCCCGCCTCTGACCCTAGTGGGCATGCAAGCACAAAGTAACACCCAATGATAGGTTGGACAGAACCATAAATGAAATGGGGGTGAGCTCATTCTCATAATAATATGTTATTGTCATCCAAGTTATCTTAGGATTTAGGCCAATGTTCAAGCTCTATCAATGGTGGTCCTTCTTCCAAGGGTTAGAATGCTCCATTCACGTTTTAGGGAGAACACACCGCACACAGCGGCAGGCTAGCACAATATGATCATTGATATGATCTCCTGCCCAACGTATACACTTTCGCTGTGAGCAATCGAAGGCCCAAGCTGAACTTGTCCATGATTTGGAAGGCCATTCCAGACACCCATACATTATTATTTGCTCATATTTGGCTATCACTAATGACCCAGGATTTTTAGTACATGCATATCAATTTTCCTGTGCGGTCTGAACCCAATTCACAGTATGATGCAGAGCCTTCTATTGCAGTACCAGGTAATAAAAGGTGCTGGTAGGATGGATACATGTTAGGCAATTTAGATTTTTATCCAATTACAGTTGTCTGCTGGTTGTATTCAGATTTGTCAAACCAAATAATGGCCAAATTTTCTATGAAATGAAAATGATTATATATAAGTTTTAATTATAAAATCGTCGTTATTTAAGCAAGGGCCATCCATATATTACATATGCAAAAATTGTACTTTCATAATGGAAGCTCAGCCATCCATATATTATGTATGCAAAATTCGCATTTTGTACCCCTCTCCCTTATTGCACCTCATACATTTTTGTGGAACCCCATGCTTACGTACAACTGAGCTTGTGTGGGTCTCTTTGTGTGTGTAGATATGCATGTATGCATGCATGTATATATGCACGTATGTATGTAACTATATACATATGTATGAAAACTATGCATGCATGTACATGTATGTATGTATGTACCTTATTTATGTATGTATGTATGTATGTATGTATGTATGTATGTATGTTTGTATGTATGTATGTATGTATGTATGTATGTATGTAAGGTTGTATCAAGACACTTAACATAGCATCATTACTGTGGATAACATAGTTGCCCAATTGTGAATACACATACATACAGTACATGGATACATGCATACGTACACATACTTGTATGTATGCATGTACGGTACTTGAATATATGCAGTTATTAGATTGCTGTGTTGGTCATACTCTGAATTTCAGTTGGATGGCCTCCAACTACTCCATGTTCTGGGGACAGTCACTTGAGGCCGGCGTCAGACATTGGCTTGGGACGCAAAGACCAGCATCAAACGTGGCAGAAATGTCCATTGTGAAGATCCAAGTCAGTGATGATCTGCCGGAAAACTTTGACTCTCGCGAGGAATGGCCTGGATTGATAAGTCCAGTCCTGAATCAGGAGAGATGTGCCTCATCTTGGGCCTTTTCTACTGCTGGTCTGTGCTTATGTGCTCTTATAAAATCCTTTTTCATCTCTGTTGTTTCGCTTTTGCCCTGTGGTTTGAATTTGAAAGGTCATATCGCTGATCAACCAATCAGCCAATCAGAATTTATTTTGTGCCTCTTCAAGATATCTACTCAAAGGCGCTCCCGGCCGAGATCAAGCGAAACAAACAGTCTTCAGCAGTTTGTGATGCAGCATCTATGTTGATGGTGGTTGCTCTTATCCATCTTTTGGTTTTATCTCAAGATCCTTTAAATCTAGGACCACATCCGAGACGTTGCTTGTGTAATTAACTCTCCTGCTATAGGAAGAAAAATGGAGTACATTTTTTCATATGCATGCTCCCATTCTATTCTATCAGGTCCTAGGTGGGACTGTGAAAATTGAAAAATGTTCTGATGAGGCATTATGCAGTGTCAGTCAGTTTCTGTCAGGCACCAACTTTTGGATGTGAAGGTTGTCATCTGATGCATCATTAAATATAGGCCTAATTATACAAGTACAATGCAGATCATTCTGGTAGCATGCTATCAGAGGAGGCAGCCGAGATTGCAATGATTTGCCATAGATAAAGAATAAACTTTTGTCTATGTTTGGTGTTATTGCAAGTCATGTATAAATGCTGGAGGTATGCTTTGGATTTTAAATGCTGTGGAGGACAGGGAAAGGACATGTTAAGCTATAATTATCATTGTTGTCACCTGATAGTGGGTTGCTGCTGATGCTGCCGTTGTTTTCAGGTGTTGCTTCTGATCGGCTGAGCATCCATTCCAACAGCCTATTCAAGCACACCTTATCACCTCAGCATCTCATTTCATGCAACACTGACCACGGGCAGCATGGTTGCAACTCCGGACAAATTGACCGAGCCTGGTGGTTCATTCGAAAAGTTGGGTACGTGCTTTAATTAGAAAGTTCTTCTACTTAAGCAATGCAATTGCATGTAATGTGATCATCTGTAATATGTTGGATAATATTGAGCGACGTTTAGAAAAATTTCCAATTGGGTGAGCCAATCAGAAAGAAATTCAATTAAGTTTCTATATTTTTTTATTGAATAAAATAGAACAGGCTGTAATGCTGTATTTATTTCTTCATTGCATATATTTATTTTTACGTGGATAACTTAGTTTTCTGTTTCATACTCTTTTTGTTTGATAAATAATTATGTTTTCTTGTGGAATAACCAAAGAATTTTGTGGAAAGCATTTCTTCGTGCCTATGACAGTGTTTCACACTGTCGTTTTACTATTTTCAAACAGTGAAACAGCTGTCTTCTTACATTAATCATTTTGACTGTATAGCAACTAATACTTAAATATTTCTAGTGCTTAATTAAACCTTCCTGTGTTTTAGGATTGTTAGTCTGGAGTGCTATCCATATAAGAGTGGAACTACAAATGAAAAAGGAACGTGCTCTCTTCCACGATTGTACTCCACCCTTAAGGATTCCACCTGCCCATCAGGTGGAAAACCAGCAGCTGTGTTCCAGGCTACTCCTCCATACCGGATAGATTCAAGTGTGAGTGGCTGAACCTACATAATTGCAGTCATCAGTGCTTATTAGCACCAGTTTGCTTTCATTCTGTTAATTTACAGCTCTACATTTCCAGTGCACTACTATCAGATATTGTGATAAACAGTACAATGGATTGATTCTCAATCTGAGAAAAAACAATGCAAGCAAATGTATCTTCAACCAGGATTTAAACAGCCCAGTGTCTATTGAGACTTGTAGAGTTGTAATGGGTAGAATTTCAGGCAGTTGAAACTGTGTAGCATAAATTGAGCCATTTGCCAACTTTTTAAAATGTTTAAGGCAATTTGAAATATTCTGTTATTTAATTATTTGTTTAAATAAGAACCACTTGAGAAAAGATCAACATTAAACTCCTTGCTTATTTTCTGAATAATAGACGAATACTGCTATTGATGTCATGATTTTGTCATCACCTATTATCAATATCCTTGTAGCATAATTTTATGGCTTTGAAATAATTTCCTGTTCTACCAAGTTTAGCAAAAATGGCAGGGGAGAATCCTTTGTCATTCCACAACAACAAAATTCGTAATGATAATAACATGTAACTTACTTGCCCACTGGCCTATTTATTAAAAAAAGTTTTTTAAGTTTATACTTTTATTCTTCAACAGGAGACTGCAATCATGAAAGAACTTATTCAGAATGGTCCTGTTCAAGGTATTTCCTAATTATTTACCTTTGTTACTGGTAGTTAATGCATAGATAGATTGTTGATCATCATCTAAAATATGTCCATGGTTGTAGCATTGTTATAAAGAGGTCATGCTATTGAATTCATTAGAGATACGATGACAATTATCATAGGAGCAAGCAGAATATTATTCATTTGCGTTTCTTTTTCCTAATCTGTGAGAAGAGCACAAGATGTATCCTAATGTTCAGAAAGGATCAATGCAGTTACCGCTGGCAAGGTGGCTGTCTATTTTTCTATTTGCCATAGTGACTTCGAGCAGAAAGGTGAAATGGTAAAATAGGTGCCCTGATATTTGTGATTTACCTTTCACACTATCACTTCTTCATACAGAAAAGCTTTTGTTGCCAGTTGACTGTAATTATCTACTTTATACAGCATGACCATTGACCATTACTCTCAGAAGAACGTACCCTTTGTGTTCATTCATTCAGCCGGTATTCAGTGTGACTCTTTGTCAGAACAAACCAGCTCAAACCCATGCACCATCTAGTTTCTACACAATGTCTACACGTGTCCTTAAATGATACTTGTTTATATTTATGTTGTTTCCTGACAGTTTTAAGAAGTACGTTGTTATGCTGACATTCAGATGTTATCTGCTGTTCTAGCTGTGATTGAAGTGAAAGACGACTTCTTTCTGTACAAGTCTGGAGTCTACCAACACATCTTGTCTGAAGATTCGTTTGCCGCCAACGTCAGACATGCAAATTTTCATTCCGTCAGAATCATAGGGTAAGAAGAAGTCCAGTAAACTGAACATACTCCATGCATTTATGTTGCCCAACCTAAGATATAGCATAGTATTAATTAATGTGTTCTAAGTTTGTGATCACTGGAACATTCCATACAGTTGCATGAGGGCTTGAAGAAGCCTAGATCCGGGCAGCTGTACAAGGTGCAAGCTCGCACTATAATTATTTCTTGTGCCTAATGAACTCATTTTAAAGCATAGATGTAAAAAACGATGGAAACAGAATAAAAAACGGAAAAAAACGTCGTTTTATTCAAAAAAGTAAAAAACGACAAAAAAACGATAAAAAACGGAAACGGAAAATAATTGGACTTTGCTACATCTAAAACCGCATTTTAACCTTCAAAACCTTGAACAGGACCCTACTACACGCAGGCTATCTCTTAAATGATGATGTTAAACGATGAAATAATGACTTTAGTTAGCTGAATCCTTGAGAGTTGACAGAAAACATAAGGAATACCAAAAAAATTAATTTTAAGGAAAATAATTAACAGAAATTAAATGAATAAATAAAGTTAAAGAAAAAATAAAAAACGATAAAAAACGATGGGAAAAATAAAAAACGAAAAAAACGACGTTTTTTGGGAGAGAATAAAAAACGAAAAAAACGTTTTTTACAACTATGTTTTAAAGTGAAATTGAGTGTGCCCTGGCTTGGCAGTTGATTTCCTCCTTATAAAGACTGATTCTGTATTTCAGTTTTTCTCTCTTTTTCAGCTGGGGAACAGATCACTCTACAGGAAAACCAGTAAAATACTGGGTAGGTTTTCGAATTTATCCTTCTATTATAGACATGTTTAAGGTATTTATAAATTTTATATCAGCCAATCTTTTTCAATGTATTGTATTTTGGTAATGATTACAGTAAGCTGAAAGTTCCAGCTTACTGTTAGTTTTTTGTGAGAATTGTTTTAGATTGAAACTCATTGCGATACTTTGTCCAGAATCAATTGATTAAAAATAGCTGAAGTACCTTAGCGGCAAGTATAGGCAATATGTAGCTTTGCACATTATCTTCATCCAGCAGTGTTAGTAAACTGTGCAACCAAATACAACTCAGACCTGCTTTACGAGCATTTATTTATTTATTTAACATTGCATTACATTAATACTTTTTGTAAAGGAATAAACACTTGTAAGAAGATGTGAAAAAAATGAATTGATCTTGCTCAAAGTCTCTCACTGTCCCTGGCATGTTTGTTTCTCCAGGGGAAAATGCACAGATTGAGCATCGAAGTAAACCATCTTGCCATATTATGTGTCAAGGTATCGGAGCAGCTTACAAATAACTTACTGACTGCACAGTTTGAACTTGTTGCTTGCAGTTATGTGCCAATTCTTGGGGTACTGATTGGGGAGAGGACGGCTACTTCAAAATCCTACGTGGCGTAAACGAGAGCAAAGTCGAGTCTTTTGTCATCGGTGCGTGGATTAAAGTGAACGAGCGCATGCTCGTACAGAAACGAAAGGATCGGATGCACCATGAAGACAACAACTAATCACCATAACTATTATTCTAATATTCGTTTTGTTAAACTTGCAATTTACCAGACCAATTGTTGTTTTAATGTAATTAAGTAGTTTAACCGTTAATTAGGCTGAGTTAGATATCCTGGATAGTAGGCTAGTTATTTTAAGCAAGCTTTTTCTGAAGTAGGCCTACTGTAAGAGTAGGTTCTTCATTCTAACAAGATTTTATTTGTACTCTTTCACGCAAAATATAATTTGTTTTTTATAAAAAAATTCAGATCTGACAGATGCTATGCTGTTTTTCAGTCGAATAGTTTGTCGACTACTTGGTGCTTAGCTCCAAGTGCTGGTCTATTTTGTGCTTTATTAAGAACTTATGTTTATCTATTATGGTGCTTGGCATATAATGCTTTCAGACTTTTTTCATCAGTTCAATTACTGACTTGTGAGTATTCCAAAGAGAAATTCTCTCTGTAATCATACGTGCAGTGATTTACAATGTCACACCATAACACTGTTAGGTTACATGCGCTGGTCTCTTGATCTTGAGAGCTACTGATGATTTCGAAAGGGTCACTCGAGTTGACTAGGGCTTAGGTACTGCTGGTGCAATCTGTTGTTAATTTGTGTGAGCTGAGAGTTCATAACAGCGCCATGGAAACCACTGTTTTCTATGCTATGAGTAAGAGTAAGTTAATCAACTGGAATGAGATGTTTTCTTCTGATAAGAGTACAATAAAATTTGAGAACCATTTACCACCCTTGGATCTATTACACAGTATTGAAGGTGCCGCGGTCTCATTTGCCGTGCTTTGTGTGTCGTAAATTATGCTGAAGCCGAGCCTATCAGGAGCCCCTATAGTTTTCGCATGGCAGCGGCATGTGCTAGCGTCCGAGCATGCTTTGTTATCAGCTATGCCCTTTTCAAACCAGCACAAATCGTAGAATGTACGCAATGACAATTATTGTGGTTCATTGATCCGTTGCCAAGTGCGTCGGGCTTCCTCCTCCTCCTCCTCCTCCTCCTCTCCTCCTCCTCCCTTTTCCTCCTCCTCCACTCAACCATGTCAGATCAATACCGGACAAAAACGCTTGACGCATTCACAGATATGTGTGGCAGCTTATATGGAATTGTAATTATAGGCTGCTGCAGCTTCATTGTTTGCTGCTGGATTGATCAGACCAGTTCGATCGAAGCAGGTACCGTATTTTGGAAGGCTCATGCTTTATAATTTCTATTGACTACCAGAGATTTGCAGGTTTTGTTTTTGTGGTAAGCGTTAAAGATATAATCTTGCTGACGAGTAGTGTAAGGTATTCAGTGATTTAACAATCTGTATCAGAAAACGTTCAAGACTGCTGTGATGCTTCGAAATATTATTTTTTAATAAATTGCGGTTGTCTTATATGACCTTATAATTATTTCTTGGCTGTGAACTATGCCAGTGAAGCGTATGTTGCTCTATGCAAAGATGAAGAACATGTGGTGCGGTGGTATAGTGGTGGGTTTAGAACCGATGGGTTCCAGGTTCCAATCCATGTCAAGCCGCCGTGTAGAGACCTTGAGCAAGTCCTTCACTTGCAATTGTGAAATCCCGATGTAGTGTCCACACTGTAGTTGGGAGCACCTCTGAGGAGAGGACGTGAAGGGGCACTATAGCAAATGCAATAAATAAATAAATAAATAAATAAATAAATAAATGAAGTTGCATGTTGTTTAGGGTTTCTTGTTAAAGGAGGAGAATATGATGATGTATACAGATGAAGGTTGGTTTGTTTGCACTGTTAAATTGCATTCTTTGATTTGTTAATTGTTGGATAAAATCGGTCCAAATGCCAGGGCTTTTTTAAGGTGCAGTGGTACACAAAATGTGCAGTTCTAAATGGTTTTTTGCAGTTGTAGAAGTATTTTACCATGGAGGATGGGAAAGGAAGGAAGGAGTTGTGCAGTTCTAAAAATTCCTTAAAAACAGCCCTGCCAAATGCACGTTCGTGAATCCATGAGATGTTCTCATATACTGCATAGTTCAATTTATACAGCACACATTGGCACATATCTACTCGAAGTGATTTACGCATAGCTTGTATACTGACACGGCATAGCACAATACAAAAGACTAACAGTCTTTCGAAGTAACCACGACTCCGTGCACGAGAGGCAACCATTTATAAATATTAAATGTTGCCTTACTTTTTTCATTGAGTTTGGTGGACAGTCTTCCCCTTTGTTGTCTGATATTCTGAGTTATGCTCCATAAAATGGCATAAACTATCGCTTTCACACAAAAATTGAAAAGTTACTTATGGTGTTGCCCGATTTCAGTTCTTCGTGGAGCTGGCTATGGGCTCGTTGAAGTTGAACTCAGCTGTCTGGTCTACAGTGGGATATTTCTAAATTGTCAATTGCTCTGATGCATTTGGAATGACCTTATAGGCAAAAATAGATATCGGCCACCAATTAACTCAGATATAAAACTATGTTTTTTACAACTCTACCAACCCAATCAAATTAGTTATCATCAATCAATCAATCAATCAATGAATTATTTATTTTTTAATGAATCCTTTTTACAGTTATAAATTGCAAGTCACGTATTAAAAGTGGAATGGCCATAAGGATAGCCTGGATAGACCCTGAAGGATCACTGGCCCCGCTAATAGGGACACCAATGTAGGCCTACATGTAAAACAAAAAGATGCAACGGCCAACAATTGCTACTAAGCAAGACAGTGAATTACTACAATTACTTAAGATATATTAACTAAGTTAGATAGAGCAAACTCTTAACTAAATAAGAAAGAATAAAAAAATAATAAGTGCAAAAAGAGTATGGGTGAGTGGTTTAATAGATACATCATAACACATTGTTGCTATTACGGACTAAATGAAAGCATAACTTTTTCATAGTTGAAGCTAGCCAACCTGAAAGGAAGTTGATGTATGTAGGCCTATGTAGGCCTATTATACATCTGAAGCAAGAGTCCCTGTACGCTGAGCATTGTGCGTTTCTCAACTTGCAACATGGAATATTTCATAATACATTTGTTATCTGTATCTGAACATTTGTTACAATGTGCATAGCCAGAAAACTGGTGTCTGGCTTTAATATGGGAAGGACGAACTACATTTGTTCCCGGTTACTTTTACTACATGCTCGCTATTAAAGGGTTAATAGGAACATTGATCTGAACACTTGTTAGGAGAACCTTTGTGTTCTATACACCGTGATTCAAAAAAAAGTAAGCCAAATAGTTTTTCATATATCTCTAATGCCTGATAACATATCACGCTAAAATTTTCCAAATATTTAGAGAATTGGACCAAGAATATGATTCCAAAATTTCATGAGATAAAGTTGAACGGATAAAAAGATATGAATCTCTAAACTTCATATGCCAAAATTACCGTTTACAAGCAATTTTCTGTCAGATTCAGTAAAATGTAAGTCAAACTTTTTCTCATATCTCTAATGCCTGATGATCAATCATTCTAAAATTTTCCAGATATGTAGATAATTGAACTCGCAATATGACCCCAACAGCATGATTTGATTATTTATTTAAATAAGATGCTCAAAATGTCATCCTCCAGCTCGCACGCAAGCCTTGAGGCGCTGGCGCCATTAGGCAACAGCATCGTCTGGTCCAGGCCATCCCACACTTCCAACAAGCGTTGCTTCAGATCGTTTATATCATGGATTGTTGTCTGGTAGACTCGGTCTTTCATTATGCACGCTCCACACTTTATATTTCGTAAAATGTTACTCCAGGATCACTGAAGACCACAATTGGGAACTATCAGGCATGAAAACTGCAGCGAACACCATAACAGATTTGCTGAAAACTGAAATTTCCGGAGATGAACTTTAAATATTCATATCTTTCTATCCGTTCAAATTTAGTACATGATATTTTGGAAACCTATTCTAGGTTCAATTCTCTAAATATCTGGAAACTTTTAGTATGATTAATTATCAGGCATTGGAGATATAATAAAAACAGTTTAGCTTACTTTTTTTATTGAATTTGACCAAAATTTGCTTGTAAACGGCAATTTCGGCATATGAAGTTTAAAGATGCATATCTTTTTATCCGTTCAACTTTATCCCATGAAATTTTGGAATCATATTCTTCGTCCAATTCTCTAAACATTTGGAAAATTTTAGCGTGATATGTTATCAGGCACTAGAGATATATGAAAAATAATTTGGTTTACTTTTTTTTGAATCACGGTGTATATACTTTAGTGTCTGTTTACTATAGTTTCTGTACATGTACATCATCCAAAAGACTATCTTACAATCTTTAGACTACATGGACTTCTACTAAGCCCAGGGTGAGAATTGCTGGGGTTTAGGGATTTCAACCCCCCAGTCTTTCTTAGAGCCCATAGTTAAGTCTTTTCTCTCACTCCAATTCCAAGAGGACAACTTGTATCTAGTAACTCAGTTGTAAAGATGTTGTAAAGATTATGAAAGTGCTATCTACTACAATGTCGAAGCAACTTAAAACCAGGGCTGAAAGTGAATCGGCTGACGCGGATCGGTCCGGTTCTGCGACCCGGCATTGATTTTCATGACCTGCTGTTGCCGAGTCTCAGCCGAGTGACTTGTTTCACACATTAACGCATAAGCAGGGACGTAACTAGGATTTTTCGTTTGGGGGGCTTAAGCCTTAAGTATGACCAATGCTTAAAGTGTAAAAGAAGAAGTGCCAGGACGCTGTATTGTAATTGGTCGTGAGTGGTGGCGCCGAAGGCGCGAAGTTGCGAGTGCCGAAGGCACGAAGCCCGTTGAACGGGCGTCCGCAGCGGGGCGCAAGGGGGCGCAAGTGCGCCCCTCTGGATTTTTCGCATAGTTGCACATAAATTTAGATTATTTGGTTGTGATTGGTACAACGCGATTTTCAATGTGATTATCGATTCGTTCTACAAGTTGAACCTGTAGCCTATAATACATCTTTCTTTGGGCGGATAACGTAGGCCTACGTATAGGCTAGGTAGGCTATAGGATTCTGTCGTGGTAATATGGAAATTCAAATTGTCACCCATTAAATTTAGACCAAGTGACAATTATTTAAAAGTTTGCGCCCCCCTAGACAAATTCCTGCGGACGCCCATGGCCCGTTCCGATTAGGAGGTCTGGGGGAGCGTCGTAAGCTCCCTCAGCGGGGTTTGGGGCGGAGCCCCAACGACCAGTGCATTTTTGGCTGTGTCGACCTCAAATGGAGCCATTTTAAGGCTCTTGTTTGCCAGCTATTTGTGAACGGAAAAGTCGCGAAAACTTTAAGAATAAGTGGTTTTTCGGTGTCGCAAAGCTCAAGCTACCAGGATAACAATAAAACTAAAACTGCTACTGTAAAAGAGAAAGGTTTTGTCTTTACCGTCAGCTCCCCACCGAGGTCTGGGGCGGAGCCCCAGCGACCAGCGCATTTTTGGCTGTGTCGACCTCAAATGGAGCCATTTTTAGGCAGTCATGGCCGGTCGTCCGTAACTGCATGTACACCGTCCATGCGGTAGTCTATTTAAATTAGCCGTAAGCATACAACGGCTTGTTTTCATTTGGGGGGGCTTAAGCTTTGTTTGGGGGGGGCTTAAGCCCCCCCCCCAAGCCCAACGCTAGTTACGTCACTGCGCATAAGAACCCAAAAATCGGCTGTGAATGACTAAAACAATTTAAACAAAGGTAGTCTGATGCCAAAGCTAGGTTTTAAAAAGTAGTCAGCAAATTTTCGGGTTAAAGGCGTCAGCTCGTGTGCCGTAGTCAGATCCGGCAACTTTTCCAAACCACTTTCAACACAGCTTAAAGTTAAAACTAACTGTTATTTATGTTGATGTGTTAGTGGAAAGTCAAAGACTGCTTTCATGGTGAAACGCCCTGCAGCCAGTTCCAATTAAGACTCAACTCTGCATTGACTTTTGCAAACTAGAAGCTGAAACATGGCACTGGAGGTTTCCTCGTAAGAGCATGGACATGCGACGGAAACCAGTTGGAGTCATTGGAGTCAGTGGCCCAAGATTTTACTGGTGAGCAAATGAAGCCGCTTGCTTCACCTTTCGATACATCAGAGTAAGATTATTGTCAAAGAATTGTCAAGGTATAAAAGTACTAAAGTTGTTATATAGGTTTGCAATTCAAAAATATATTGCTTTTGCATCGTTGGTTTGCCTACAAAACTAAAATCCAGTCAGAAATTTTACTGGAAAATTTTCAGTAGTATAGCCAACAAGGTTCCGCGATCACTCTGCAAAGATGCATGTGGAACCTAAGATTGATGCAATTTACTACTGGGTCATAAACTACTGACCCTACTGGGTCATAGTGGATATTACTGTGCTATAACAGTTTTCAAGATACAATATTACATGTATGCCTAATGCCTATAGTAGGCACTCTATGGGCCAATGCTGGAGGAATGACATTTCTCATTATGCCAGCACTGTGAATATGGCACTTCTCATTTGATGTGTTGCAAACATTATTCTATTAAAATAGGCACAACCTGGCACAATGGTTATTATTGTGTTGTGCTATTGAGACAATTACTGCTGCTCTGTTAAGTAAACAATTCCAGCCATTTACTGAAGTAGTAACAACAATGAAGAAACTCAATAACCATTCGGTCAAGCCGTCAAACAGGAGCATGATGTAGGCCAAAATAACTGACCCAAATTATGGTATGCCACATGCTCTATAGACATCATTACTGTAGATGAAGGACCTGGTGCTATACAGTGTACACATGTACAGTACATTCAACAAAGCTGCCTTCTACCACATACGTCAACGAGCGCATAACCACTGGATCCCTTTGGATGAGGAAAACTTTCATTATTGAAATGATATATTCGATTTAGGATTGTGTATGATTTTCAGTGGTGTCGCCATGGGTTAGTTTGGGGTGGTTTGAAAACTCTGAAAAATATGACCCACACAATTTTTCAAATCCGTTGGATTTTTCATATGGGTAAACGGTGGGAAGGGGGTCGAGCAAAAGTGACCTAGACTCCTATAGACATTACCGGTACACTTTTTCATAACCACCCCACTTTCTAGGGGCTGGCTACGACTCTGGTGATTTTAGAATGTTTGACTGCATTGATTAATTCAATGTATTATTTATGCAGTATTGTATATTACAAGGTCTATGCACTTGAATTAGAGTAGCAATTGGCCGATAAAGAATACTCTTATTGTATCTCTATCTTACATAGAATGTTTCACTGACTTGTGCAACATTCTAATGCCAAAACTTTCAAACCTAACATGAAGTTACTGATGTATGCCATTGTATGGTGCAGATACGATCACTGGCAGTCTGGCAGGGTTTTATTAGAAAGCTCACCTTTAGAGTCTTACCTTTATAGGTAATAATCAGCCCACAGGTCTTTCCTGCACGAATGTCAGTTAAACAATAGCAACAGATTAATGAATTGCGAGTATTTAAAAAGGCTTATTACAGCACAATGGTAAATGATGCAACTGTCTTGTTGGACTGTACCAATGGGAAAGCGTCCCATTCCCTCTGTACAAATCACATACACTCTTGTATAAGTTGTATTACCGGTATGTAGGGTTTGCTCAGATGCATTTTATCGGAGCCTTAAAACAGTAGCATACTTTTCAGCTGAGGTTGGGTCGGGAGTGCTCCTGAGTAGTAACCTTGAAGTGGCGCTATATAAATATCCATAATGAATAAATGGATGAACTATTGCACTCAATCTGTTTGTAGCTCATCTCCTTCAACATCTGAACCGCTATGGTATGCAACTGCTTCAAGAGCGCATGTTGTTCCAGAACCTCTGAGGGAAGACAGACGACTTGACCGAGCAGACGATGATTTCGGCCTCAGTGCAGCCAAGATGAGAGTGGAAGTTAGACTTAAGCACGGAATCCGTGCTAATCCAAACATTGTCATACAAAAATCAGGTATTATCTCTTAGTTTGCATGTCGACTCTTAGTTTACAAGTTGACTGAGCAGCATAATAATCTTTTAGTCAGGTAGCTTTTTATCTGAAGGATGGATTAACTGGTCAAGAATTAAATTCAGCAAGACAATATTATCAGAAGTAAGAGAACTTTCAAAATGCTTTCTCAAGAATGAATATCCACCCAATGGGTCACTCATCCCTGACTAAATAACAAGGCCCAACAAACAGTTCAGCTTATAAAGAATTATGTAGGCTAATTATTGTTACCCAGTATGTAATGACCTGTTCCTCTTCATGAGACACCGCATGCAATGGGCTATTCTGATTTATTTAACTTATTTTATAACATTGATGATGATGATGATGATGATGATGATGATGATGATGATGATGATGATGATGATGATGATGATGATGATGATGATGATGATGATGATGATGATGATGATGATGATGATGATGATGATGATGATGATGATGATGATGATGATGATGATGATGATGATGATGATGATGATGATGATGATGATGATGATGATGATGATGATGATGATGATGATGATGATGATGATGATGATGATGCACTGTTTCGATTTATTTGACTTGGTACGTAATTAATCGTTTTGCTTTGCGTGATGCAGTAAATAGACAGTTATATGCAACAAAGAATAAAGAAATAAATGTGAAAAAGACTGGAAGACTTTCCTCCATAAATACCTCGTCAAATACATCTCTATACGTAAAGTTCAAATCTCCATCGCCGTGTGTCGGCTCTACTCCAAGTTCAACAAAGGCTTTTCTCACCATAACGGAAAAGGCTAATGTTCACAAGTATGGTAAGTACCACAGTATGACTAAGTATGGAATGTCTCAAAATTTGTAAGGAACAACTGTACCGGTAATTGCAACAACTTTAGCTTAGAATTTTTTAAAACTATTTTGTGCCATGAGCCATTCCTATTTCACGGTCGTCATTAACTGGATCCTTGGTTGCATTCAGCTGGTTCCTGCCTCATCTGGTACCTGAAAGACAGTGGAAGTTGGAACTCCAAAGCGTATTGTTCTTAGAACCTGAGGGATCATTTTTAACCTGAGCAAAATTTACAACAACAGCAACAATAACTAATAATAATAATATTAATATTAATAATAATATTAATAATAATATGCACATTTTCAGCATATGATCTTGATTTGAGATCTCAACATAGTCACGCTTGTAGTGCAAAAAATAAATAATAATAATAAATTATAATGAATAATAATAAATAATTTTCATGTGATTTGTTTAGGAGTAATGGCAGATGGTCAGGAATTGTATGTCAACCCAATGTTTGGCGCATCAGTCGAGTTCCAACGTCGAATTGCAGAGATGGCTTCACTTCAAACGGACACAAGGCGCACAGAGCATGCAATGCGAGCAAAACGGAAACTGTTTCCCTCCCTGCTTCCTACTCCTTCAAAAGAATCTTAGCCCAACCCCCACCCCCCCCACCCCACGTTTATTATCAACCTCTTATACATACAAGTTCCACCCACTGCTTAAGTTACCAACTGCATGTTTTTGCCATGTAGTCAATCGAAGTAACACTGCAGCTATCAACCAGTGCACATTCTGCAGGAGTATAGATTCTATTGCATCATGGCAAGATGACTCTAATCCAACGTTAGCAGTACTGTAATGTAGTTAAATTGGTTTCAGAGAGAAGTTATTGTCTAGCTGTGCAGCTGAAATCACCTTTTATAGGCTTATAGCCTATACTGATCCGATTTCTGTGAAAAACGTCACATTATTGTAGAATGTAGATAGTAGTATAAGACTGCAATACAATGATATTGTTGCCAAATGTTTGGTTTCACCATTCAGTTCTTTTAAGGACAGGTGTTGGAAGACTGTTGCTTCAGTGCACCAAACAAAAGGTCGTGCAATTGAAGCACTGGATAATAAACTTATCTCCTTTAGTTAGAAACACATAAAGAGGTCAGCTGAAGAATTAAATATGCGTAGGCTATACCAGATATGGACAGAACCAATCCTGTGTCAAGATTAAGTTCAAAATTCACGGAGAAGGGTCGAAAACACTTGAGTCCTTTAGAAGTCCAGACTTATCTATAGTCATTGAAGAATATTATTGCTCTTTGTTTGCAAGTCTTGTTATTTACGCAATTCTTATAAATTAATATTAGCCTATAGGCCTATGATTGCATGTTTATGATGTTAAAGCTGTATTTGGGGACCATTCAGTGTTATGGTCAGTGGCTGTAATGGTTTATTGATCGTGAATAGGCTGGTACCGCGTTTGGCCTTCGAGTGGCGCTTTAGAAGTTCGGAGATCACGATTACGATAGAAAGACAGCGCAGGACGGCAGACAGACATAGGCCTATTTAGCTAGGCTACTAACATTCTGGACGGTCTGCAATACGAGGCCGCTAAAAGCACTGACTACAAACGCGTGACGCGTCTATCCTACGTGGGCTTCTGGAATAGAACTCGAGTTCGCTGATCTCCATGTCACTGATGTCAGTGTGTTAGCAGAAGATGCAATGCATTTCCAATGCACCACTGGGCGTTAAGCCTACTTGATCACTAAAAGACATAGCAGGCCTAATAGTTTTTCGAAGAACAGAGGACTGCTGGTGACAAAGCCTCAACACTTTAATTTAGAAACCGTTCTGATACAGGACGAGATCGAGGTAGCACCACAGTAGCGCTATGGCAGCCTATAAAGCAAAGATATTAGAGTACGACTCTAATATCTTTGTATAAAGCACGTCTAGTCTACTGGGGACCGAACTCAGTGTGTTATCCAATGCGCCGCCACCGGTTTCCTATATTTATGCGGTATAGATGACTTATTTGACGCTGATATTTAGTCATTTTGATCAGCTTGTAATTTAATCTGTACGTTTTATTACTACTCGTTAATTTGGCGGATAATGATGACGTTTTATCAAAGATATTAGAGTCGTAGACTAGTCTACGACTCTAATATCTTTGGTTTTATTTCCCATTGTGCGTTTGCAAGTGGAGTAAATGATACTTACTTACTTAGAGATGACCCAATTTTGCATGCAATGTGCAGCATGCTTGACGAACTTGTAACAAGAACACGTTGTGTTTATCTTATAGAAAACACGAGAAATCGCTGTGCTCGTATCGGGGCTTCTGTTAATTTTACAAAGTGATCCTGTTCTAAGATAACTGAAATAAAATTGCATGCAGGTAATTTTAATGATTTCTGTTTATATCTTTCTTCCGCAGTCTTACCGCTCACCCATCCTCATCTTGTTCAAGCCATGGCCCTCTGGTCTGGATATGGCTCAAGCCACTCTGTCACTACTGCACAGGCTTCCACTCCAAATTAAAGCTTGTTCAAGAATTTCTACTCTACTGCATCTATTCCTCAGCCTTCCGATCTGTCTACTTATTAACTAAACCCACCTTAACAAGTCCTACGCTTCCTTTCAGCTGGAGTTGATTCTGTTCTCCAGTGTGACCACATGCAGTGCTCGTGAATAAGCTGGTGCTCTTAGGTAGTGCTTGAGAAATGTTGAGTTTACAATTGCGATTGAATTATGATGATACTTTTTGCTTGTGTGGCCTAGTTAGGTATGTTGATTGCGAGATTTCTACAGTGCGCAAAAGATCTAAGTATCGGGCGCCTATTTATTCAATGGCGCTCAGTCAAGCCAAAATCTATAGGCACATAAGACCTGTCAGTTTCGGTTCCAGATCGCGATACAAGTAACAGGTAGCAGCGGTCTGAGGACTTTGGTGGGTGATATTTAGAATTGGGCAGCCAGAGATGAAATGGGAGGGCAGGAACCAGAATAGGATTTGTGAAAAAGAAGTGTTTTCAGTATTGACTGAAAATACACGTGCAAGAGTTTCAGTTTTTATGAGTCTGTAGAATGGTTTAGATAAAATGCAATTAGACTGCAGAGAGTTGATTCAATAGTACAGAGCAACTAAGGCTATGAATTTTTTTCCCAAAGTTTAGGGATGAACTGATGGAAGGGCAAGAAGTGTTAGGGCCTAAGACATTTAACTCTGTAGAATTGTTTATGCTGTTGCATTTTTATTCCTGGCCACTTTTTATGCCGATCAGGCATTACTTTTCTAGATCTGGGTTTCTAACAATGGTGAAAGTAGGAGTCCATTCTGGTATTGTGTCTGCTTGCCTTCTCCATTCAGCCATTGTTGTCATGGGCCACTTTGATGATGACTTTGTGCAAGAGGTAAGTTGTAACTTGTCTCATGGATTAATTGAAGATATCTGTAGCTGTTGATGCAGCAGCTACTTTATATGACAGTAGGAATTGAATTAAAGCCCACAGTTTCTTAAATCATTACAGGTGTGTTATTAATTGAGTTTTGTATTAAAATCCAGATTTTGTTTCCATGTCATTGGGTGATGTAGAAAGTAGTTAAGGTAATGTTGGAAATCGTACATCATAGAAAGTAGTTAAGGTAATGTTGGAAATCATCCATCATTAAAAGCAAATGGTGGCTGTTTTAAATGCTCAGTAATTTGTTCACGCATGTTATTAACTGCCTTAAAGAATGTGAGTAACGGGTACTCAGTTAGTTTTCCTGTTCCCACTGCATTTAGATGTTTTCACCATGATGGCAATTTATGTTAATTAAAGCAAAAACAATTTTGGTTGAACATAGATTCTCAGCTGGTTGGAGGAACTTTGGTCTTCTGGTAAATTTTAGGATTCATGGTGTGACGATGTGTGTGAATAGATTTAGGCTGTGTTATTTTGTAGCCATTGTACACCCCGCCAGTTGCAAAGGGGAATGTTTACTTTGCGGAAGCCTTTATTTCTGAGGAAGAATTCAGACAACGGTAATGCTTTTATTTTATTTTGTGTTGGTAGATTTAAAAACAGATCAGTATTTTTGCACACTGTGGTTTAATGAATCAAAGTGCAGAATAGCTTTGTAAAAGTATTTTATTCAAAGCATTGCCAGTGTGAATGATTAATAATAGATAACTCAGTGCCTCAGACTTTCAGTTTTGATTGAAGCTCACTTGCTTTGTTTCACATGTGCTTTGTGTATCTATTTTTTTATACACTTTTAAAAGTTTTTCTGTAGGTGGATGAAGTCCGAGGCAAAGAAGGATTTCACTGATGACTCCATTGCTAAGTATGATGGTATGTAGCAGCGGTAATCATTTACTACATCGAGTTTAATTGCTGACAAAAGTATTGTTGGTAAACTGGGCATGTCCTTAGAATGTGTATGTTTGAGCCTCTTCTGATGCTCATCCTTTATGGGAGTCCAGAGCAAATTGCTTTATATGTGGAGCTGCATGCATCTTCAGCTGTTGCCTATCTCTTGAAATGATGCAAAATACAAGGAATTCTGATGAAGCCTATTTACTATTGGTATACATTCTACATTATCATTGAGCACTACGAAACACCATTAAAGTCAGAAACCTTTTTTTATTGAACATTTACAGTTTAAAAATTAATTATTTACAATTTGACACTTTAAAATATATGTTTGATGTGTAGTGGATGGAGGTTTTTGCACTCTTTTAAACATAATTTAGCATTCAAGCTTTGTTTTGTTAACATTTCTCTGTACAAATGCTGCGATATTCTTGAAGTTGAGGCATTTATACTTTACCTTTAGAAGTAATATTTCTTTTGTGTGTAAATATTTATCTTTGGAAGGCCAGTGGAACTTGGAAGAACCAAAGGACATGGGACTTAATGGTGACCTCGGACTTGTTTTGAAGGTAATTTACTATGCTAAGGAATTAATTATATTTGTAACTGGTAAAAGAGTCATCCAGAAATTGGCGCTGCTTTAGTATTTACCTTATTCAAGACATTTCCTGAAGATAAATGTTTTAGGAAGCAGAAGTTTAATTAAAATCTAACACTTCTGAATTATAATAAGTGAAGTGTACTATGCTCATTGCTTTATTTGTTTCTCCTGCATTTACTGCTAGTTGATTTAAAATAAATGAAAAATGGCATATGATCATATCTAAGTATGATGAAACATAAAAGGCGGAAAAATCAAAAGAAGTCTAGGCTGATGTAAACATGCAATTTAAAAAAATTGATTATCTTAAGTAAAATTAATTTTTGATTGCTATTCTATTTTCTTAAGTTGACAAGATGAGACGTCGATAGTAGTTTAAAAATTCTTTCAGATAAAGGTAGTCATGTTGATTCTTGTCTGAAATTTCTATTTCACGCAGTTGTCTTGTATTGTATTGTATTTAATCATTTATAGTGCACCTGTAGTGGTAGGTTGAACCATTTAGAAGTGCTCCTAGTGTGCAAGGTCCTGCGAGAAGAAGCAGGTTTTGAGAAGAGATATAACAGAAACAGAGACTGCCAGACGGGCGAGCATAAGGCGAAATGCATTCCAAAGAGAACGACCATATGAATCAAATGATTGAGACTGAGTCAAAGCAATTTCTAATTATTCAAATTGTGCGAAGTTTTTTCTTCTGAAATCTTTCCAGCTTCAAAGGGCTAACGAATTTTATGAGATTTCAATATCTTGTTATATGTTTAAAATAATGTTTCCATTGAATAAGTGAGCGTTAGCTTTTAGATTGTGAGTTAGGCAGATGTATTATTTAATTGGCTTTGTGTGGGTATTCTGTTTCAGTCGAAAGCAAAACACCATGCCATCTCTGTTGCACTGAATCGGCCATTCGTGTTTGATGGTTCGTCCTTAGTTGTTCAGTAAGTCCAGTTTTATTGCTACCTCTGCATTGTCATCATTTTTGTAACAGTAGCGTAAAGATTTTCAATTTGAAAAATGAGTTTTTCAGTTAAATGCAACAGAATAATGCATTTATATTCGAAAGGACAGAATACAGAAATAACTTTCAAGTAGTTGGCATCCAATAAATTGGCAAAGTTCGTAGGAAGTTCGTGTGGTTTTAACATCGTAACTGAGGCTTTTGGAAACTGATCATAAGCTGGTTTTGTGTGCTTATGCTTTGAAGGTATGAAGTCAAATTTCAGAATAGAATGGACTGTGGTGGAGCTTACATGAAGCTGATAACTCATGATGACAACCTGAATTTGGTCAGTTGTGTGATATATAAGTGTTTCTTTGGGAATTAAATGATTGTTGTGTAACCTTTTCTTGTACCACTCCCATGCAGCGAAAAGCATGCTCCGTGGTTGGTTCATCTATCTGGAATGGCCTCCCTGCAGTTCAGCTTGCTTCCCCGTGACTCTGCAGGCTCTTTCTATCATCTTCTCAAGACTTTTCTTCTCGACTAGGCTTGGGAGCGCTTCTGAGTAGATATCTTGAAGGGGCACTATATAAATTGATGTGGTTGATTGATATTGATTGATTGATTGATTCTAGGCATTAGTTTTTTAGTGTGAAAGCTAGCAGCAAACAATATGGAAACCCAGCACATAGTAATAGATGCAGTGTCTTTGGTGCCCATTGACTACATGTAAACAGTTCTGCAATATGTTTGAGTTGCAATCAAGGTTTTGGTATAGGATGTAATATGTATGCAGACAATACCTCAGAAGCGCACCTAATAGGACCTGTTTGTGTACAGTTTTCCCCCCCAAAATTCAAATGACTATGATCTGATTAAAGATTTTTTATGAGCTGATTTTTAGTTAGCATGCTTTAAGAGTGTTCCACGCGTGTTTCTTTGTGTAGATGTTCTTCAATGACATGATGCCGTTCTCGATTATGTTCGGACCAGACAAGTGTGGAAACGACCATAAGGTCAGAGTCATTTTCCAGTGTATTGATATTTTGCTTGGATATGTATTCTTGGATATTTGTATAATGCAAGAACAGAGTCTTGGTGAAGACAATTCATGCCTGTTATTCTAAACAAGTTGTATATAGAAATTGCTTTAACTTATGTGATTATGTTACTGTTAAGCATTTTTTCGTGTAAAAACAATAAACACAAATTCTAAATTTGAATGCATAGTGATATCAATGTTCTAATATGTCTTATGGATTTAATATTTTAATTTTATTCTATCTGTTGGTAAGGTTCACTTCATCTTCCAACATAGGAATCCATTGACAGGCACTTATGAGGTCAGTTTTATTTCACCTTCTATGCTTTTAGTTTGTCAATTACTATTTTTTATTCAGAATTTTTGACAAGGTCACTGGTACTACATAATTTATGCGTCCAAACACGCACATATGAATTGATGAGTTACTTTACCCAAACCTTTTTCTGTTTAGTTTGACTAAATTTGAAGAAAGAGCATATGCGGAAATAGTCTCTGGACGTTTTTTAAAGCATTGTCAGCAAGTTTCTCATCTTGCATTTATGATCTATATTAGATCATTAATTTTTTTTAAATGATCAGTTTTGTAGAGCTGAATCCTTTGTACTGCTCCTGTTTCCAAGCTTACAGTATCAGTGTAAAACATATTAAATAAATTATTTTTCCTGTTGAATTTGTTACCTGTGTAGATGGTCTATGTAATATCATAAGTAGAATTTGTTTCGTCTGGCTTATGACTTGACTTATTTTGCTTTATATTTTCAATATTTAATTCATGTGTGTAGATTTTGTTTTAGGAGAAGCATGCAAACAAGCCAAGTGCTGACCTAAGTACTTACTTCAGTGATAAAAGAACTCATCTCTATACACTGGGTAGGTGATGATTATTATTTTGTATATTTATGAACTAAATATCAGGCAGAGGATATATTGAAGGAACGTAATTGAGCACTGCGTTACTACTCACCCCTTTTAGCAATTGTTCTTGGCCGTGTCCAGTGGTTGAAGAAATACTGAATACATAGCATTATGAAAAGGTAGTCTTTGCACTATAGTGTACACCGCATACCAATGGTTCCTAACCCGTGGCCCATAGGCCAAAAGTGGCCCTCCAAGCCTCAAAATATGGCCCTCATCGCTCAAAGAATTAGCAAAAACATATGAAAAAATTGACAATTTGGAGGATAGAACATATAATTATTTTCTATTTCAAATAATTTTATTTTGACATCTATTAATAACATGAAACATTCTATTTAAAATCAATTATAACAATTTTATATGCTTTTAGTTAATTAAATTTTAGCCTTGCGGCCCCCTTATGTCCTTCAACTATGAAAAAGCGGCCCTCGTGTCCTCCAACTTAGAAAAAGTGGCCCTAAAGTCAAAAAAATGTTGTATACATTTTATGATTATGATTTTATGATAATCTTTAACACATTCACCGCCTACACGCCATGTTAAATGACTGGTTTAACTACGAGATATCTCGTAGCTGGCGGCCAATGTGATAATCATCTAATGAAACCATGTATTACAGTGCATGACGTTTGCATGTTCTTTTTTTCTAGTATTGAATCGTGATAATTCATTCCAAATATACATTGACCAGCGGCTGGTAAATCAAGGCAACCTTCTTCATGATGTAAGGTCAGTACAAGAGATTTGGAAATATACATTGTATCCTATTATTAGCAGCATTTGCATTTGTGTTCTGATATATCTATTTAAAGTGCAGCATTATTATGTTGCAGATTCTGATGCAGTTTTTTTATGATTGCTATTATTACCTTTTCAGCACTCCATACAAATTACATGATAGCAGCCAGGTCTTTGCAAAAGATTGTGATTAGAGAATCTGTTGTGCTTTGTGGTGACTATTTGATGAGTTTTTTATGTTATCATTAATAAACAACAGAAATCTCCAACTAGATTTAATTAATGTGCATTGTGCACCTTAATTTAATAGCAGCTGGTGTATATCTTTTGTTTTTTTAGCCCTCCAGTTAATCCTCTGAGGGAAGTGATTGACAAAAACGATTTCCAGCCTGCTAACTGGGATGAACGTCAAAAGTAGGTGTCTTTTGCTCTATGCTGATAGCTGTCACAAAGTCAGAGGGTGATCTCTGTCGTTGAGTGATGACTGTATGCCATGGATGATTTTTTCAATGTCACAAAGTCTTGAGCATTGTGTTGACAATGTAATCATATAAGATGATAACAAAGTTGATTTTAATTAAGGTAGTTGTGGCTGTATCTTAGCTGGGGAGGATGATGACGACGATGACGATGATGACAGCATTGATGAAGTGGATAAGGCTGTGAAGAATTATATGGAGCGTCAAAACTTTACTGTATCTAAATGTTGCTGTATGAATTCTCAAAGTACGTTTCTATTGTTTTTCAGAATTGAAGATCCAAATGCTGTTAAGCCAGAAGACTGGTCAGTATTTCTATGAAATTTATATCCATGCTATAAAATTCTTAACCATTTCATTTAATTTGTTTCATATGATTGTGAAAATTGAAATCCACTGAGTTTCAGTCGTACAAAGGAATGGCATTTGTTAGAAATGTTATTGTATGGTGTGTTATAACTTATAACATGTGATCCATATGTTTTTAGGGATGATGAGCCAGAGTTGATTCCGGATGTGCATTCATCAAAACCTGAAGGATGGTTGGACGATGAGCCAGAATTCATTGCAGACAGGAGAGCTCGAAAACCGGCCGACTGGTATTGTTGTCTTCTCTAGATTTATTTTATTATTCATCAAGTTGCTGATTTTTATATAGAGTTGCAGTGGCTGATTTGGTATCTTAAAGTGGTCTATATGCGTTTTACATTTAAAACTACAAGCAGGAGATGTGGATTTGTTCAGATGAGCTTAAGGCGTCATGAGTGATCATGAACTTGTTTTGTGTTGCAGGGATGTTGAACTGGATGGTGAATGGGAACCACCAAAAATCAGTGAGTAACCAATTGAACAAACCTATATGACTCCTAGTTTGCATTTAATTTTTCTCTTTTGCTTTTTGTATTGTTTTGTTGCAGGCTATCTGTTCTGTTAGTAGTTAAGATTGATGTTTATTAATATAACTGTATAAGTACTGTAACCGTTTGTGGCCTGTGAACTGTATTGATGATTTTTTAAAAATTAAAAAATTTGCCTTCCATCAGAGTTTTAGAGTTTGCTGGTTAAGTATTTGAAATTTGTTAGCTATACATATTGCTGAATGTATTTAAAAGTCTTCACTTATGAACTTGTTCTTGTTTTATCTTCTGTTTTCATTTAAATTCCGACATATTCATTATTGAGCATATATGCTGTCTATCAGCAAAGGGTACAGGCCTGATACAATGAACTGTGTACTTGTTTGTAGGGTACTTGAGCGAGATACTGTACTCACTATAGCTCAGCGCTATTGAGAGACAGTTGCTAGTCATTGAGTGACTGTGCTTAGCATAATAAATGCATAATAATATTAATTTGATATTTACTTTAAATTATTAATTAAACTAGACTAGGATTGGCATGACTTGTGCCAATAAAGCACACTTCTTTTCTGTCTTATACTACCTTAACTTTCTGTGATTGTCATTATATACTGGTACCAGGTAACCCAAAGTGTGATCTGGTTCCTGGATGTGGTGAATGGATTCCTCCCAAGGTGAAGAATCCGAAATACAAGGGAAAGTGGTCACCGCCTATTATAGTAAATCCAAATTACAAGGCGAGTGGCTCCATTTTCAGCTACTGCAATCTCTGTCCAGTGTATGTAATATTCAATGCAGCTGTGTAAAGTCACACTTTCTATTAAGATTGATGCAAATTAGAAGAGATTCATTGCAGTGGTGTAATCTAATTAAAGGCTGTTAATGTTATTATTATTATTACAGCAGGGCTGTTTTTAAAGAATTTTTAGAACTGCACAACCCCCTTCCTTTCCTTCCCATCCTCCATGGTAAATTACTTCCAATCGGAGGACAATGACCATTTTTTGCTAGTTTCAACTATACAGAAGTGCTTCTACAACTGCACAAATCCATTTAGAACTGCACATTTTGTGTACAACTGCACGTTAAAAAAGCCCTGTATTACAGACATCTAGTTATCATAATACACGGAGCACCAATTGATAGTTCTTTAATTTTACTCCAGCAGTCCAGCAGCTGTTGCAGCAACAACCATATTGTTCCATCTGCAGCATTCCTCACTAGCTCATTTTACACAAATCTCAAGAGACTGAGTATTAAAATAATAAAAATGATGATATGATGATGATATTGATGATGATGGTGGTGTTTTGATTTGCTCGTTTGCATAGCAGTAGGAATAGCATCAACCGTATTCATATGATGCCATAATTGATGAGACATGTGTGGCTGCTGCGTACTGATCAACATTTAATATAATTTGTTGCAGGGCAAATGGTCTCCACGAAAGATACGAAACCCCAACTACTTTGAAGATAAGAATCCGTACAAGATGGCTGCCATTGTTAGTAACCAGAAATGCACAATTCCTTATAATGAAACAGTGCATGCTTAGAACTTTGAATGACTGAGATCATTGCCAACTACCGTATGTTTGTTTGTCCCACAAGTTAGGATCACTATTCTGCTGTGCTAAGCGAAAAGACAGTAACTCTTTACCATAACAATCTGAGTTACTGTCTTTTTGCTTAGCATGGCAGTATTGCTCAAATTCGATCTTTTACCATAATTGGGCCCTCCTTATGGAATTCCCTTCCCTCCACTCTATGTGGAGCTCTTCTTTCTGGATCACTATGTACATCTCTCTCTCTCTTCTTAAACGTTTTTTTCTCGGGTTCTCACACTGGGAGCGCTTCTGAATGGCCATGACAGCCATGGCCATTCAGCAGCGTTATAGAAATTACTCATCACATCATAAAAAATGAATAAATGCGTAGACTCTGTTTTGTAAACATAAAAATAGTTTTATGTTAATATAGGATGTTTCTTAAAGAACCAGATCAGCGTGCACTTCCTTTAGAGTGATCAATATCCTGCTACTCAGCAGCATTCGTTTTTTTCGTATGAAATGTGTGAACGTGTTCTGATATCTAACTGTGGTCAGTTGTTGTTGCAGGGTGCTTTAGGACTGGAGCTGTGGTCAATGTCTAGTGAAATTCTCTTTGATAACTTTATCATCACTGATAATAAGAGAGTGGCTGATCTGTGGGCAAACGACAGCTGGGCCTTAAAGCATGTTCTCGAATTGGAACTATCTGCGGCTCAGGTTGGTTTAGATTTGTTTTTCTTTAGATTATCTTTTCATGTTTCTCTATGTTGTGTTTCATGTACAGCTTTCTCTGCTCAAAAACAGATTAGCATTAAATTTTTTACTGCCTGGTACTTGACAGGAGTATGAATGGGAAGTTTTTGAAATGATCTTTACAACTTCTTTTTCTAGCTTCTATGTTGACTAAAAATGTAAGTATTGTTTGTTCTAAAGAGCTCTCTGATATTAATTAGAATTTCTGTTTCATTAAATAGAACTATTATAATTTGATCATTGTGTGTTTCTAGACATGTTTTCTGTTGTATTTCGTTAACAGAGAGGTTTTGGTCAGGTGCTGATGGATGCCATAGAAGAACGACCTTGGCTTTTGATTGTTCTCATCTTCATTGTTGTTATCCCAGCGTTCTTCTTCATTGTTTGCTGCTGTGCTACCAATCCTCAGGTACTTATTCCTTTCTTTCCTCCACATGCTTTTAGGAGTTAGAAGTTCAGTCACTTGGCTGTTACCAATTTTTGTCTTCAACGTCATGGTTATTCACAGACTAATCAGAGGCTGAAAGAAGAAAACTTCCATTGACCCTTTGCCGACCGAGGGTATAGGATTTCCCATACCATTTACTACACTTTGATAATTTAAGAGTTATGCCAGTCAGCTCTGATTGACAGCTCTAAGTATAAAGTGTTAGGAACTTCTTTTTTCTTAGTTTTGGCATTTAAGGTGATTAGTCAAACCCATTCCTTGCATTCTCCTCTCCAATGATAGTGTAAAGTCTATGTACTTATTTTTAGCTGAGTTTGCTAAACAGCATATATGGAGCAGCTTTGAAACATGTTTATGCTCTGGCGGGGATTTAACCTCTGACCTTCTACTTTACAGTCCAGCATTCTATTCTATAGACTATTGAACAATAAAACCATGTGATAACTGGTTTTTAGAATATGCTCTTGTGAGCCACAGATTTTTACTTCATCTCAATGAATCTCATCAGCCTCTTCCTGAACACTTGTGCTGCACAATGAAGAATTTAAATCCATCCAATTTCTCGCTATTTCATTTCGCTATAACATGGTTTTGTAAGGTCTGCAAAACTCTGCTTGCTATACACTGTAATCAGCATAAGGTGAGATGTCGGGTGCTACACATTGGCAAAGATATACCAATGCTCAAGATTGTAAAGGGAATATAATTTATATTTCTTTTTGATCAGCTTCAAGAGGATGCAAAGCGCAAGAAGACGGATGTGCCAACAGCAGCAGCAGCAGCCACGAAGAACCACAGACCCACAGCCAAGGAAGACCTTGCTACAGAGTATACTAACATCTTACGCAGTAATGAAAATGCTACAAAAACAACACAAAGAAAAGGGAAAATGTCTCTAGAAACCAACCGGTTCTAATACTTGTGCAACAGATTACCAAGCGAAAGATAAAACAAGCTCTTGCGAAGTCATACGAAGACTATACTGATCACGCCACCCAAAATATTTTGCTTCGTTGGTAATGTTATTATAATTTGTAATCTTGAATGTCTCAATTTAATTGTTGTTTTGCTATGGAACATTAATTTTTACTCTTTTGTTACAGTGTTACCAATAATGTTTTCAAGGCGATGCACTTGTGATTGATCTAAGAAGCATTCCATAAATATTTTAGGAACAATTGTGCAATGAGCTATGTAAATAATGCCATTGAAAAAAAGTCTGCATTGCTGTATTCTAATCTGAACTTGCAGGCAAAAAAGCTACAGGATATAGTGACATAACTGATTTCTAGACAGAGACAAGAAAAATATTGAAGACAACTTTTGTAAGATTGTTTCTCGTGATTGAGGTTAGAAATACATGATGGTTTCTTATCTACCATGGTATATGCTATTCGTTAGCGGCAGTGCTAACTAGGGTCGGGAGCGCTACTGAATCTCTGAGCGGCGCTATATAAATGTTCAATTACAATTACAAAGTTGGCTAAGCCAAGTTCAGTGAATTCAAGCTTTGAGCTGCAGCTTGAAAGATAAATGCAATTAATTATTACAAAATGAAGACCTCAAGAAACCCACTTTATACTCAGTTAATTTTTTAACATTTGTGTTCTTTCTAAGATCTTTGTTAATAAAAAGACACCATTTGCTGACAGACACCGCTAAAAAATCTCATTTTACTGTGAACAATTTTAGCTTTTGTTTTATTTTGCTTGTGGTTTTTACATGAGTTTCTTTTGTATATGACTATGTGTAACTTTGTCTGTAGCTTCTATTCTATTCTATTCAATGTAGCTTCTGGCAAGGATGTTTGTGCCTGGATCTCAAGTTTACGGTTTTATCTAGTCGTGTGGCTATCTAGTTGATTTTCTTATTGTAATGAACAACCACCTCAGACTCTGCAGTGCACAGGTTTTATTTGCTAATAGTGTTGTCGTGCAAAGCAAACATGAGCTTAATCATTGCTTTTACTGTCTATTTTAGATTGCTAATTTTTGCAAGTTTGTATGTATAAGCACACGTATATAATTATATATTTTATATATATATATATATATATATATATATATATTATTTGTCTGGATACATGTATTGGATACATGCATGTACATTGTACAATTGTACATTCATCAATATTACCAGTATATTGCATGAAATGAGGTCTCGTGGCATATTTTGCATAGTATGTATCAGTCGCTTATCGTAAAATTGTTACTCAGTTAATTGCGCCTTTGAATTACTAATGATGGTGGTAAATGAAGTTTCCTTTGCATAATATGCATAACATTAACTTTCCTGCTGTTGCTGCCGTTGTTTCATTCCAACTTATTTCTAGTTACCTCGGTAATTTTTGGTATTTCTATGTTTTGCAAGTATGCATGCTTTTTACTGTAATATTATAACACATTTTTGTGACTGATATCTGATCTTATATTTGCGTAATAATATATATGTTTAAAAACAGGTGATTTTTCTGAAAGTGTTTTATATTATCTATGACAGAGGACTGATATGACATGGGAATTGGAAAACAGAATAGCAATACAGGATTTGTTAATAGGGGAGAATATTAACTATAATATAATAATGCTCACTATCAGGATTGTTATGATAATGTTTACGAAATAGAGCATCATCATTAAAATGTTAGTAGCATTCAGCTATTAGGATACGATGAAGCCAGGAGCGGATCCAGGGGGGCTTATCCGGCCATGGCCCCCCATTTAGAATTCCCATGTATCGTGGCCCCCCCCCCCCATTTGGATTGAACATGCCGTGGAACAATGTATATATTGTACAATTTGGCCCCCTCCCCCTATTAAGAAATGCCCATGGATTGCGGCCCCCCCTCATTTGGAAATGGCATGACTAAAAAAAAAGGTCATCAACTTTTTTGGCGGATACGAAAGAAAAATTTTGCAGACCCAAGGCCTAAAATTTTTCCAGGACCCAAGACCGAAATTTTTTGGCCCCCCCCCCCCCCCGTCCAAAGTTTCTGTATCCGCCCTTGTCTGCAGCAGTGCATAGATAGTTACAGCCTACTGCGAGAGGTTTAATTTTGTTGTAACGAGTCTAACGACACTGCATGTGTCATAACAAAGACACGATTAGTGTCGCCCTCCCCTTTATCCAGGCTTTGGCCTGACACTGTCAGAGTGCAGAGAGCGCTTTATAAATTCTCATAATTATGGTCCTACGATACGCACGAAACCCGGTGTAGACGCGCGTAGATACGGTGCCATTGGCCATCGGCAGCAGTTTTCGTGGTATTACAGCGCTCGGCTGGAGCAGAGGGATGCGGCTGCCCAGTCGGCCGTGGCCCGCGGAAACTGATGCCTGCGCTGATGCCTGGGCTGTTGCTGCGGCAAAGGTTGCAGCCTAAGATCTTGGTTGCAGCCATCTGCCGCCCTAGGCTGTGCTATCGCTGCCCATCGACGATCTAAGTCAAATGAGATCAGTAAGGTTGTTAAAGTTGAAACTCGTGTAGTATTACCGTTTGAGAGTCGAAACGACCAAATAAGCGTGTGGCGCTGTGAACGTTTTAAAGACTAACGGAACACTGACGAAACGCTGTGTACGAGCAACCAACACGAGTCTTCAATCGGCTGCTGAAGATGACTTTCCAACGGATCGTAACTGATGGGAACATTGGGAAGGTTGGTTGTTTAGTTTCATCCAGAGACTCCTAGCTGGAAATGTGTTGCTGGTGTGCTTCGTTCTCCATGACCGGGACTAGGCCTAGGCCTACATGCGAACTTTAGGCCAAGTACAGCTAAAGGTTACGTGGAGTCAAATCAGACAAAAACGAGGTTGCATTGTCCTGAGCACATCGTTTCTTAGCCTGCCTTTCTAGCAGTGGCAGATCCAGAACTCTTTCAAGGGGGGGGGGGGCCAAAAATCTTTGATCTTGGGACAGGAAAAAATTCGCCGTTGGTCGCCCCCCCCCAAAAGTTGATGGAAAAAGTACTTTTCATCCGCCAAAAAGTTGATGACTTTTTTTTAGTCTTCGGTCTTTCGCTGAGGAAAAAAAGTATTTTTCATTCGCCAAAAAAGTTGATGACTTTTTGTGTCCTTCACCAGAGAAAAACCCAGTGGGGGGCCACGCCCAATGGCAGTTTTAAATGGGGGGAGGCCATGGCCGGATTGGCCCCTCTGGATCCGCCCCTGCTTTCTAGGTCGACTTGGCACCGACTTCACCAACACGCCTACTGATTATGTTTTTGACTAAATTTAGCTCGTGAGTAAGCTGGTTCCCGCGACTTTGCTCGCTTTGGGCGTTGTAGACATTTCGAGATTACAATTACGACACAAATGCATGGATGAAGCTTAGGCAACCTGGGAGTGTAAAACAACCCCACCAGTAACCCTCTCCATTACAAATCACTGTAACCTTTCAACGACCAAAGTGCACCTGGGAAACCAACTCAGCTCCTCATTAACTCGGCCCCTATATATTGGTATAATGCCATACGGTAATTAGGCATAATGAAACAAACAGAAATCAATATAAATACTTAAATAACCTTTTATTAATTCAATACAAAACGCTGTTTTGCTCACATTTAGCCTACAAAATATAGGCAGTTAATGTAAAATTGTTACTGTCACTAAATCAGGACAAGCCCAAAGTGGCTCTTAACCAAGTACTAGTAGTAGTTGCAGTTTAAAGAGACTGTAAAATGCTATTTGAATGATAATATGCTTACGATATTCTGTTTTGGTTGCAGTTATGAAGTTTTTGAAACAGACGAAGGAATTGCTCATTTAAAGCCATGGCAGCAGACTACAATTTGGCATTCTATCCAAAGCTACAGAAGAAACAGCTCTACCTTTTGGTTTTCTTCCTTCTACAAGCGACGTTTATCCTCATTCTCCTCTCAGTCCATTCCAGATGGAGAACAATAAACAATACAGCTGTGAAGATGTTCGTTGTTGACACCATCGGTTGTAAGATTCCAAACATCGATCCTTTCGACAGCAGTGTCGTTCAATACGTAAGCAATTCCAGGTCTATAACGTGCAACTCCACGTTACCATTGACGTACACCGATGGAAGATTTCTTCGGATAAATCGAACTGCACTGGATTTGTATTACGACGATCAATTGGATTACTGCGAATTCGAGTCGATTTACCGACCTGAGGATGAGAAAAGCGATAACATCTTTCGATATCGCAGAGCCGTTCGATTCTCCGATGACCTTGACGTCCAGTCGGAGTTCGTCCGAGTCGCTTGCTTTGGTCAGCAGGGATCTCTGATGTACACAAATTTTCATGCATTTCTGCTGCGAAAAGATGAGGTGGAAGACAGATGCACACGGCAACATAAGAGATTTCTTAACGAAAAGCAACCAAAAGAGGTAAGAAGCTTTAGAAGTTTGAAGAAGAAGACAGAGGAGGAGGGGGAGAAGTAGAGCAGGTCCTGAAGCTAGTGTCTTCTGTACATATGGCATGGTCCGGGACCTCAGGATGTTGGTTAATTCTACGTGTTTGCGAGGGCTTGACACTGGTGACTCTTTCAGCTAACTGTGTTTTGTTTTGCAACTTGATGTTATTTTTTCGCTCGCTATGACTGTTAACTTAACATCATTTCGGCCAGTTAGTGCAGAGAAGCGCCTCTGAGTAGATATCTTGAAGAGGCGCTATATAAATTCTCAGAATGAATGAATGAACTTTGCCTCGGTTGATTAGTTGATGTTTAAATAATGACACTTTGTCATAACAAGATTATTTGCGTCGCCTCCTCCTTTTTCCAGATTAGGACTGACACTTCCACTTCTATGGTATTGGCAGGGTTTTGGACAGGACACTGCTGCTTATAGGTTCTTTAAATGCTGTTAGTGGTGACTTTTATAGTTTTCTGAGCATTGCTTGCTTACGGGCAAAAGTTTTGCACTTACGACCTTCAAAAGCACCCTATTGAATTGTGGAATACCTACATGTAACTAAGTAACTACCTAAAGCATTTTAAACAGTTTGTTCCTGCTACAAGACAGAATTGAAAAGTTGCATCACGTGACATGACTTTCCTCCTCCACGCATAGGCGCAACCACCCTATGGGACCACCGGGACGCGTCCCCCCAACTTTTGAGTGGTCCCCTAACTTTATTATTATGGTCCCCCCCAACTTTTAGGACGTGATTCATTATGGCCCCCCCCAACTTTTAGGATGTGATTGCACCTATGCCTCCACGCTCCCTCTGAACTCAAATCAGCAAACTACACCCTGGGCTTCGCCAAAATTTTATTCTTGGTAACATGGGTGTTTAAATGATGGACAAGTCACTGACACATACTGATAAGTTCATTTGCATTTGACTTTTTCTTTCGTATCATTGAAGTCTGTGCAATTGGATATGTATTTCAGGTTTTCAATTTTCTCATTCTTGGAATGGATTCAATTTCTCGTCTCAACTTCATCCGTCAGATGCCAAAAACGAGAAGTTTTCTCGTTGATGAGATGTCGGCGATCGACCTTCAAGGCTACAACAAGGTTGCCGACAACACTTACGTCAACCTCGTGCCAATGTTTGCCGGAAAATATGTAGAAGAACTGCCGTGGGACGAACGATTCAGCGACGTACCATTCGACAATTTCACGTTCGTATGGAACACGCTTTCCGACATCGGCTATCGCACTCTCTACGCGGAAGATGCACCGCAGATTGCCATCTTCAACTACAACAAAGCTGGATTTCATCGCCCACCAGCCGACTATTACTTGCGACCATTCAGCCTTGCTCTTGAAGACCACGGATCAATGTGGAGGAATGACCATGACTGCGTTGGCAGTAAACTCGAAACGGAAGTAGTGCTCGATTGGATAACCGAGTTTGAAGAAACATTCAGACATGAGCCACACTTGTCGTTTTCGTTCGTCACTCGCCTCACTCACGACAACGTCAACAAAGCCAGACTTGCCGACGAACCATACTACAACTTCTTCCAACGACTTCACAGTCGAGGCCTTCTTGACAACACCTTCATCGTATTCTACAGTGATCATGGAATGCGGTTCGGTGATATTCGGCAGACGTACGTTGGGAAAATGGAGGAAAGGTTGCCCTTCATGTACATTGTCTTGCCAAAAAAATTTGTCGCAGATTATCCCCAGATGGCAGCAGCAGTGAAAGTAAATGCCAATCGACTTACGACGCCGTTTGATATTTACGAGTCGCTAGTTGACCTGATGACGTTTGAAGGAATTCAACGCCCCAATCCGGTATCTTCGAGGGGAATGACCCTCTTCTCCGAAATACCGTTAGAAAGAACATGCGAGCATGCCACCATATTGCCGCACTGGTGCACCTGCCATGAAACCGAAGAAGTCAGAGTTGATGATGAGGCTGTGCTTTACGGTGCTAGACATATTGTGCAACATATCAACAACCTTCTTAAGATCCACGAATCGCGATGTGCCGTCCTCTCCCTGGCGTCTGTCAGTGACGCTCGTAAAATCATCCCGAACGACCGGGTTATGCGATATCTGAGCAGTTTACACGATGTCCTTGGACGTACCGTTCGTTTTGCATCTGAGCAACAGTTTGCGGAGTACCAGTTGGTGTTCAGCACAAACCCAGGCGGCGGAAAGTTTGAAGCGACCGTTCGCCTGTCAGGAACGAAACGGAATGACGTTGAGATTGCGGATATCAGTCGTATAAACGAATATGCTCTTCAGTCCGTCTGTATTGACTTTCACACGCACAAGAAGTTCTGCTACTGTGTATAGTTAGTGACGAAATAAAAAAATCTTGGATCTCAGGAGTTGTAAAGGGATTTTTGTATTTCATTCTTCTTATTGTTTTTTCTCAGTTTGTTTGCTAACTGATGTACATGAATGCATTGCACCTCTAGACCCTGTATTTTTATCGTCATCATCATCTGAAGTACTAGACACCAGTCATTTGGTACTTGGCTATAGCAGTATTAGCATTGTTGAGGAATAACCGAGGCTGGATAAAGAAGTTTGTGGAATATGGATGTGCAATGGTGACTTTACTATGAGGTTTCTAATAAAGACTATGGATGCTGAACCCCCCCCCCCCCCCCCAACCGACCCCTCTGGCAATTTTCCTCTGGGCCATAGATGCAACTGAAGGATCTCCATGTTTAAAAAAATTTAAGCCCTATTTTCATCTCATGTTTTGCCAAGTCTTAATATATTTTTGGTCGTATATCAATTATGTGTATCCACTATCCTGTGCTTCTCCTTTGCTTCTCTTTTCTTTGAATCTTGCATGTGGTGCAGCATGTGGCATTCAGCTACGAGGTATTCTTTCTACTCATCTAAACTATTGGAGTAGTCATACAACATCATCTGTACTAAAAACAAAGACCATAGTTCAAAGTAGTTACTACAATGATTATATTAAGCTATGCTTGCCTTGGCATACAAAAATTCACAAAGCGATCGGCTTAATTAGCACAGTTGTATGCTGTCACTGTGCTGATATTGACTTTGAGACAGCAATCATGGCCATGGGCGCCTGCAGAACTTTTTGCGAGATGGGGCAAAACACAATTGCCATGGTCAAATTTTTTAATGGCAAGAGATTCAAAATTGCAAGGCAGGAAATCAAGAACATGGGTATATTCATAGAAGTTTTTAATGTACATTTCTCAGTTTCATTTTTAATATCGTTAGGGTTAGTTTAGTCAGGGCTGAAAGTGAGCCAGGTCCATGGGCGCCCGCAGGATTTTTTGCAGGGGGGGTCAGTCAAGGCCGTGAGACTTAAGTTTACCTAATTCATAAGTAAAGTCGTGGTCGGCCAGTAATAATTATGATATCCAATTGGCCCATAGCAGGGGCGGATCCAGGATTTCTGGTTAGGGGGGGGGGCGTAAATACTACGAATCCAATCCCGTAAATATATACATGTATATATGAGTGGCGGCGCCAGGATTTCAGGTTGGGGGGCTGAAGCCTTAAGCCCAAGTATAGGAAATTTTTATGAAGCGGCGAAGGCGCGAAGCTGCGAGTGCTGAAGGCACGAAGCCCATACCGACTAGGGGGTCTGGGGGAGCGTCGTAAGCTCCCCCAGCGGGGTCTGGGGCGGAGCCCCAGCCACCAACGCATTTTTAGCTCTGTTGACCTCAACTAGAGCCATTTTAGGCTCTTTTTGCCAGCTATTTCTGAACGATAGAATCATGAAAACTTAAATAAGAAGTCGTTTTGCAGAGTCGCAGACTAGTGTTAAGTGGCAGAGAGAGTCGATGTCCGGGAGTCGAGCCCAGTCGCAATTGATGTATGTCTCACATGTGAGTCGATGTATGACCGTCCGCCTCAGTTTAGGTCCGAAAATAAGATACTAATAATAACTTTTAAGCCGATGCACTTGCATTCATTGCTTTCTGCTTTGGGATTAGGTTGAGTCCTATTTATGGGCTTATCCCCATAGCCCCTCCCCTGGTGCCGCCAATGGCATAAGCATCTACACTATGATAATATAGTTCATTTCGTTGCCGTTGGTCATTGTCCAGTTTCCTTATTACGAAGTAAACCGTTTTAGACATTTTCAGCTTTTTGTTTTTTGGGGGGATGAGCCACGTTTAGGGGGGCTTAGCCCCCTAGCCCTCCCCTGTCGCCGCCACTGATATATATATATGTATATATATATATATATGAAATTAGATCACGCAAAACTGTAATGATCCTTTTTATAGAAAATGTTATGGAACTTTAAAAAAATAATATAATTTCTCATATAAAACCACTGGTCTTCACTGAAGGTTAACAGTGAAACGATTAGCTATAAATAAGTTATCGGTTTTGATCATGCAACCCTTGATCCAAAGAGAAAATAATTAAGTGTCACATGCCAGTAGGTTGAGCAGTGTCATTCTCCTTGGATGCTTTCTGGCGTAGGCATTGGTAATGTTCTCAATGTCTAACTTGATGTCCTTGTGGACAAACAATAAAATGAGTCCTCGTTCATTGTACTTCGGAAACACAACTTCACAAATCGCAGACTAGAATTTGCTCGTTCAACACTGCAAGCCGTGACAGAAGTGAGCAGCAAAAATGTGAATTATTGTAGTAATATGTGGATACATAATATAATACAACAAGAGCGGCTGTCAGCTAGGGTGTCCGACAAGGTGCTTGGTGTGTTGTCAGCGTTTCTCCACATCTGCTGCCAAAGCTTTAACCCTTGGTGAAAAGAATTCGGCGAAGGCAGGTCAGCATGATAGTAATGAAGTATACCATCAGCAGTGAGTGCGTCGATGTTTTAAACATTAGATGGAATGAGGCTTAGACCACGAATTGCTTGCTTTGCAAGATCTCCAAATTGCAATTATATTAGTTTTAGGTCAGTTTAGTTTGAGAACATTTGCTGCAGGTTTAGGGGGGGCGTACGCCGGCTCCGCCCCCCTCTGAATCCGCGCCTGCATAGTTAACGACTATAAATTCCCTATCGACAATTAATCTGCCCTAATGTTCTTGAGCATCAGTCTCTGTAATGTTGTGCTGCAGTGTGTCTGTAATCGGCGTTCATCCCTACCAAAGATGTCGGTTACTTTCTCCATAAATTCAGTTTTTTTCCAAGGCACCGATCATACCCAAACACCACTGTGCCCCACAAAATGCAGTCGCAACAGTTAAAGCAGTGTTTAACACAGTACACTTGCACTGTTCATTTGGTAGTAGGCCTACTTACCGTGACACCTTCCAGCTGATGACTTCCAAACAGCGGATAAACTTGCCTTTAGAATTTCAAAGAGGCTACACTACACACTGCAGCACAACATTTATAATATTTCTCAATTTCAGGCTATCTTACATTTATTTATAATCCTCCACTCGCATGTGCAACGGATCTCGAGATGAACTGATCTACATAGTCTGTGTTTTCTTTGGCAAGTCCACAAGAATATACAAATACACGTGTAGGGCCTATATATATATATATATTTATATAAATAAATATATATATATATATATATATACACACATATATATACATGTATACATAGTCGTCTTAATAAGCAGTCTTTTGTCTCTATGTCAACTCTGCCGGTCTTGTGGAATGATAAGCTTATAGACTATTGCACCTCCCCATTCCCCGATTTGGAGAAAATCTGTCAACTACCAGATTAATTTTGCACATGCTGCTTATAGGATAGTCTTCGAAAGATTCATTCGAAAGATTCGGGCTCAGAGTGCCAGCCTGCCAGGTCTCCAATTTCCACGATTCGCACAATATATCATCACATGTCTTCGACCTTGCTGACCCTTCCTTAAGGTCAGGACCAGCTTTGAGTCTTTGATCGGCATAATGTAAATAGGAGGAATAGAAACTGATGCACACCAGACGACTTTAATGCCAAGTCCACACATAGTACTATACATGCACGGAGTGTCAGGCGAGGAGTTAAACAGAGATGGATGATGTTTTGAGTTGAAACGGCGTGGGAGGCAGAGGGAAGTGAAAATCACAACTGCAAACGCTGGTGTCATCCACGAGTACAAGAATGTGTGCGGGAGACTCGTTTGATGAGACCATGCATCGTCCTCGTGCTCTATATAGCTGGCTACCTTGGAAAGGGAATCATGAGGCACAGGGTGTGTATGATGTGCGGATGGGTGGGGGCTATAATTATTAGACTTCGGCAGAAACAGAAAGCTTGATCGTTGACCTACATCACATAAAGGTTATCAGATGCCATCAATCTAACAATTGGGCCTTGACGGTGGCTGAAGAGCTGACTCTCTGTTCGTCTCTTCGTCTCCAGTTACATAAGCTTACACATAGGCTCCATCTAGTGTTGCTCAGTACGTAAAGATAACCAGAAGATACGCAACAAAAGTTGGTTAAGTAAAAGAACACAATGACTCGTGGGCATTCTGTCCCGTTTTACCACTATCAATTTTCACAGAAAGAGTGATTATCAATATTTTGTCATGATTTCCAGGGGGTCACGCGACCCCCCTTGACCTATGGTGCGGGCGCCCATGGCCAGGTCTGTCCAGGTCTCAGACCCGGCGTTAATTTTTTGGGCACTTGAATAAACACTTATATTTATCACCCTCTGACCCAAAGAGACCCGGCAATTATTTCAAACCACTTTCAGCCCTGAGTTTAGTACAATTAAATTTGTTAAAAATTCAAAAAGTGTTAGTTAAAAAGTAAGTTCCTGAAAGGGCGCTATATAAGTCCACAGGATGAATGAATTATTGAATAGGCCTAAATGAATGAAAAAATAGGTGTCAGTTTTCCAGAAGCAAGTATATGCCTACTTCCTCTATAGCTACTTCTATATTGTAGCCTAATTGTAACAGCAAAGATCTTATAGTCGTAGACTATGTGGTCTTTGGTAACAATCTAATGTAAAGACTCTATTAGCTATGATTATAATTTCTAACTTCTAAAGAGCCACTCGAAAGATAATTGCAGTGCACCAACTTATAATAATTATTCGTGTTTTATAGAAATTGGTCAATTCCGGTTATGGACTATGGTCACGATTTTGCTACTAAAGAACGTCAAAGATGATGCTACTTTATACCCCAAATGCGATCAAATATAATTATAACTTTATAAGCTTACTTCATTAGATCACAGAATATTCTGTGATTAGATGCATGGCTCATGACTCCATTTTGTAACGAGCCTGGCGCCATAGAAGATACGGCTCTATAATAATTTTATTATGAAATTCCTTGTTCTAAATATAGATTCGGTTGAGAGTGGGAATTTGGGAAATCCAATCCATGTGTATACACTTTGGTGGGAAATATAAACAAATAAAAGTTTGTGAATTTCAAAAGCAAAATTGTTAGGTTTTGAGTCTTTAAATGTAACTTTCACATTTTTAATTACATTCGCTAGTATTCGCGGGTCCAACTAGTGTGTTTCAACCAGTGAAGTGATGTTTTGTTTTTCTTTGGAGTCGTGTCGATCTGCTAAAATACACGTTTACCTAATTATTCGCAGAACTTGTAGACCTACTGGAGATGCGACCAGAATCCACGAAATCCAGAAATTAATTTTTCTAAGTGCGACACACACAACCTAATGATTTTTATACTTTAAACTGTGTTGTCAACAACACGAGCATATAATTTAACCCCCAATAGTTTTCGGGTATTTGGCCGCTTTCTATAAAACTGTTTTCGAGAAATCGGGTTTTTGTGTTTTTCCAGCGTTTTCATCGATTCGGGTTTTGGAGATTCGGGTTGACCACGAACTTGGAACCAATGTTGGTAGACCTACTTAGTACCAGACAAAACTGAACGATAATTATGGCACGGATGTATATTAATGATCTATAGAAGTGAAATTGTATGTCATCAGCTTTAATGTAAAATAATAAAATTAAATCTAAATACTGGAAGAAGACACATTCACAGAAGTGGGTACTGCTTTTGGGGGGGGGATTATAAGCACCTCAAATGGCAGTTTTGGCTTCAAGTATGAGTTTAAAGCCACAACAAGACTTTTATAGAACACGTGTACAGTTGTAAGAACCTTTCAAAGTATGTGGTGTAACTTTGAAAATATGATTAAGAAAGATTGCTTCAAGATTGTATGCTTCACCGGTTTTGTTGTCTTGATCATTGATTAACAGAGTTTCATGGATATCTTGGCAGCATGTCCACTTCTCACTGTCGTCAACAATGAGGCGACAACATACAGCGGTTTTATTGTGGCAGATGTACGTGAGTCATTTGTAATTAATTAATGATTTGATGGAAGAGAAAATTTAATGTCTTTAATGAAGACAGCATTCGTGCAACGCAAGTCCGGCAATCCAGGACGAGTAATGGCCACTCTGATAGGAGGCTATACCAAAATCTTGCATGACAAACATGGATGGACATTTTTGGACAGACAGTTGGAGAGAGTCAGGGGTAAGATGGATAGACGGTTAGAAGTAGCGAGAGTGGAATGAAGTGTGGAGATGTAGGAAGTTGGAGGAAGGGAGAGGCAGGAGAGAGGGAGAGACCTGATGTCAATCTCATATCATGTTCACATATCTCTTTGTTATGACTTCCTTTCATTCAGAAGAGGTAGAGAACCTGCTTGAGTGCATGATGAATTAATATCCTAATTTATTTAATGGCTGAAACGAACGAAATATTTGCCATTCTTGCAAAAGTTTTATTATTTATTGCATGGAATTTTTATATATTTGTTTTCAAACAGAAGGAGCAGTTTGAGATTCAGATACAGCTGAGAAAACCAGGTGATCTGAATGATGCTCAGATTGACTGTGAATGGCGTTTGAAGGAACTCATTGAGCAAGACAAGACAATCATTGAACAGGTTATCGTCCTGTATTGAGTAGCATAAATTTTTCACACAATAATGAGACATTTTTTAGAACAAGTACCAGTAATTGTCTTTGTCTAAAGGTACTTGAAAGGTACTATATATAGTTTCTTCAATCTTCATACATGCATTCTTACGTGCTGTGACATACCTCACAGGCTCAAAATGTATTAATCATTATTGTGCCATGTTTAAACATGTTTTAGCTTCATTAAGTTACATTATAATGTTTTATTAGGAAATCAGGCTTGACCAGAAACAGTTTGGAAACTACTAGAATGCATGGAGATTCTCTCCTGTGAACCCATGCTTGCCTGCATGAGTGAGACAATCCTGATCTTAAGAAACCATAAAGAAACCTGATTGTCTCTTCAGGGTGATGTCTTTGAATAACTCACTTTACACTGTTCAAAGAATCTGCAGATTTGCTTATGGAACAATATCCCAAGTACAGTAAAGAAAAGACTGGCATGCTCTGTGGATCCATACTTTGACAGGCTACTACATGATCTTACCTACTAGTAGCATTTCTTTATGCTGATTTATTTAAATAACCTTGTATGTTTCAGCGGCTGAAGCAGTGTGGATCATTGGCTGTCTTTCTGACTGAGCTAAAAGCAATAATAGTGAGTAATCTTCCTAAGCTAAATGCACCTACATGGATAAAAAAAATGATGCAGCTGATTAGTCTGTAATTTTGTAATGTTATTTTACTGTAATGTAATGAATTACAAATATTTGATGTTGTGTATAGAATATAATGTTTGCTACATATATGTAGACCTACTTATATCTGTTTTCAGATGTCTTTCTCTACGTAAATTTTTTCTTTCCACCCAACAGTTTTCAATCAGTTATTAATAATTATTGTTCTTTTAAAGGTGAATGTGTTATCTCTGCTGTTGGATATGCTGAAAGTGTATTTAATGGCAGACTAACAGACCTCTTTGCATTTTGTTGAGACTAGGAGAATCGACTTCGTTCACGAAAGGAGTCCGATAAATTTGTTCTGCTGCCCGAATTCTACTCTGCTCTGATAAATGAAATTGAAGAGCTTGGATGGAATCGGTAATTACTTCACAATTTTACCTTATATATATGCTCTACTCTAAACTTGGTAGTGTAACGGTTCGTCTTTTTTGAAGTGTGTTTTAAGTGAGTTTTTTTATCCAGTTGATTGTTTTTCTTTTCAACCACATTGCCGGACCTGTTTTTATAAATAAATAATTATATATTTGACACTCGTGAACTTAAAGTAGTTTAAATGGGTGGTGGAGGGTCATAAAATTTTGTCACAATATATTGTGATGGTTTCAGTTCACGAAAGAAGTCTTAATTGTTATTAAACATGCAATTTGAGCTTTTATGTCAGTAATATTGTAGAAAGAACAGGTGCATTTCTGGCTTTAAGTGGAGCTTGTCAGAAGTGCACAGTGTTGCTGATGATGCTTATTTTGACTGCAGGTTGTCATTCATCAATGCTTCATTTCAAGAGCTCCATCTCGTTGCTGAGGATCGCAGACAGAGGCAGCACACATTAAAAATTCGTCTTCATTCACAGGTTAAATTATTTTATCATATTCAATCAATGTGTTATTAAAATGTTCAAATATATATATGGGGCGCGGTGGTGTAGTGGTGACGTCGTTACCTTTGAGCCGGAAGGTTCGAATCCACCTCGCCGCGTAAGGACCTTGGGCAAATCCTTCACTCACAATTGCTCAGCACTTCAGCGTGAAACTCTGATACAGTGTCCGCTCTGCATTCGGGAGCACCTCTGAGTAGAGAGAGCTTTAAGGGGCGCTATAGCAAGTGCACATGCAACAAGCTACCTTGATACGCTCTTGCCTTTTAACATAATGGATTAAAATCTAGTGATTGTTTTTAGTTGTGGTTAAATAATTTGATTATAATTTTTTAATTTCTAGCATCCAGAGAAGCCACCAGAATGTCTGGCTGAACTTCCTCAACCATTTGACTTCTCATGGAATTCTAGGGTACGTTTTTATTGAGCTAAAATCCAGAGTCATTTTTGCAAGCAATGCTGTCTGTTTACCTACAGTTCTAAGTGTTTTTGTCTTGCCGATATCTACATTGAGATTGAGAATCAAGCAATTTGTGTCATTAATTGAGGCCTTATTTATTATAATGAGACCACAGAAATTGTATGATGGAGTTGGAAGTGGTCGTCTGATGAAATCAGACATTTATTTCAGAGATGGATTACTAATCGATTAGATTCTAATTAGAATCATGATTAGAATCTTAATGGTCATTAGCTCATCGATTCGACAAATTGATAATTCTAATTCTATTCAATTAGTTGTTATCAGATCCTAATTCTGATTCTAATTGTTTAGCAATTTTGGCTAATTCTAATTGCAAGGCGATGAGGTGATCGATTATATTATCAATGTGCTTTTCAAAGTGACTGTGCAGGTGAATGGTGATAAAAGTTATCCTGAATTTTCCAATGATGATTACATTACATTACTTTTAAACGAAGTGATGCTGGACATGAAAACTGCTGCATTGATGATTATTTTGTATCCATGTGAAGACCAAGTTGATCCATCTTTCTACTCACTTTGAGAAATGTCTTACCTACTACCTCGATTTCTGGGATGCGATGGATGAAATCGATGCCAACACGTGTGTCCTTGAGCCTGAGATGCCATCTCGAGATGCAACCCGCCGTCGAATTGCTTTAGGTACCACTGCATTTCATTGCAACCTTGCAAGACTAAATAATATTGTGGCTTTTATAAATGCATACTGTTTACTGTTTAGGATATTGCCATTTGAGATGTATATAGCCAAGCTGCATACGCTTTGAAACATCCTAGTATTGACTGGTTGGTCCGGTGGTCTGGAATAGCCTTCCTTTTGAGCTGCGCCTACACCCTGGAACTCTACCAGGATTGTTCCTTACTAAACTTAAAACTGTTCTTTTTGGGCGCGCTGGAGTCGGGAGGGCCTCTGAGTAGTTTTTTTTACTTGAAGGAGCGCTATATAAATGTCCGAGTGAATGAATGAATGACTAAAGCCATGATATTAGGTTACTGGAAGTTTTATTTGAGCTTGTATTTTGTGAAATACTTGTAATGGGTGTGAAATTTATGTGGTTTAAACTCCTGACTTCTTTACTTTTGTCTTGGTTTAAAAAACAGGTTCCTACATATTTGATTATTCAAATATGCTAAAGACTGTGCAACAACTGCCATGCCCGTAAACTTTTGTAAAGGTGATATGGAGGTAATGTGGTGTGATTTCCAAGGTAAAGGGTATATAGTAGTTTGTGTAACACTGTTCTGTGTTTGCAGGCCATTTCTTGCTTGTTATGTTAGTCAGTTATATTGTGTATTATGTTTGTTTGCTTTAATTTAGGCAAAGCATCATCGTTACAGATAGATGTTGATCCAAGACATCCTCATTCAATTCCAGACATTTGCTTTCTTGGAGCAGACAATGGTATATCGTATATCCTCACATTTTAGACTAGTAAGTCTTTAAAGTTTCCACAGTCCAGTAGCAATCTCAACATCGTTGAGTTACTGGTTTTCTCTTCCTAGTCATTGTCGTAGAATGGGCTGAATCTTTGTTCTTAGATTATAGGACCATTTATTGCAAAAATTGCAAATGACTCTCCCAACTGATCGCAACAACAATTTTATTGCACTGGATGTTGCAGGAGCTTGAAAAACTGGAGTGGTACATAACAAATACCTTATCTTTACCATCTGAATTAAATCTGAAGCCCATGGTACCATTTTTATATAGTATGTTTAATTCTTGGCATTTGTGTCTGAAAACCATTAAAAAATTTATTTGGTTTGGGTTTTTTCTAGTAACTGGGCCACTTAAAGAAAACTTCAGCAAGAATCTGTTCACGTGGTATGCAAATTTTGTAACATTAATCTTTGTAAATGAAAGAATTCATTGTTTCTCAGAGTTCATCTTAGAAACGAGAGTTCACTAGAGCTCGTTCAAGAGTTTATTATAGAGTTTCAACTCATTTTGGAAGTTGTCATGGCTGCAGAAATATGTTGTGGCAGTTAATTAATATTTACTGGTAATCATAATTTTACCAGAGTTGGCTGCTCTGGTTGCACTTTATGAATTTATTTATATATGAATCATAATCATTTAATTTTCTCTATTAGGAATATGAGTATGAGTTTGCTGAAGAATCTACAATCGGTTCTGGAAATTGAATTTCCATCGCTAAAGAATTCAAAGAAAGAGGTTTGTCACCGTTGAAATTTCAAATGCCATTTTTGTTGTATAAACGAATGTGGATACAACGAATATTTGATTTTTATATATGCATATCACTTAGGATGTGCATATATATTTACATGTAGGTTGAAGTATCTTGTGTTCAATGCATTACAGAACTGTTACATTACTGGTATATTACTATTTTCACTTTAATAAGCATATTCTGAAGCCATCTACGAGTCTCCAAATTTCTTTTCGACATATTTTGGCCAGTGATTGAACTTCAACCTCTATTACCAGACTGTGACGCATCAATTGCAAAGTTGAGTTAAATACAATTAAAAAAATTTTAATTGTGATTTTTGTTATAAAATGAGTGAGTTTTCCTCTATGGAAGCGTTAAGTGTAAATCTTTTATGTGTCTTAGGACTTTACAGTGGAATGCGGAATTTGTTACACCTATCGATTCGAAGATGAAATACCTGACCAGGCTTGTGAAGATAAGCGCTGTGCGCAGGTGTTTCATAGAGGCTGTCTCTATGAGGTGAGCAGGATAGAAATTTTATTTCTTGCATTTGCTATAGCGCCTCTTCAAGCTCTCCACACAGAGGCGCTCTCGACTACAGCGTGGACATTGCATCAAAGTTTCACGCCGAAGCACACGAGCAATTGCGAGTGAAGGACTTGCTCAGGGTCCTTTGCTGCGACTTAACGTTGATTCAAACATGGAACCCTCCGGCTTCAAGGCACCGAACCCACCACTATACCATGCCCCACATGATGTGCCCAAGATGAGAATTTTGAATGTCTGTATGATGTGAGCAGGACGGGAACTATGACTGTGTCTATTCATTAAGGAGATTTATATAGGTTACTACTCAGGAGTGAAGTGGAACCATCTTGTAAAAACCTCATCGTCAGTACACACCTGATGGAAGAGAGTGATCAGGATGGAAACTTTGTCACAAAATTGCCGACCTTAAAGTTTTTGAGTTTGCTAAGCGAGATTATTATTATAATTATTGACAAAGTGCAAGACCATGTCCTTGAAGACTGCTAACAGGTGGACAACAATCACTGAATTCATCAAAGTCTTGCAGCAGCTAGGGGGATTATTAGTGTTGCCACACATAGAAGATTAGTTTATTATCAGCATTCACAATTCACTTTCTAATTGAAAAACTACTGATAACATTCTATTGTCATATATTGCAATAACTACTAATAACATTCTATTGTTGTATGTTTCAATAACTACTGATAACATTCTATTGTCGTATGTTGCAATAACTACTGATAACATTCTATTGTCGTATGTTTGATAACATTCTATTGTCTTATGTTTCAGTGGCTACGTTCACTTTCAACAAGTCGTCAGAGTTTCAACCTACTCTTTGGAGAATGTCCATTATGCAGCTCTGTAAGTAATCGTAATCTTGAGACTTCTACAGCGCCCACAAAAGCGAAGTCGCGGGTAGATAGATAATAGGTAGATAGATAGATAAGTAGATAATCAGCTGTCTCAAATTATTACTAACTACTCTTTCCTTTGACTTTTGAGCTGATATTGGTTAAAATTGTAATAAAAGTTTACAATTTATTTCACCGCAACTTATACGGACTCTTAATTATTACAGTTTTAGTGACTGTGTGTCAGGAAATTTCTCATCAGCTGGTGTTAGTTCATATTAAAAGCTTGTACTTTGTGCTAGGATTAGTAAAAAAAAGTCACTTTTCGTGTGAGGATTGTCATTGCCTTATTTACATTTTTAACAATAATTCTATTCTTTATTTTCAGCCAATCACTGTCAGAATCATTTCTTGAAAAATCTGCTATCCTGATAGCATTCGTCGAAATCAAAGAGTTTACACCACTGAAGAGTTTGTGCCATCTACGACGTTCTACGTGCGTGCTGCTTTCAGAGATCCTGAACATTGTTCGTGATGTCGTTCAGAGTTCATAATGCATAATTATAGAATTTTTGAAGAAGTTCACATACTGTTTGCAATCATAATCCTGAACTAAATTTCTACAGTACTACTTGAAAGCTAAGTGCAGTGCCCCAGTTTATTCACGAGCACTTCACTGTGTCAGAGGGTTTCAGAGAGGTCTAGTGGAGATCCAAGTCCGATTATGAGAGAGACCAGTGAGAGGAGGCTGCAAAGCTGCTAAGAATGAAATTGAGGATTAGAAATCTGTGAAGGATTGAATTGATTTTGGTAGGAATTATTGTTCGTTTTAAAACAGTTGCTTATTGTTTGATCAGAAAGAAACCTACCAGTATATTCATTCATATACTCTCTTGTACAGTTAAGACTGGTTGTTGGTGTCGCCGTATTGGGATCAGGTAGCTCTGTATTCATCTCATTGGTACAATTTAGAAGAATAAGTTGTCCATCGACGATCCCAGTGAAGCGGCGATGGTTGATCGTAAAGAGAGCAGTTGACGTGAAATAGTGGCAACGCATGTCTAAGAATGGCGAATAGTTGACATCCTGGTTGCGACATGCATGAGCGAGCACAGGCCAGAGGCGTTGCAACAATGATGCTGACGTTTGCTGTTGCTGAAGGCCTGTGCTTATCCTTCCAACTGAAGACCAGAAAATCTAAGTTGAAATAATTATAACAAAACTGCAAGTAGGCTTATTCATAAATCTTCATTGTTATCGTTCTTTAAAAGATACCTTTTATTCAAGATGTATGATTCATTGATAATGGGTAGAGTTTCATGTTACTCGCTTTTGTGCAAGATTCTATTTTTAGGCACGTTATAAATGGAAGTCTAATAATAACATTGATAAATACCTGGTTGCGGTGCTGGCCCTGGAGGACCTGGTGTCGGTGTTGGCCCTGGAGGACCTGGTGGCGGTGGTGGCAGTGATGGCCCTGGTGTCAGTGGTGGCGGTGATGGCCCTGGTGGCGGTGATGGCCCTGGTGGTGGTGGTGGCGGTGATGGCCCTGGTGTCGGTGGTGGCGGTGTTGGCCCTGGAGGACCTAGTGTCGGTGGTGGCCCTGGAGGACCTGGTGTCGGTGGTGGCGGTGATGGCCCTGGTGTTGGTGGTGGCGGTGTTGGCCCTGGAGGACCTGGTGTCGGTGGTGGGGGTGATGGCCCTGGTGTCGGTGGTGGCGGTGATGGCCCTGGTGTCGGTCGTGGCGGTGATGGCCCTGGTGTCGGTGGTGGCGGTGTTGGCCCTGGAGGACCTGGTGTCGGTGGTGGCCCTGGAGGACCTGGTGGCGGTGGTGGCGGTGATGGCCCTGGTGTCGGTGGTGGCGGTGTTGGCCCTGGAGGACCTGGTGTCGGTGGTGGCCCTGGTGTTGGTGTCGGTGGTGGCGGTGTTGGCCCTGGTGGCGGTGTTGGCCCTGGAGGACCTGGTGTCGGTGGTGGCGGTGATGGCCCTGGTGTCGGTGGTGGCGGTGATGGCCCTGGTGTCGGTGATGGCCCTGGTGGCGGTGTTGGCCCTGGAGGACCTGGTGTCGGTGGTGGCGGTGATGGCCCTGGTGTCGGTGGTGGCGGTGATGGCTCTGGTGGCGGTGATGGCCCTGGTGTCGGTGGTGGCGGTGATGGCCCTGGAGGACCTGGTGTCGGTGGTGGCGGTGATGGCCCTGGTGTCGGTGGTGGCGGTGATGGCCCTGGTGTCGGTGGTGGCGGTGATGGCCCTGGTGTCGGTGGTGGCGGTGTTGGCCCTGGAGGACCTGGTGTCGGTGGTGGCCCTGGAGGACCTGGTGGCGGTGGTGGCGGTGATGGCCCTGGTGTCGGTGGTGGCGGTGATGGCCCTGGTGTCGGTGGTGGCGGTGATGGCCCTGGTGTCGGTGGTGGCGGTGTTGGCCCTGGTGGCGGTGTTGGCCCTGGAGGACCTGGTGTCGGTGGTGGCGGTGATGGCCCTGGTGTCGGTGGTGGCGGTGATGGCCCTGGTGTCGGTGGTGGCGGTGATGGCCCTGGTGGCGGTGTTGGCCCTGGAGGACCTGGTGTCGGTGGTGGCGGTGATGGCCCTGGTGTCGGTGGTGGCGGTGATGGCCCTGGTGTCGGTGGTGGCGGTGATGGCCCTGGAGGACCTGGTGTCGGTGGTGGCGGTGATGGCCCTGGTGTCGGTGTTGGCGGTGATGGCCCTGGTGTCGGTGGTGGCGGTGATGGCCCTGGAGGACCTGGTGTCGGTGGTGGCGGTGATGGCCCTGGTGTCGGTGGTGGCGGTGATGGCCCTGGTGTCGGTGGTGGCCCTGGTGTCGGTGGTGGCGGTGATGGCCCTGGTGTCGGTGGTGGCGGTGTTGGCCCTGGAGGACCTGGTGTCGGTGGTGGCCCTGAAGGACCTGGTGGCGGTGGAGGATGTTGTTGCCCTAGAGAGCCTTGTGGCGCTGGAGTGAGATATTTTTTTTAAATACACAGGTAATTGTGTCAGTAGCAAATGGGTTGCAAGTGCTGCATTTTAATTAATTAGGTTTAAACTTTAAAGTGTAGAATATAATCGGCAATTGCCCATTTGTGGGGTACTTTTCAACTTAGGTTTGCTATACTGGCCCAGATAGCTGCATATGGGTTAGAGCAAGAGCGTAGGCTGAGTCTTCTGCGTGCGGATCCAAGCTTGCTTCCCGATGCTGACTTATTTTCAGAGCTTTAATCTTGAAATGGCATGGTTTGTGTAGGTCTGCATGGACCAAAGCCGACCTGGCGCTCGTTAAGTGGGGCGGGCGGATTTGGGAAAAGAACCGAAATTTACCGGGAAGCGCCGGGTACCTCAGAGGAGTGGCGAATCCGCTCCGCAGGGGCGGGTGGGAGCTGGGTTGGGGCGAAAGGCCCACATTTTTCGGGGAACTCCGCATAGAGGGCGTCGACGAAACGAGGAATATAGGCCTAGGCCTAATTATAATTAGGCCAACATACTTGAGCTAACAGTTGGACAATCCTATCGGCCCAAGTCAAGGCTTAAGTTAAAGCCACTATAAGTAGGCTATGCTTAGGCCTATTCGAATATGATATTAAAATCTGTGCTTACCCAGGATTGGTGTCCATCCGACTAGAACGGTCAGCGTGAGAACTGATTTGATAAACAATCCAGATGCCGACAAAGGTTTCATATTTGCGGGACAGGCCTGTGGTTATAGGCGATGCATATGCCTACCGGACCACGTATAAGTTCTAATTATTTTCTTTATTAGGCCTACATGGAGACATATGCATTGTATTTTAAAAAAATTAAAATTCAGATGTGGTCACCTGTAGGATAGACTAAATCGTTTGGACATTTAAAAGATATTCACAATTTTAAGTTGTTTTGTTGTAGCCTACGCTTTAGGATATACCGGTAGGCCTAATGTCCTAGCTGTTAACTGCAGTCACCCCTTTAGGCTATTTCAACATCAAAGTTGGACATAGGGCCTAATAACGCGATTTTCCTATCGTCCATGAATGACACTGGAGCGTTTCCTTCTAAATGATTCGTAGGCCTACGTACGTGTAGGCTACCTATATAGGAACGATTAAGTAGATCATTCAGTCAGTGCATGCATAGTGACGGTTGAGGTCTAGCTTGGCAACCGACTGGCAACGATGAACAATAGGAGTGCAGATTACACTGTTGTCTAAACTTGTGGAAAATCTATTGCATACATATGTGGACTGTTTCGCTTCGATAACTGCAATGAACACTCGGCCGACGTAAGCGCTACTGAACGTCAATATACTGTCAATATAGCCTAAGACAATTGAGTATCTCGCACTACATTCACACACAATGTGGTGTTGGATTTCATCTGTCAAACAGATGAAATCCAACACCGCAAATTTTGTTCCGGTGCGTGACGACGCTAAAACCATTGCATGGTAACGCCACGAAACCTTGATAAATTACTAAAGATAATTTAAAAAAGTGTCTTTATTGTCAAAATAAACAAAAAGAACGTGTCAGTATGACTAAAAGAAGTGCTTGGAACATACAAGGCTTCCATTCTTATTTCGGAAATACAGGCAGGGGAAGGTTGCCAAAGATGGACCACGTAAGGATGATCGTCTGTTTTCGCCACAAATTATGAGAAAATGATTATGCAACACGGTCGTTACATAGATTAGGTGTTGATACACCATTGGATGCAATAAAATTTTCATCTAAATAAATAGAAAGGAAAAAATGTAAAAAATAAAAAATTGCAAAAGTGGTCCATCTTAGGAGCATGGGCGCCAAAGATGGACCATGGAAAAAATGTTTTGTTAAAGGCGGACAAACAGTCTTAATTCATCAACCATTTCTGCTAAAATGAACTTACATTAAACAGTACATATCATGCAATTTTTCAATAAGTAATAAAAAGGGAAAAAAGTTAATTGTCATTTTTTTAATGAAAAAACTAAAAAATACATTAAAAAATATATAAACAAATAATTTTACAATTTTTCTCTCAGTTTAACATTGTCCAAATCACTGTTGATAATAAACTACAAATGCTAGCCTAGTAAAAAATATTTCAGTAAATAATAAAAAAGAAAAAATATTAAATTGTCAGTTTTTACTTTAAAAATTGAAATTTTAAAAAAAATATATAAACAAAGAATTTTCTAATTTTTCTCACAGTTCAACTTTGACCACGTCACTGTCTATAACAAATTACAACTGCTAGCTTAGTAGAATATATAGCAGTTAACTGCATTAGTAATAATGGGCATCATTGATGATTGGACCGTGTTCATGCATAGTTGTATAACATGGACCACACGTGTTTCATCTTAGGCAACTTGCACACACCCACTTCCAACTCATTTAATTTCTTAAGCATTTCTGATATTGGATTTTCTGGTATGGTATCATGTAAAGAATTGAAAAACTTAGTTCATAGACCAATTTCGAACCTTTCAGCAGGTCCGGCCTCGATTTTTTACTCATTTTACCCCCAAGCCATTATTTTATCAAGCAATGTCAATTAACGTTTTTTTCCTGTTTTCTCGAAGGTTTTTCTGTGTAGCGGATGTCTAATCATTTCATTCAATCTATCTTGTGACCTGCTAGATACGACAGCATCACATTACAATACAGTTTCAATCCTTGTGGCCAATCACGAAGTGGTCCATCTTTGGCAACCTTCCCCTAGCTCAGTATTGAAGTTGCATCACGCTGTTTTCACCATCGACGTATATTGAGTGGACATAGCATGCGCCAATATCGTCTATGAATAAAACTGAAACCTGCGCTCAATATGCTAATGAGGGCTGTGTGACGTCACGTAAGGGAGAAAGCTTAGTATATCATCGACGTATAATACGTCTAATGATGATGATGATGATGATGATGATGATGATGATGATGATGATGATGATGATGATGATGATGATATTGACGACGGTGGTGGTGGTGGTGGTGGTGGTGGTTCTGGTGGTGGCAGGGTGAGAATTGCCGGGGGTTTGGGGGTTTCAATACCCCAGTCATTCTTAGAGCCCATGTTAAAGTATTTTTACACCCCAATTCCAATTGGATAAAATGGTCCAACCCCCAGTTATTTTTCCACAATTCTCACACTGGGTGGTGGTGGCAGGGTGAGAATTGCCGGGAGGTTGGGGGGTTTCAACCCCCCAGTCTTTCTTAGAGCCCCATGTTAAAGTATTTTTTACACCCCAATTCCAAGTGGTTAATAGTCCAACCCCCAGTTATTTTTCCACAATTCTCACACTGGTTGGTGGTGGTGGCAGGGTGAGAATTGCCGGGGTTTGGGGGGTTTCAACCCCCCAGTATTTCTTAGAGCCGATGTTAAAGTATGTTTTTACACCCCAATTCCAAGTGGATAATGGTCCAACCCCCAGTTATTTTTTCACAATTCTCACACTGGTTGGTGGTAGTGGTGATGATGATGATGATGATGATGATGATTATGATGATGATTGTGCTCTGCCCGTAGGCAGGTTCATTGGTTTTACGCCCCTGGGGACGATCGAGATGAGTGAGGTGGTTTTCCTTTGCCTTCCCCACAGACAATGATGGGCAAGCAACTTGTCCAAGGTCGTTCTGCAGCAGCTTGCACTACTGCGTCCCACAGTGCTAGCCCGAGATATCTAAATATCTGAATGTTAACTCCCAGCACGGGCTTGAACCGCAGTCCGTTGCAACCAACAGACGTATGCCGCTCTCGCTAACCGGTGTAGCTAGCTAGGCTAGTTCTGTGCCTAATTACTAGTTCTCTGATGTTCTGTGCCTATGTCCCATTTGTTAGCAACCTCTGTTCTATGCAATGTTCCCTACATTTCATTGTGTCTCATATAAAATGTTTCTTTGTTCCGTGTTCCTGTGTTCTCTGTCGCATATGTCCTCGGTTCCGCTGTGTTCTTGTTCCGTGTTCAATATATCTTTTTGGTTCCCTATTTTCTTGTTCCATGTGCGTATTGTTCTTAGTTTCTTGTGATGTTCGGTGTTTCTTGTTCTCTATGTCTTAAGTTCTGGTCCCTTGAGTTCTGATTCCTTGTTCCTATTTGCTCTGTTCCTTGATTTCTTGTTCCCTGTGCTTCTTATCCCATGTTCTCTATGTTCTCTGTGATGCTCACTGTTTTGCTCAGCATTCCTTGTTTTTTTATGTTCCATGTTGCTTATAAAATGCTCTCTGTGGTGTTCTGTGCTCGCTTGTGTTCTCTGTTCCTTGTACCCTGTTTCTCAATGTTCCTTGTTCCCTATGCTTTTTCTTCCGTATTCTCTCAGTTCCCTTGTGTTCATTTGCCCATAATTATGTTCCCTTGTTCCTGTGTTTTGTTCCTTGTGTCCATGTCACTTGCTTCCAAATGCTCCCTGCGATGTTCTATGTTCCTTGATATTCTGTGTTTTCTCGGTCCATATGTTCCATGTTCCCTGTTCCATGTTCCATATTTTCTCTGTTCTGTGTCCAATAAGTTCCATATGTTCCATGATATTCTATGACGTTAACCATTTATCTGTGTTACATGTTTCTGTTCCTTATGTTCCACGTTGCCTGTTCTTTGCTCCTATGTTCCATGTTCTCTGATCCCTTTGTTCTATGGTCCATGTTCCCTGATATAATTAAGCCCGATCTCTGTTCCATGCTCTATATGCTCTCTGTTTGTGTCCAATATGTGTTCCATTTTGTTCCATGACATTCCTATGATGGTCCCCCATGTTCCATGTCCCTGTTCCTTATGTTCCATGCATGTTCTGTGTTCCCTATGTTTCATGTTCTCTGTTCTGCGTTCCCTTTTTACTATGTTTCATGTTTCGTGATATTCCCTAGGCCTATGATGTTCTTTTGTTCCATGTTCCTGGTGCTCTCTGCTCTGTGTTCAATAAAAAAAATTATGTTCCGTGGTATTCTCTATGATGTTCCACTGTTCCTTAATATGTTCCATATGAGCACAGTATGTCCGCTTCGCAGGGTAAGAATTGTGATATAACGCCTAATCTCATATGAGCGTTAATATTCCTCCCTTATGTGACGTCACACGCACGCAAAGCGTGAGGCTTCATTTTTAGCCGGCTCATGCTATGTCCACTCAATATACGTCGATGGTTTTCACTCATATTCGGTTGTCTTCATGGGACGTTCGTCGCTGGCGGAAAGAGTAGAATCTACTGCCGACACATTGCATCATGGAGGCTTAGGCCTACGTCACAATCGAAAGTGTTCATGACCAAGTTCAAGGAGCAACTGTGATCCCATGGCAGTGTAATGATATAGACCTAATATTGCGGAGTGTTAGGCTATAACAAACTTCACATGTTCACGAGCGGTTCCTGTTTATTGACTAAAATTCGGGCGAGGGGTAAAACGCCCCATTTAACGGTTTTTGTTAATTTAGAACGTGAGGGGTCTAATAGCATTTTAAGCTTGAAATTATTCTAGTAGGCTTAGGCCTATCTAGTGCTGAACGTCCCAAATATATAGGCCTTGTAGTGCTTAAGCTTACTTAGGCTATAGGCCTTATAGTGTGTTCCATAAGTTTTCAAAAGATAATAGGCCTATAAAATTACACAGATAGTCGATCCTAATTGATGATATTATACAAAATAATGTAAAACAATTTAAGGTGCCTAATTAAATTTAAGAGGGTTTTTGCCCATTCCAGGTCCCGGGACAAAACACCCCCAACGGAGGGGTAAAAAACGTCCTCTCGTTGCCCCCTTTTTATTTTCTTATCACCTTTGTGATCTCTAAACAGGGCCGCATTAGGCTAGTGCGGGCCCGGGTGTTGCGATTGCCCTCCAATTCTGAGAATCATGCATTAACGTAGCCTAGGCTTACTGCATGGCACACGGTAATTATGGCTAGGCCTACAACGAAGGTATGCTAGGCCTAACGTCATTTAGGCCTACGTCTGAGCATGGGCGTCCGCAGGAATTTTTCTAGGGGGGCGCAAACTTTTAAATAATTGTCACATGGTCTAAATTTAATGGGTGACAGTTTGAATTTCCATATTGACACGAAAGAATCCTTCAGCCCACCTATACGTTATGCGCCCAAAGAAAGTATAATAGGTCCAACTTGTAGAAAATCGCGTTGTAACAACCACAACCAAATAATCTAAACGTATGTGCAACAATGCGAAAAATCTAGGGGGGCGCACTTGCGCCCCCTTGCGCCCCGCTGCGGACGCCCATGCGTCTGAGCTTCGTAGGCTTATAGCGTGTTATGTATAGATATTCACTTAACATAGGCCTATTACCTTGTTACCTTGTGCCTTCAGTTCTCTGAGCTCTAGCGACCGACATGATCCATTTTCTCCATTGCTTTCTTTTTGATGTCGGCGATGTCGCTTCCCTTAGTTCTTCCAAGTTCATCCCTGTAGTTTCATGAATCTCATCCATCCACCTTTTCCTTGGCCGCCCTTGTTTTCTTCTTCCCTCTCCGTATGCCAACATCGTATCTTTTTCCAGGCCTAGGCCTATTGGCTATTGTTATATTTTTTGCATCATTTTTAGGTAGGCCTAACGAAATCATAGACGAAGGGGAATATGCTCTAGGCCTACCCCGGGGAAATAATGTCTGGGGAGTTTTGTCGGGGGGGATAATGTTTAGGGGGCTAATGTCCTACACCCTTAATTTTGAGTAGGCGCTTGGATACAGGTGGCGCTTTAGAAATTAAATTTTGGAGATTACGATTACGATTAAGGGAACTTGTACTGTTGTACAGTACTGAGGAGGCGGGTCTAGCGCAGCTAGGTACAGAATATAGTACGCGCTTAGTGCTCTGTCTGAAGAGCATTGAAACAGACTATTGGACCAAAGGCAGCCGACTGCTCGATGTAGCACACGGTGTGTTTATATGATGCCACAAGTATCCTGCTTATCGAAGAAGTTTCAAAAGTTTATTACTCGTATTGAACTATCGAAAAGTTATCGAAAGCCGTATGGATAATTCACTTTTCATTCGAATAATGAAACGCTTTTTCTGAATAAGAGTGATGCCGTTTCGCGAAATGTAACGCAGCGTTTTCGTAAGATTTCGATCAGGCCTGCGTGCCGAAGACCGATAGCACACAAGGGCCCGCTGCATTTACGTGGAGCTATGTCGAAAGTTCTTGTGGCGGTACGGATAAGGCCACAATCTGACAGGTACCTTACACTTGGCAACTTACTTTGTGTTCTCATTAACTGTGTCCTGTTTATGTTGAGAGATTTGAAAAGGTATCCAGTTATTTTGGTTATAAACACTTTACGGGTTGTCTTGGATCACGTTGGATCATGGATGGTGTATACATAGTCCATCACACCCGGCCTGGCTGGGCAGAACCCATTATCGGGTTACTTGCTTGGCAGATTTGTAGGCTGTGAGATGGGTGGAAGTCAAGAACCTTGGGTGGAAGTTAGGTTATGTAGGTCGCTGTGTTCCTTCAATCAGGCGATAAAGCTTGCAACTAGCCTAGGATTTGAATGTGTTTTGGCGCGTTTGGCTGTAATACCCTTTTAATAATCAGGAATCGTATTCCCATTGGCTCTTGAAACTGCCACTTTTCACTGAGATATATAACATCAACATTCAGGGGAAATTCGGTGATGATTATTCTTCTGGGTAGACCTAATTCATTCCATCCTTTGGTTTAAACTTTCTGGATGATGTAGCTCTAAGTGTCAGATTCTGTCATTTGCTATACCCTAAGCACCCTAAAATTAATAAACACTGTTAGGTTATATGTAATTTCATTTGTTTATTATCATATTTTTTATGTAGGCTTTAATGAACTTTCTTATATTCATATACCTTTAGAGTATATATATATATATATATATATATATAGTTATTGTATACAGTTATTGTTTATGCAATGCAAACAGTTTAATATATATTTGCTTCTGGTGATATTGACTGTGATATGGAAACGAATCTTGGTTTGCAAATTTGGAAAGACTTGTAACTTTCTAAATCAGGAACAAATTGCTTCTATAGGCTTTGTTATGGACAACAAGTAGTCTCTTGCTACTTAAGATATGTAGTGGACCAGAGACCGGTTGTCTTTCAAATCCATGAGTTCTAAAGGGCCTGTAATTATGTCTGCTTTATTGATATTTCTTAAGCAGCCAATAACAGGTGCTGAGTGCTGACCTCTACAGTCCCTGAGGTGTTAGGTTCAGGTTTACTAACTAGTGTAGAGCTTCCTCACAACTATTTAATATATTAATCACCTGTTTTCACTTTCTGAACAAATGGTCCCTGTTAGGCTTTTTTACAAGTGACAGAAATACAGGTCTACCAGAGGATATAAATACATCATGCAATTAAAGGACTTGTTTGCTAAAGTTGTTTTAAATATATTAAAAAATAAAGATCCTCTCTATATTTAATTACATAAACTGTATTCAAGTAAATATATAAGGGTGTATACTCTGTATTGTGTATGCAACATTCAACACAATTTAACAGATGCATCTGAAAATACTATAGGTAAAATCAGAATATATAAAATGTACATGTAGCTATCCAGGTAAAAACAGATGGTAATGATATAAACGTGGGCTGACAAAAGAGCACAGAGAAAGGCTGACAGGATTGCTGATTTGCTGAATCACTGACTGGACATGGCATCTAAATATAGCTTAGTTTGAATTTATGAATACTGCAATGTTCAGACACTGATAAAGTTCTCTCTTCTAGCTTAGGTATACCTGACTGAAAACAGATGACTTTCATCAGGTCATAAAATTTGCTGCTGCCTAAAGTTCTGAGTATCATCATACTGATAATATATATTCAAGATGATAATCTTTCTTAATCAACCAACTTTATGATCTATGACATGTTGTCACCTTAGAGTGAGGCATATTTGTATGTGGCACTAGTATTAAATTTCATGGTTTACATCACTGAAATATACACAGGGTTTACAAAATCCAATTTAACTCTCTAATAAAACTGTAAAAATTTATAGGTATAAAAGGTTCATGATGACCACAGCTAGTAAATTATTCCTTATCATTGACTTTTTGAATATTTAACACTGTCGAGTCATTTAAAGAAACAAGGTGTTTGTGGTTTATCAAAAAATCATATCCGTTTCACTAAGTATTGCACATCAAGGTTAGTGATTATGGTCTAGTATGGGTGTTGCTGTTGGCTTAATAGTTTAATAGTGTTATAAAATTTCTTGAGTGCCCTCTTATACAAGTGGCTGGCTCTCACTAACATTTACTGCAGTTAATGTAGCCTATAGTACTTGATTCAAATCTCAGGTGTATGCTCTTCTTTAATATTGAATTAGAAAGCGTCATAATTTATTGTTTAAGACAATTAAAAGCAGATGTCTAATCATATCCAAAGTCATCCGAAGTGTGTGAACCTCATTAGATGAAATGTCTAGTTTGTTGACTGAGCTCAGATCTATATGACGACATACCACAGGGCTGTTTTTAAGGAATTTTTAGAACTGCACAACCCCTTATAATTTCCTTTTCCATTCTCCATGGTAATTTACTTTCAATCAGGAGACAATGACCTTCTTTGCTAGTTTTAACTGTACAGAAGTGTTTCTACAACTGCACAAATTCATTTAGAACGGCAGATTTTGTGTACAACTGCACGTTAAAAAAGCCCTGACATACCATCGTTTTACTGTTCCTGCATTAATTAGTTTTAAGCAGAACAGTGTAGCAAATGTTGACTGTTGAAGTACAGGATTACTTAAAGAGGAATGATTGTAAGAAGAAGCAGAAAGGATCATACATGTAATGCATCCAGACTCCAGAGATAACCACAGACATAGCTGGCTCAGTTCAGCCTTCACAGTATTAGAGTCTTGTGTATACTATGCATTTGGACATTTGCAGTGGAAACTCAAAAGCTGTGGACACATCGCTATTTAATATCTGTAAAACATTAGAGCTTTTAAAGTAGAAATGAACAACTCGTGACCAGCAACCCTCTCATGCCAGTTGCTTGTTTCAGCAACAAATTATCAGTGTAGCACAATGTACCCATACCAAAACAAATTGGTTGAAGGTTGTAACATTGGCCATAAGGCCACCCAGTCAGCAGAAAGTGCATTCTGCACAAAGTTACGACCAGTTTACTCCTGCAGTCTTCGATTTCATCCTCTGTGACCTTTGTGCAAGTGCATTGTGATTGTGTGGCTTATGAAGTTTCATTGTCTGTGCAAATTTGCCCAAAGGCATCATCAGTTCATGCTTTGTCCGTGTGATCACCTGTTTGGGTGTGCTGCCTGCTGGTTAGCACTCACGTGAGCCATAGCTGTGAACATGCAGGTTCAGTATATCGTTTGAATGCAGCAGATGAGCTGGATAGAGGCCACTATAAATCGGAAGGAATTTGATTTCATCGCATGTGAAGATCAGCTGATTGATAAAGCATCTTACCGAAAGCTTCATTCCAGTGTTGCAGACAAAACTTGCTAATGGAGTTTGTGTGGCTGTGCTGATGAGATTGGCTGGCATGCATAGAACTGCTCCGGCCTCCTTACTCTGTTGTTAGGCCAATGATGCTGGTTATACTGGCATTATGTCAGAGATGGTGCTGGATGGTGTTAGCCACTGGTAATAGGTAACAGAATCTGGGCTCTGGGAAGAACAGATTCACCATACATCTGGCTGAAGATGCAGCCTTTGTTACCAGGCTAATGACCATTTCACATCAGACACTAAGCTTCCCTTGCAGGTGCTGTATAAGTTCCATTATGTGACGCTTCTTATGTAATACCCAACACACAATGCAATCTTCAGCAAGTGAGTCACTAACGTATTAAGGTTATTTATGTTTCTTAACTGCATAAAGTGCATATACATGTACTTACTGAACAATTAGTTTTGATCAATATCATTGATCAGTACTAAGTATATTATTACTCGTATGGCTAATATAGCCAGAACTAAGTGACTTACATCATCTTACTTTACATGGATACCGAAACTCCATACCTGACCTGATCTGACTTTCTGCCTTACCATGAGGAACAGAAAGTTTTATTATCTCTCATGAACACAGACCTTTGCTGGTCTTTCAAGCATTGGCGTGTTATTGGTTAAAAACTCACACGTCCAAGTGCTGTCAAGTGATGTGATTAGTGCACTAATTTGACCATTCAAATTTAGAGGGAAAACTTAGTGAATTCTATTTATAGTAATAGATATACAAGCAGTAATTATCAAAATAATAATATCAGAATAATAATAGACTTTGGGTAATTTGTACAATTTAACATGTTGTCTAAATTTCTGCTTAATCACTGCTTAATGTAGTTGCTTAGGGAGAGATAATAATAATACTGAATTCAAACTATTGCCACTAGTTAGTGCCAAGCAGTTTATGCACATAAGAAGATTCTGGTTGTGTTAATGTCTGAATTCAGCCAAATATTAGTTTTAAGATGGCAGACACCTCTGGCTTCTGTGGCAGCTGCAGAGGCAGCAGAGACATCTCTGCATGAGGCCCGTGAGAGTGTGTTTATAAAAGAGAAGTACCTAGAAAATAGTTTCTGTTAGCGCCTTTATCAGCCCCCAAGCCAAAAAAGCTTATTTGCACTCTACGGCTGGTTGATGGTGAAAACTGTTTTTCAGATCTTTAGTTAATTATCTGGAGTGTCTGATTAACTAGTATAAGAAAACACACCTCAGCTTTGCAGTGTGTGAGTACTTTTGTTAGCTACCTGAGGTGGTGTAAACACAGGCAATTTGTCCTGATTTATAGGTAAATGCATAACAATATCTGTCTGAAGTGCATGCTATCATGCAGTCTGTTATCATGCAGTCCAAATCAGTTATCAGTGGTATCATGTGTACGGTATGTGCATTGTGCAATGCAACAACTTTGGTTAGCTCAAGAAGTCGTATCAGTAATAATCTTTGTTTTACTTTCAAACTTACACAACACAGACTGTATGATTGCAATTCATAGTGTGAACAGATGATAACAAGTTATTACAAGAGTCGAATTTGACTGTCAGAAACCAAGCAAGGCGCCCATCATGTCCGTCTGCACAGTTTACCAACACCATTTGCTGAATAGAAGGTTGATTGGACATTTGAAAGAAAAGCGGGAAGTAAACCACATCTGTGTTACCATTGCCCTACCCCACTTCTTAAATCACTACATGGCTACCCCAAATGGCGTGTAGCACAACTGCTGAACATTATGATCAAACCATTTCATGAATGTAATTTTGATCTCTCTGTATCATCAAGTATCATGCCAGCCATGCTCTGTCTGATCACCTTCTGTGTTTTTTTAATCTCTCTTATTGGGTCTGAGCATGGAACATAATTTTAAATCTAATTTTTAGGTATTGTTAGTGTGTGTTTGGATTGTGTATATGTAATTAATCCATCTCAGTGGTTGATCGATGGTCATTCATTCTATGATTACGATTTTTGTGTTGTTAGTTATTCTTTGGTTTATTTGGATGTTTGCAACATCTGCCTTATCCTATCTGTAGCTCTGCCTTGATTTTCTGCACTAAAATTTCTTAAATTGACAGATGTACCCGACACAGATGACTGGTTGCTGCACTGATAGACAGCACCAAAGGACTGTAGACATACAGATATTGTGCCTTTACTAATCAAAAACACTGACAAAAAAACCTCGGGACAAGAAATATGTGTTTTGAGATATACATTTCAGAGCAGTTGTGCTTTGTCTCCATCAACAGTATTTTCCTAATAATTTTTTTACACTTGAAGGAGATATGATCCATTAGCTTCTTAAAATAATTATGTTCAGAGACAGTAAAATCATGCCTGGATTGGCAAATGCTGTTAGATAACTATTCAGGATGAATCAAATGCATTTTCGTTTTGAAGTATGTGCTCTGCTGCTTTAAACCGACAGCTATATTTTTGACTACAACTGCCAACATCTACAATTTTTTTTATTATCTTGTTGATTGCATTGGTTTTGTGTCTAGACAATAGTAGACATATGTGAAAGTAAGCACTAATTTCTCTAATGGGTTGATATGGGTTAAATAGGTATCAATGAATGCCAAGGTACAACCACATGCTAAGAGGATTCATGTGCTGAAGGGCTGTTTGTAAGCAGGACTGTACTTTGTGTAGAAGTAATTTAGTGCAATTGAAGAGCGGCTTATCAGTGATATTATTAAGCGCTAGAAGCAGACTGAACATCTACTGTGTTACTTGGTAGCTTTTGCTGGTGTCAGAGATCTGATTAACTTAATCAGATGATGATTTCAGATGATGATTGTGCTGATTAATTTAATCAGATGATGATTGTTTACTTCTATAATACTTCAGAACTCACACCAACTTTTGTAATGCAGCATTTAATCTTGTGATGCTATTTTGTCAAATGGTGATGTAATCAGTTGACTATGCATGTGGCGATCTTGCTTTTAATGTCATATGATGGTGTAATATACAAAATTTATTACCGCCCTATATCATTGTATCTCCAGAAACCAGTATATAGGAATTTACACTGAGCTTGTTTTTATTTAAATTGTTTTGTAATGTTTGAACTGGCCCAGATAATATTTTAGCGTGTTGCGTGCTTATATTGGTTTATTAACTTCAATATTTTCTATGTATAGTCTTTCTCTTGGTAGTATTTTTTAAAGAGCTAAAAGTGATATGCTGCATCATGTACTTAGAATAAGTTCAGGTACAATGAAGCTTGCACGTACAACAGACTGGTCAATGCAACAATGACATTTTGTTTTATATTCTGGGATATTAAAAGTGATTAAAATTACACAATAACTATTTCAAATCTGCTGGTATTGTTTCTAATTTGCAGGGAGATTCAAAATGGAAGTAAGACAGCAGTGGATGTTTCTGGACAGACGCTCCAAGTTCACAATGTTAAGGTATCTGAAACTTTATGAATCTGTGGTGTTGTTATGGTATAATGCATTTAGTGATCCACGCCCCTTTAAATTAGTCCTTAAGCGTCATATTTACTCTCACAATTGCTCCTCTGCCACTTTCTGCTGTTGGTGTGCTGGCAAATGGCCCAGACCTCCATTTAATACTTCTGATAATTGTTATTATGCAGTGCCTGTGAATAGGCTGTCTCCTATGCATTAACCCTCTCTAATACAAAGTTTGAAATTAGGATTACAAACCATTATTTTTTATGCTTTACATTTTTAATGCAACTTGGTATTTTCCACTTGGTATTTTCAAAATGCTGTAACTGCAGTTTGAGACAAATTTCATGAATTGTTCAAATAGAGATATATATATATATATATATATATATATATATATATTTAGCTTTCTTGTCTACCTGCTTTAATGTGTGTCCGTAAACTAAGCTAATGGAATCATTCAGACATCTTAATTGGGTTGGCATTTTAATTCTTTAAAGAACGTAAAGAATGTGTGCAGTTGATTTATTATGCACTTGTATATTTTGTAAGTTGGGAGTTTGAACAGTTTGGTCAGATGCAGGTAATCAGAGTTTAAATTATTATTTGTTTAGTAAGAGTGTAGGTCTTATTAAAGAACTTTTCAGCTTAAGTTATTAGTAGTAGTGAACCTACATATATTTTGATTTCTATGGTTATTTAAAATCACTGTTGTCAATCGTGTAGTAGTCCACAGCAATAGATGGTGATAAATATAAAAATAATACTTGTGGAAAGTACTGTTATTCCATGTCGCCTAGAGCTGTAACTTGGCTGTGGGAGTGTGGGTGTCACTTGGGTTCATTTTCCTACTCTGCTTGGCTGATGGTTTGCTGTTGTGGTGTATTTTGCAATGTTTTTCTGTCTGTATGGCTGGTTGTGATTTTTTAAAAAGTTTTTAAAGAGTAGCTATATAACCACAGGGCTTCATAGTGATGATGTCGAGATATTTGGCTTCATATCAAGGCTCTTGGAACTGATTGGCTGTGATGATATTAGGAAGTCTTTGGTGTCTAGTGATGTTTGTTAAACTTCTGATTCGCTTCATTTATGCTTTGTTTCAGTATCTTTTAAATGGCATCACATAAAACTGAGTCTAATAAAACAATCCATAACCTGTTCAGTTGTTCATTTGGCAACTGATATTATTTAAGATTGAATCTACTATGCAATGGCCTGTTGATTGAAATGGTGCAATAATCAAACAAATCATTCATCTAACCGACTCTATAAATGGCAAAGTGATTAACTGATGAGAGTATTTTTTAGTAAATATGGACTAAGAGGTTTTTGTAGTAATGCCTGTAATTTTCTAGTTGACTTTTATGGTTTTTCACATTATGACGCTATTAGTGAGCGCTTTTTTGGTGAACTTTGTGATTCAACCAATTACTCTTCTTGCATTATATTAAGCTAAATGTTTTTATGCATGAGTGATTAATTCACTTCTCGTCTGTTGTTCGTCAAGTTGGAAAGTCAGAAGTCCGAGCTGGCAGACAGTCGGTGTCGGATGAAAGCATTTGCTTTTGATCGCATTTATTGGTCTGTGGACCCAGCAGAACCAAATTTCGTCACACAGGAAATGGTGAGTTGAACTGGTTTAATGTAAGAGAATTATGTTGTGCAGTGAAATGTGTAGGCAGTTCTTGCCTGGTTCTAATGTAAGTGGACACTTCTGAAAATTCAAGAGGTATCTACTGATTTGTCTGCTGTCTTTCTCTCTCTGGTTTTTGTCTAAAGTACAATCTGTTAAACTATGTTAAAGGCTCTCATGAATAGAGCTCATTACAAATAGTCCAAATTACTCACATACAGCAAATGCTGCTGCTAATGGTGATTTAAATAAATAAACATTACTTACTGAATATCCGTTAATGTTTTGGCTATATATTAGGGTGACCCTTAAAGTTCAACTTTGGAATTTTAAACCTCTCACCATCTCCATCAATTCTCCATGTCAAATGAAAGAAATATGCAAAATTTTATTGCGATCCGTTGACATTTAGGCTGTGCTCAAGCATACAGAAATATTTTTTTGCGAAAACGTGACTTTTAGGTAACAGACTGTGAATTAAAATATTATAGCCAGTAGCCACTACATGACTGCTCATTTTATAATGTCGCACATACCCTGCTCACAAAATTGCAAATTGAAATAACCGTTAGTTGTAAGTTAAACAACAAATTAAATAAATCAGAGTTTTAAGGTAATAACTAACTATACTAGTGCGCTCGACAATTGCAAAGACGATACCAGTCATTCTGCGGATGATAGGCTCGTAGATGCAGAAAGTCCATGAAGTACAGTCATCTTGTTACTGTCTGGAAAAAGCTTTCGATGTTCAGCAACAACTTGTAGAAGAAACTGTGTTTGTTCTTCACTTTTACTCAGTAAACCACTGTACTCCTGTATCATGGCAACACCTCTCTCTGCAGTGTCATTTGTTACCCGCAGAGCGTGTACAATTTCTTCAGCCTTCAAATAGTCCGGGCTGGTTATCCATTTGTCTGGATCAGTTTGCAGAAATGAATCAGGGATTGACAACAAGTGAAAGAACTTCTTTGAAGTCATCGTCACGAAATCATGCAACTGCATTTCATGGATTTTGGTGATGTCAACTGTTATTCGTTTTGGTGGATCTTTGGATGCTGGCTTTTGAAGTGCTGAAACCATCAACTTTTTCACCTGAGCAGAAACATCTCTGTCAAAGAATGATAATGCAATTAGCTCTTCACTCAAGTACCACAGGTGGCCACAGAGCTTCTTTAGTGCACCTTTTGCTGCTTGTGAATCGAGCGAAACCAGTGTTTGCAGAAGCCTCAGATCATTAGCTGGAGCGATGGTTGGCAGTTGAGACAAGAACCACGATTTCAGGTAGACCTGAACACCGAATATGCAGATTTCTGCCAAGCCTTTTTGCTCACGTTTGGTCAGCTTGAAGTCAGAATGTCGAAACAAGAATATCTTGTAAGCGTATATCAGCTTGGCCATGAAGCGGGCTCGATGCAGTGCACCAGGTTTGATAAAATGAACACCACGTGGAGGCTCAGTACCCAGAAACAGAATGGCTAGCTCAAGTAGTTCTCTGTAGTCATCTCGGGGCTGAATAGTTTCCAATTGAGAAATTAAGAATAATATAGCTTCTGATTTGTTGTCGTGCACTGCGGCTGCTACTTGTGGGTCATCAGTTCCTGCCTTGTAGTCACTGATAATTATGTGAGGCCAAAATGACTTAAACCGTTTGAAAATTCCGATGTCTGGACCACTTGATGGACCCATAGCCCCTGCAAACACTTCTTCTAGCATTATTTCATGTACATGATGGCGGCAAGCCAAATATAACAGGTGTGAATTCAGCTTGCCTTCCAATAACACGCAGGCACCATTTTTTCGTCCAGTATTGCTCGACGTGGTGTCAAAGCTAACTGCTTTTATCTGATCCTTTATTCCCCATGATTCAACAGCTTCAAGCATGGCACTTGCCATGGCTTCACCGGTTCCTGCACTCAGTTTGGGAATGCAGAGAAGCTGATCAACTCCAGACCCTGACACAAGGATTGGAAGACGGTCAACTTTTTCATCACCAGTTAAATCCATCATCAGCTTGCCATCAAAATGAAGGGTTAATGGTTCTTCGGATCAAACCTTGACTTCAGATCACTTGCGAAGCGTAAACGATGATTCTGGCGTGCACGCTGGATTGAAGAGCGGTTGATATTGAAGTCCTCAACTTTCTGCCCAGAAGCATGAACACTAGCAGAAAGTTTGTGCACAGCACTGCGGGGGCTCGTTTTGGTGCGGTCAAGTGATGCCATGACATCAGCAGTTAACATATTTCTTCTTCCTCTCTTTCTGGTTAATTTGTTTCCTACAATCGAACTTCCACATTCTTTCTCTGTTGAAAATGTTTCAGAATCAGTATCATCAGATTCATCACTTGATAATAGTGCAATGCTTTGGTTGAAAAGATCTAGTTCTGCTTTCTGTTTCTCTTCCCACTTGCAGCGTTTATCCAGTTTTTGCCTCAGTTCTGCTTCTTTCTTCACCAGTTTTGTGTCCACGCCTGCCATTGCACCTTTCCTACCTTTTTCACGTTGTGCTAGCAGGAACGCTCTGTCTTCTTCAACGGTGATTAATACTAACGCATCCTGGTGAGCAATGTCAAATAAATCTGATAATGTATCAGTGAAGCTTTCTTCGTTTGATATCTGTGTTTTAGTTCGACGTCCTTTGTTTTTCTTAAGCCTTTCCCACCTGGAAATTAAGTGTTCCAACTGTTCAATAGCATGATGACGAGGTCTTACTGGTATCCTTGCCTTATGCCAGAATGGTTCGACTTCATGTATTGTCTGAGATGCAGCCGCATGTTTGGTTTTAGCACTACACGTAAGTTTATGCAGATAAATGCGCATTACATCACCAACTGATGGCAGCTTAGCTCCAACCAGACTGGCCTTCCTATGACCCAGAAGATAAATAAGGCGTAAAAAAAAAGTGTTGTGTTTCCGGTAACCCGACCGACCCATTTTTACGGCCGCGACCCAAATATTTTTGTAAAAAAAAATTATTAAAAAAAAAAAAATTTTAAATTTAATTTTTTTTTCAAAATTTTTTTCTTACATTTGTATTGACATAACATAAGAGACGTCAACAAAATGAAATTAGTAGGACTGTTTCTAGAGCAGTTTTAGGTGCAGACAGTCGGGAAATAGGCAGTTTATACTTGCTTAGAACACGTACTTTGTTTCAGCGTGCAAAAAAGACTAGTGGGGTATACTTTTTCGGATAGTCACTGCATAAAAATATTTTACAAAATAAAAATATTTTCCGACCTACCTACCCAATTTTTTTTAGCTCTGTTACCGGAAACACAACACTTTTTTTAAGGCCTAACATCTTTGCTACGAGTTACTTGAGCCATAATTCACACTAGCAGAAATTTAATCTACAATTCACTTTCATAATTAACGTAGCTTTTGCTTATGTTTATTACTAAATGGTTAGTGGTTACAGGAAGTGACGTCATGACGTCACTGACGAGTCAGTGAGGACAGCATACAAAATAAATAATAAAAGTAATAATGTAGTAAGTAAGCTGTGAGAGTGGCAGTGAACAAATACCAGAAATAAGCAATTACAGTTGCAAACGAGATTTTCGAACAATATAAATATGAAAACGACTTGAGCACAGCCTAAATATTACCCAAATGCAAAAATATTTCGTCGGGACGTTTCTTTTACAGTGTAGCTACAGTATGGATGGTGAGAGTCAAAATTTTCTAAAGTTTAAATATTTTCCATATATAAGGGCCACACTACTATATATATATATATATATATAATTATATACATATATATCATATATGTATATATATATATATAGGTATGTCAATGGCAGGTGAAACCAAGTGTAATTTCACTTGAAATATTCTATTTGTGGAATTGTCTCTTCTGAATTGAGAAGGTGGCTCTTTGTTCAGAAGTGACCCAAAGCAATATTGCCTCACTTTCCTTGTGAATTTACAGAAGTGATATCATGAACTTTGAATTTCATCGTTATTTCGGTTGGCATTTTATATTTGAGGTTCCATACACAATGTTCAGAAATCTATTGTGTTTTGCGCAAAGCATATTAATTTATTCTTATTACTTTGCCAGTTCTGTCATGACGCCATTTTTTACATTTAACCAGGAATTGAAATCTGAATAATTCCTTGAGATCCATTAGGCAAGAGCGCATGCCATTTCGTATTCATTTCTATTTTTGAACCTTAAGGCTTGATTATATGGGTCAAAGTTATTTCCAGTGGTGTATAGCTTTAATTTAGATCAAGATTGTCATATATAGAGGACTTGTCACAGCAAGCATACACAGTGAGCTGATTATTTGCTGAGTAGGCTTGTCATAATTAATTACTCTGATGGGAACAGATTTGTCTCACTTATGTCTGCAGGCGGTAAAAATTTGTAGAACAAGTTTTCAAGTGTTGAGTAAAAATGTTAAGTGTGTCTTAGAACTTTCAGTTAGCCTTTGAGTAGGCTTTGCGCCTCTGAGTAGGCTTCTTGAAGGGGCGCTATATAAGTATTCGGAATGAATGAATGAATGAATAGCACGTGAAGTGATATTCAGGATTTGTGTGGCCATATGAAATTCCTTGAAACATTGTCTCGCTCTTAACCCTTTGAACCTGATAGGCCAGAAATTCGGCCCTCCTGATAGGCATGCATACCCAAAAAAGCAGTAAGAAAACTGGCCTGACCATCTCCCATCTTCACCGACAAGCCTGCCCTCGTATGCAAGCCCTCAATGTCTCGTCGAAAGTCTGGTACAGATTACACAAGATTATTGAATGAACCCATGCTCCAGTACATTTACTTGAACATCCAGAAGGTGCAACCTCAAATAACAGATACGTTTTCTGCACAGGGAAGTACAAGGTTCCCAAACAAAGTTATCCAGAGGCCAGGGAAATGAGCCTGTAAAACTATGGCGCAAATAAGGTATAAAGCCTGCAACGTTTTTCTGTTTGTTGACACTGGTAGCAATAACTGTTTTGAGAATCATCTTTCACAGTTGAATTCTGCAAGTTGCAGAACAAGGAAAGTTATGCTGCGAGAAACTGTCCATAAACGATACATAACAAAATCAGTATTTTGTATTCATTGTCATCACTGATGTCTGTTGGGGTGTTTGAGGGTAAAATTATAAGGTTTACTACTTTTCAAAGTAGAAGTAAAAAAAATTTCAGTCCAAAATTTCTCAGGACCACTGGGTACATTCATTCAGTCATTCATTTCAAGAATTTACACAGTGCCTATTCAAGAGACCTACTCAGAGGTGCTCTGCATTAAATCTATATGTGCCGATTAGCTGAGAGTGTCGGGTTCGAGATTTAATGTAGAACCTTTCTTCGCCCTAGACTTCTCAGCAACGTCTGTTTGTGGTGTGTGCTTGAAGCAATGTAATACTATATAGACCTATAATATTGTGTTAGAGATTCAAGAATGTATGAACTTCAACTCCATTGAGGTATCTAAGGTAGCATAAAGTCGGATTTTTATTATACACTTCTGCATCAATTCCCAAAGGCACTGTTTGTTCATCAAGGTGCCACAGTGCGAAAGCAAGCCAACAACGATAACAAGTATCAGTACTAAGTGGCTAAGATTCCAAAGAAAGTCAGTGCTTTGATAAGGGTGGGGAATGGGGATGCTATACTTCAGTTTGCAGTTTTGTAGTGTCTAGAACAGGACCTCTAACATGTTGAATTTTACTTTTACTGTTGATATTTATTTTGTTCAAGTGATAAGCACCAATTGATACTTATTGTCAATTATGCATTTTGAAGCCTGGGCTCAGTCTTGCTGTACTAGACTGTTGGAGGGTAGTGACTTGAACCTTTCAATTGGACTCAATTCATTTATTCTTCTCAGTTCAGCCAGCATTATGATAATTACACAGACTTGGCACCTTCACCTTCCACATAAATAAATAGACCTGCATTAAATTGATTAATAGTAGACTTTAATTCAGTTTAATTCTTCACATTTACATGCGTTGAATTTATCTGAAATTAGTTGAGTCTTCTCTTCTCTGAGATTAAAGAATAATGTGCTGTGTTATCATTCTCCTCGTGGGAATATTATTATACATGTTTCAGTCCTGTTATGACTCGGTCAGAAGCATGGATTCCAAATTGAGCCAGCCTTAAAAAGTGTCCTTGATACATCACAACCTTATTGTACATGATATGTGATATGTTTATCAAAATTAGCTTATGAAAAATATATTGGTGTACTGGTACATAGCGTTCATAATTGAGCAGCAGAATGTGTATTGATTGCTACTGCTTGCAGACTGAGGCTTAAATTCCACCATTATAATCGACAACTTGGTTGTTTGGGAGATGAAAATGCTTTTCAGCTGGCAAAACCCAAACAGACATTGTCTGCCAGGTATTGTGTTGGGACTTACACGAGTCGAATTTAACTGTCGGGCAGCCTTACCAATGCCATCTTCCGATTGAAAGCTCACTCACTCTGACTTGGTTTTTTACACAGTGGCGTGTGGGATCTATCTGAAGATAAGCGTTTATCTTAAATACGGCTGCATGTCTTGTTTCGTGAGAGAATAAAATGAGTCATGTCTGAGATAATAGTCTTCGCTGGCTTCATGCAATCAGTGGATGTTTTTGTGATTGAATAAGGTAGCAGAAAACTACCGACAACAAAAAACTCTTGACAACAAGAGCTCTATTTTTACTTTTCTCTTTTTTATGGATGAATTTGGTGTTTTAATAGCTGACCGATGTTATGATGGGCTGAAAATTTTCATTGTAACTGATTTATTAAAATTAATTGGTAGATATTTATTTTTTGCCTGTATGGGTAATCATCTTTCTCTCGTCTAAAAACTTGCCTTTTTTCTCGGGGTTGAACGCACTGGGAGCGCTTCTGAAAGGCTCTTGCTGCAAGAAGTGCTTTATAAATGGTCAGATAAGATAAGAAAGGCTAATCTACTTGTCAAAGACGTTTTTGTATAAACTTATCAAAGAGGTTTTTATTATATATTTTTTCTATAAACACAAATTCGTAACTTTTTACAGTTAAGAAGTTTGTGGACTGGCTATATCTATAGAGAATTTTTGTCTGGTTTTAGTCATTGTAGACATTTAGACATCCATGATCATAGTTGTAAATTTATATAGTGCCAAGTGGACTTAGACTTTCCTGGAGCATGGCTGATCTTAAAATTAGGAATTTGCTAGTCTTTCCTGGAGCATGGCTGATCTTAAAAGTAGGAATTTGCTAGTCTTTCCTGTAACATGGCTGATCTTAAAATTAGGAATTTGCTAGTCTTTCCTGGAGCATGGCTGATCTTAAAATTAGGAATTTGCTAGTCTTTCCTGGAGCATGGCTGATCTTAAAATTAGGAATTTGCTAGTCTTTCCTGGAGCATGGCTGATCTTAAAATTAGGAATTTGCTAGTCTTTCCTGGAGCATGGCTGATCTTAAAATTAGGAATTTGCTAGTCTTTCCTGGAGCATGTCTGATCTTAAAATTAGGAATTTGCTGCAACAATTTGACTTGATTTCTCCGGATTTTAAGGCCTGTTCTTTAATCTGACACTGGTCCTTTGGGTAATGTGCTAGACTTAAGTATAGGTTTTCAGACTGTTCATATTATCTTGTTCAGATGGACTTTACCACTCAGTGAAAAGTAGCTACTGTTATTTCTTGATGAACCATTAACGCCTGGTAACTAAATCTGATGGATTTTTTTTTATTCAAATGCATGTACACTCTAGTAGTCTAGTTCATGATTATTCTTGATACTCTGAATTGGCATCTCCTCCAATGAATAGCCTCCTGTTGGATCTGCAAGTTGTCTTAGCTTTGGTATTTGCATGCACTTCCTACAAGTGCTTTAAAGCTGTTCTTTTCCAGTTGGGTTGGGATGGAATTCTCTTGGGTAGTTATTTCAGATAGAGGCTATTTATATGCCCTGAATAAAGGAACGTATCAATTGCCTTAAGATATTTTCCTTATTTATACTTTGCTTACATATGGCATACTTATAGAATTAGTGTATCTGTTAACAAGATCACAGAACTTCAGGTTTTATCAAGTATTGTATTGTATTTATAAATTTATTTTGTGTGGCACTGCATTCATCATCTGTCCGAATTTCTAACAGAAGTGGCAACATAGTTAAATGCACATTTTCTCAAATTCAGAAACTCGGGTTAATTCCAGATTTGGTGCAATGGGGTGAATGTAGTGTTTGTCTTTTTGAGTTACCTGTTAGTTCGACATTCTACCAGTCTGACTTGGTTTGAATGCTCATGGGATGAGCCAATGCTATATCTCAACATCTAAGTAAATATGTTTCATGGGTGTGTTTAAAGTTGTCACATATGACCGCCAGTATAAGTGCATAGGCTGTGATGACGTCCACAATGAAATTTACTATTGTGAGAACCATTGTGTTTGAAACAATGGCTTCACTTGTTGGATATTTTCCAATCACCAACATAGCAACTTAGTTGTCATCTATTGGACAGGATTCTCATGACTCGTTAATTGCAGGAGCTGAATTTTGCTTTATGTCACTTGTTGCTACATGTGACGAGTTTTCATTTAAAGCTATTCACAGATCGTCTTCTTTATGCATCTTTCATTTGATGATATTTTCTAAGGTCAAACATCAGCCATTTGTGCTAACTGCTAAACATAGTGTGTTGAGAACTTGCTGACATACCTTATTAATAGTATACAGGATATCTCACAGGTTACTCAAATCTGCACTGTTCACGTGACAAGGCTAGCAGTCATTCAGTTTTCTAAGTGTTCTATGTTGCCAATCAGTCCTCCTTATTTTGTTCATTGATAATTGGGCTTCTTAAAAAGCATAATCAGAACACATGAGCTTTTTCTTATCAGAGATTGTATTATCCATACTGCAAACCTACGGTGAGAAATGGTGCTAAACAACTTCGTGTTATTGAGACCACTTCGTAATTGCTCAAAAATTGATAATTCGACAAATTGGAACTGCAAAAGATATGAAATTGCTGAATTGGGTCCCACAGAAATCACCTTGAGACTTTGCTGGTTGATAACTTCTCTTAATTACTCATACTTTTTCTACCAGATTGCAAGGCAGCTTCTGTAATACTTATGCGGTATTGTAGCATTAAATACACTGGACCAATGATTTAGACTACTTTCTACACTAGTTTCTAGGAAATTTTAAATTTGCCTAATTTGAACTCTTGTGGACAACTGCCAAACTTTCTGAAAATATGACAAACAGCTGTAATTGGTGCCAATGTCTAAATTTTTAATTAAGTTTGCTTTTTTGATTTAGCATGTCATCTGTGCGATCCATTTTCTTTCTGGTAGTTTCTATTTTTTTCTGCATTATGTATTTTATTACATTAGGTCATTGGTATTGCTTGTAAATTGTTGGCTATAATTATGTATCAGTATTGTCTATTCTGGTTGTCTCCTTTGCTCAATTAAAACTTGCTAATTATACTTTGTGTTAAATATATTTCATTACATATTTTTCAATTTTTTAATCAATCTATGAATGCATGGAAAGCATAAAATGTAATGCTAAACTGAATATATTTACATCCATGCAAAAAATGTCATGATTGCCATAATCTTGATTTATTTAATCAATTTTACTTTTGTTCATTGTTAGCATCAACCGTTATGGTATCAGTATCAAATAAATGCACTCTGACAACTACATCTTCCTTGGTTCATTATCAGCACTTTCAATATTTTGATCTGCATCGTCTCTGATCAGAACTTTGTTGGTAGTTTCTTATTTGGTATATAGTGTTTATTGCTGTGCTACCTGTTTTACTGCCAGATTCTCTTACCTCTATGAGTTAGTGGTATTTATGCACACCCATGGAGGACTGAGAAGAGCATGCCTCGACCCAGTCAACAGATGTTAAAGCATCATTAGCAGTTATCCTCTATTCTCCTTAGAAGGCCTAATAACAGTAAATTGGTCTTGTAGTTCTATTATTGAGGATGCATTTAGCTTGTGTATAATGGTGCAGCTTGTTATAATGTCATAATAAGAATGCATTCAAATTTATTTATAGAAGTGCCTTCCACCTTAAAGATACAGGCTAGAATTTCTTGATTGGTATATATGGTCTTCTGTCTTTTGTCTTGCAAGAGATAATGTGTTCACCTCTATTCGTGTATACTCGTCTGTCTTTTGTCTTGCAAGAGATAATATGTTTACCTCTTTCTTTTGAGGTTGTGGAATTCGTAACTTGTCTTCTGCCCATTCTAAGTGTCAGAAGATGAGGGTGATCAGATTAGACCATTCTGCCTGAAGCTTTGCTTGCTTGTAGAATTTAGGCTTTGCTGTTATTGTTGGTAAATATGTTTAGCTATTGTTGGTAAAAGCAACTTTCCGCATGAAAGGCAGAAATGTATCCAGAGGCAATACAAACTATTATCAATATACTAGATTCAACGTGTAGAAAAGTTTTATGAATTAATGTGAATCTTAATCAGCTTGAAGATTTGAAGAAATAACTGTAATGAATGACTTCTTACTTTTTAAACAGATTAGCTCTTAATTTGGGTTTCCTTAGACTGTCACTAACTAGTGTAGCTCTAGGCATCATGTATACCATCAGCAGTACTGAGTACACTATAATAACCATGTAGTTAAAATGAATTTCAGAGCACTTTATTGCTTTGAATGTGATTTGCTTTTGACTTGATTTGACTTTGACTCCAGTTTGGAACAGGAGTAGGCATGGGCCTGGTGGTGTAGAGATAATTATGTTCAGTGCCTTGGAGCCAGAAGGTTACAGGTTTGAATCCACCTCAAGCCGCTGCATAAGAATTCTGAGCAAGTCCTTCACCTGCAATTGCTCATGCATTTTGGTTTGAAACTCTGATTCAGCGTCCGCGCTGTAGTCTGTAATGCTTCTGAGTAGAAATTTTGAATGGGTGCTATAGCAAGTGCTCACACATGTAGAATAAAGTTTTGAAATGCAGAGATTGGCTTATTATTACGATTAAGATTAGTAGTAGTGCTAATTAGTTATCAGGTGTACATATGGAACCAATTTATAAATTAAGTGCAAAAGTACAGATAGCTGGAGAAAGGTAGGTCTTGAATTGTTTGAGTGATGAGATACGGAAGATAATGTTCATGGTAAGCAGTTCTTAAGAAATTCCTAGTTGAGAAGGACCAGGGTATTAAAGGACAGTAAAACCATATAAGTAATACATGGAAACCAGCTTTTGCAGAGTAAATGGCAGCAATCACGAGTAGTTTGATTTATTGGAGCTATCTTTATATGAAAGCATATTGCATTCAATTTGACTATGAGGGTTATTAAGACAATGCCTAGAAATGGTGAATTATGTCGTAATTGCCAGTAAAGGCAAATTTAAATTTAGACTTCTGTGATGATGATGGTTCTCTGCCCGAAGGCAGGTTCATTGGCTTTACGCCCCTGGGAATGAAATGAGTGAGATGGTTTCCCGTTGCCTTCCCCACAGACAATGATGGGTAAGCAACTTGCCCTAGGTCGCTCCGGAGCAGCTTCCGCCACCGCGTCCCATGTGTGCTAGGCTGCTAGCCCAAGATATCTAAATCTCTGAATGTCAACTCCCAGCCCAGGGCTTGAACCGCAGTCTGTTGCAACCAACAGACGTATGTAACTAGACTTCTGTGACTGGAGACCATATTGGTTACGAGTCCTAGTTTGAACAGATTAACCAGGCACACACAATAGCTTTAGAAGTTGACATGCTTGGACACAAAATAAAAATTCCATATTGAGTCCAGACCATGTTCCAAGTTGTTGTGGAACATATGACTAGTAGTCCAATCCAGGCCAATCATGTTTCGTGTGAGTGAATGTTAGGGTTTATGCAACTATATTATTTTTTGACTGCAGGGAGGATGTTAAATGTTAGGATGTAAATGTTAAAACTTCTGCAGGCTTGTCTTCCATTTTCTGTTTATGTGTTTCAATGTATAGGTGCATCACTCATTGGTTGATGTCTTTTGTACTCCTCCGTGAATGACCAAAGGATAGGTCAGAGGTTGTAGTCACCCATTTTGGTTTGATAATTGAGAAACCCTCTGTCCAGTACGGATTTCATCAGTGAGATAATAGTGATTCAACATTGAGATAATAGCAGTGATTCAACATTATCGACTTAAATTTTGAAAGTGCACTGCCTTTAGGGTGTATTGTTTTCAATCAAGTGTTCTTTAGACCTGATCTGTTCTTGTAAGAGGTCCTTAAACTTGTTTGACTCAGTGTCTAACTAGAAGTTTGACCTTCCGTTCAGGATTTATGATATGACTGAGCAGATCATAACGATGCATGGGTGACCACAGCGATCTCAATTCAAGTTTCGGAGGCCATACAATAGCCCTACTATTTTCACATACCTATCGAGTCCTAAATTCCTGCCTGTACATTGTTTTATAACGGCTTGGGCACCTCCCGAGGCTCATGATTTAAAACTTGTTAACTTACTTTTAAAGATCTAATTTCAACCAATTTGTCTAATTACGCTGACCCCATTCTGTCTACTGAACAACTATGTTGCAAGTTGAAGGACCTTTCTGATAAACTTTTGACTCTTTATATTTGCGTACCAGGTTTATCTGCTCGGTATTTATTTGACTGAAATGTCATCAAACTTTGATTTCTTCAGTCTTTCCTGTTTAAAGACACAACACTGCCAAACAACGTGTCTGTAATGGATTCAAAAGCTACAAAAATTGGGTTTCCTTTGTATTGGATTCCATGACTTAGACAGAAGTTGTTTCGTTCTGCATTAGATGCCAAAACCTCTGAAGTCATAAATCAAGTTATATTAGACCTCATTTATAACTGTCTTTGATATAAAAATACACTTTAGTTACATATGGTTGAGGAAGTGTAACTTTTCATACAGGCCCGATATCAGCTCTTGTATTGTGATCAGTGTTATAAACAGCAGCCTTATTTCAAGACCTAGACCACACAGTTTGAGACCAAGACTACAAGATTCTAAAGCAACACCAGAATGTGTTTTATGCTTGTCTTGTAATCGGTGTACTTGCTCATGGATAAATAATTGTTTTTGCATTCTCCAGTAAGTAGGCAATAGAAAAGGGATGTTGAAGATGAAGAGATTAGGGTAGATGATGTTCTAACTACTAAACCCCAAAGTGTGTGAAAGAAAGAGAGAAGGCATGCAACCTTGTGCTGAGCCTCATTATGGAAATTTAATTTTTAGTTCTTCATTGATTGATATTGATTGCTATCCCATGGTTCAATTATGATACTGATAATTTTTTGGTTGGGGATACTTCTGAATTGCCCTCCCAAAGACTCTGAAGATGCTGTTAAAACAAATATAGTGTCATCATCATCAGTTCCTGGTACTCTTTGACGTTGATGGCTGCAAATAAATTATCTCCATTCTTTTCAGTCATTTGTTGAAGTTAGTGATGCTGTTAACGTTTTGTCCAGGCCTTGCTTTAGTCATGTTTATATTGCCTATCAACTGTATTCATGGTCTTTCTTTGATCTCTATCCTTTACCTCTAGGCTGTGAGGCATTATTTGAAAATTTGGTCAATTGGCATTCTTTCCATATGACCAAAAACATCATGCCTTAGGTAAATGACTTCATCAAACATAGAAAGATAAAAAGAAGTAAGAAGTAGAAAATCAGCCCCTTGAGCTTGCCTGAGAGGCAGAAACAGGTATGAAGCCTTTGTGATTTCATTTTCTTAGGCTTGGCGTATGAGGGTGGGTGGCCAGTCCGTCTCATCTTCCCTACTGAAAATGTTTGGTAAGTGTAGGCTACTCATGTAGCTGAGTTGAAGTAGTGCAGCTGGAACGCAAATCTCGAAACAAATCTGCCATACCTGTAATCAAAGTAATAACATCAAAGTGAAAATGTCATATAAACATCTACAAAATTGGGTCAAATGCAAGGAAAGTCGAGGAATTTTAAGGGCAAAGAGTACGTTATAGTTGTATAAATCGTGTGTGTGTATTTTTATGTTGTGTATAAAAATATGGTACATGTGGGATCCTGACTGTGGTGAATTGTATTTTATGTTTAGGTAATGGCTATTGGTTATCAACAGTTGGTGGTCGTTGAGCTGTTCTATAACTGATTCCATACCTGGGCTATTATTTGACAGAGTTATATTTACGCTCTGATTCATCATTCTCATCCTCGGCGTCTCTGTTGTGGGCTTTTCCTGCTGTTTTTGCTGCTGCTGCTGCTGCTGGTCTGGCTGAAGGTTTCAGATGGCGGCCAGTCTTCGGGTGTTTACAGCTCTCTTTCTCATCCTCCTAATCGGATCCTCTCTGAGCCAGAGGCAGAGTGAAACTAGGTCAACTGCCAGACCGATTTGAAAGTTCCCCCAACTGGGGTTGTGGCGCAATGCATCAAACTTTCTGCATAATTTTTTATCAGTGGCATGCATTGTCCAAATTCATCGAGAATTGATAATGTTGGGACTAGCACATTGTAATGTGATGTGAGGTAATGTAATGGATTGACAATGTGTCATGTGTAAAATAAATATATAGATCAGATAAACTATAGAAAATATATATAAATATTTTATAAATAATAATATATAGACCAGATAAACTGTTTAAATCCAATATATTTGCTTTAATGACTGCAGTGTCAAGTTTGCTGTTGAAACAGAATGACGACAGACATAATTATTATTGAAAATGCATATAATGCTAACTACATAATTTACTAATGATAGCTGATACTAGCTAATACTAAATTAAACATATCTTTGAAAGTTTGAAACAAGGTAAAGAGCTAGTCTGTTTCTATTATTTAATGTCTAGCAAGCATTTTGAGTGCGTTGGCTAATAATTATGGCAGTATGACACATGTCAATTCACTTGGTTAAGTATTTTTAATAACTTCACAAAGTTTACATGAAAGATTATCTATCATGATCTTACTTGTTTGTTATTCACTGGTATAACTGTTTATTGTGGTGTTGTTTGAATTTTTTAGTCTGCTTAATTATATATAGCTGAATTGATTATGCAGTACTTTAAAACAAAGGGACAGCGTTTCTGTTCAAATTATTCAGTGACCGTCAATCAACCTTCATTGACCTAGAATTTGAATTACCTGCTTCTGATTAGGAAGATTCACTGACTGATTAACTGACTTTGGAAGTGGGACCTTGGTTTGTTTTTTGTGTTGGAGAAGGCTTTGTGCTATCCTTTCACCTTTTCTTTGTCAGTGAGTCATGCCCTTTCCAGGCAAGGTACTCTTGTGGTTCCCATCATGACTCATTCATCAACCAGGTTCGGCTTAATGGTAAACGTAAGAGCCAAGATCTTCTGGTTATGGGAAGAGTTGATTTACTGACTACAGGTGATCCTGTGGTATGATGCCTTCTGCTGGGGTCTTGTGCAAATCATTCACTGCAGATAGTAGCCACTCTTCCAGTATAAACATCATCCACCCTAGCCGTCTGTCCAACTCTTTGCCTCGCCTGACTCTCCGGATCTTGACCTCTGCCTATTGACTTTGTTTTGATTGAGCGCCTGTGAATAAGCTTAGCTTTTGTGGGCGCTATAGAAGTTCCATGTTTACGATTATGATACGATTACGATTCTAGGAATTGTACTAACAAGGTTATACTACATTACTTCCCAGCTTAATTTCGTTAAGAGCCTTAAAAGCTGAGGGTAAAGCATTCAACATTAAAGATTTATAAAGAATTGAAACAACTCTTTTAAAAACTATTTATGTAGCTATGCCACAAAACGTTCAAACACAAAACATACATTTTCCATTGACACATGCAATAATTGTTGATAGTTGTTAAGTCTGTAAGGACCAGTTATCCAGTTGTTGGTTTGTTTATACGTTTTACTAGATTAGTCAAGTAGTCAATTTCTGTAGTGTTATGTGTTGCCCAGAAGTTGTTCTATTTTTGTCTTGCCAGATCAGTTCTTTGCCAGGTACTGGTTTTTTCGGCAGCCCATCTGCCAAGCCCTAGGGTTGTATTCAGGTGCCAGGGACGAGTCCTGCCTGGGTCATTCAGGTCATTAAGCTATGCCATAAAGTGGCTTTTACACTAGCCCCATCTGTCACTTACCGTGCACAGTGACAATAATAATCAGGCTTCAGGCCTTACAGACCGGCCTCACAAAGCCTGTGGGCTGAAGGTAATTATAGACTGGTGGAGTCAGACCTCTTCTCCCTTTGAGTGAGTGAGGCCTTTGTTCCTGTTGGATGCCTGGTGGATATCCTGTTTGTTTTAGGGGCTCTTACCTGACTGCAGGAGAGAAACACATCCATCTGTCTTCTTCTAACTGACAGTTCATAAATGTATGATTGGTCTCAATTCTTTGTTATTCTCAGCCCCAGTTCTGACCAGTCAGTTTGTAGGCTCTTTTTTCTAGTTGTTAAGTCATTTACTTTTGAGATAGGCCTTTGTAAATTTCTCCTTCTTAGGGAAAGCAATCAAGTATGTTTTGCACCTGTTATGATATGTTTGATACACGTTGTTGCTAATATGATTTTGGAATCCATGTCAGCACTATGAATTTCACATAAATTTCTTTATTGCAGAAAATCGATTTTTACAGTTAAATTATTTGATAGTGTTTGTAGATATAATATTATGTAGTGGAGAACAAGCAGTTTTTTTTATTATCTATCCTGAAAATATTGGCAGGCAAATAAAATAATTATAATTATTGACTTCTCATTTTTCTATTGGTAAAAATAATCCTCTTGAAGCTTTTTGGTGTTGTCTTTTCCTAGTCAGGGATAGTGGTTTCATTCTAATTTCTACCAGAAGCATGACCAAAGTAAACAAAGTAAGAGTTATTTATCCCCCCCACCTAACTAACGACTGCCAGCTGGAACAATAGGCAGAGGATGATAGAGGAGTTCATCTGGTAGAAGGAACAAAGGGAGAAAACAGAACAAACCAAGAAAGTAAACAGTCTGGTCTTGGTCTGACAGTGTTTTTGTGAAGTGTTATTAATCTCTTGGGTGGGGGGGGGGAAGACCACTGTTTGCAGAGCCTGGTGACAATGACAGCTGAAACAAAGAAATATGGTTGTGTGCTAAAAAGTCCACCTGAAGGGCTCTTGGCCCCCTTATGATTCATCGTTCCAACAGACTTGGTATTGGGCCACTAGATCCCCAATTAACCGGAGACATAATAATTGCTAGGTGACTCATAACGTTGGAAAATATTGAAGGAAGCTGTTGCATGTCTCTTAAATGCATTGTTGACTGTGCATTGTGCAAAGACCATTTTTGACCTCCTTTCATGCACTGGGCAACATTACCAGATCATGGAGAGAATGAGTTTTTCAAAAACGACTTTCTACCAACTGGATTAATAAGTTGAGAGGTTTTTGAGGCTTTTAAGCTTCTAAACAGTTATGGTGAAACTGAGTTAATTTTTTCAAAGCATGGTATGCTCAACAAAAAACTTTACATGACTTTGAAATTGTCCATTGCCAGCTTAAGGTTTCATGAGCAGAACTGAATGTCTTCTCTCATATATCTGCATTTTCTAGGAAAGTGGAATCTTTGTGAACATGTGGCATCGTTGTGAACATGTGACGAATTGTGACGTGCTGTCCTCTGTTGGCTTGCTTGTTGATTGTCACGTTTCCTAGCTGGTATTAAAAGGCACTTTTGTCATATCAATCAATCAGTCAGTCAGTCTGATTGACAGTTCTAGTTCTGTCTGTCCTTTTGTGATACTTGCAGCACAGGTAGTTTTGTTAGAAGAGCGCAGCAGTGGAAAGCCCTGAAGGTAATTGGTTCCCACCTAACCAATGCCCATAAATTTTTATACTTGCGTGCTCACAGTCTGACAGCAGCTTCCTCTGAGTTTCCGTGTTTATTTGTTGAGTTCCCAGTTGCTAGCATGCCAATCGTCCGGGATATGACCTAGTGTATGGTTGTCCTAGTGTATGGTTGCGTATGAATTTTCTAGCTCTACCTGTTGCTATTCTGTGATGCAGACATGAGTGTTGACAGGCTGTTGATAGGCAACTTGGATGAATGCTAACAGTTCGCCATGTAATTATATCATCACTGACGTCTACTTACTGTAGGTGAGCAGCATTTGTCAAAAGTTTTTGCGTGGTTAATGGGATTCATTTTGATTTGGGTTAGTAAGTGTGTCATTGCAAATTATGAATAGATGACTTAAGAACTTAGGGCAACTGTGATAAGAAGACTGGTGATAAATGACAGCTAGCTCTGGCTTTCATTTGAGCTTGGTAGATACCAAAGGTATTTGACATCTGTTCATTGCATACTAAGCATTTACGATGCTGCTGCTGCTGCTGCTGCTGCTGCTGGAGTATATTTCCTCTAATTGGCAAACTTACCATTTGATGCCATTGTTTTATACCTTGTTAATGTAATTGTTATTGAATGAGTAACTAGTTTATTCAATGTTACTTAAAGCACGCAATGATAGGTTCACTGATTGTTTAGTAAGTTTTACTATTAGACAAGTTTCCAGATGATTTTAGTAATAAAGAAGATTGCAGGGTTGTGGGAATAATGATGATTATATCTAATAGCATCTTTAACAACTTCCATATATTTGCAAAACTGATTAATGTGGCTGTTCCTTTAAGCATTGCATTTGTAAGTATATATCAATTAACAGTGTTTAGTTCTTAGTGTGGAACTGGGGCACTTTGTATTGAGGAGGGAGGTTTAACTTCAGTTATGCTTAGGTCATGGACTACATGACTATTAATTAATTTCAAGTGTCTCGGCTCAGTTTACTGCTAACTCCATTATAACGTTTTACATTTTATTGCTAGGATTGATCATTTACTATGCAGGCCTTGTTATGGGTGGATTAATGATTGACACACTTAGCTGTTATTTAGCACATATGCACGCGTGCACACACCCACACATCAATGGAGATATAGGTAAAGTATTGGTAGTGTAGATCTGCCTGGAGTGCATAGAAAAATAATAATGCAAATTGTAAATCATAATGTTAATAAAATTCAGACCATTTTGATACCACTACACTGACTACAGCTTTGAATGCTGTCAAGGAAAAGAACACTGTATAGTGTATAATGTATATGCATTGAAGTAACAGCCAAACAAACAGTGAAGAAGAATAGCTTTGTTTCAACCATTGATGTTTATCAATCTTGGAATTCTGTTGTGTATGATAGACATTTGACTAAAAATTTGCTTTTAAAATGGTATTCACAATCTTAATAATATCTAGACTTCTTCAGTGTCTCGAAATAAAAGTCATCGGAGGCAACTTATTCAAGGGTGCTTCAAAAATAAAAACAGCAATATAGGTCAGGCTAAAGTTGATTCTGGGTTGAGACTCAAAAGTTGAGCAGGTCGATGAATGCATGGATGGCTAAAAAAGAGATGAGTTCCATGGGAGGAAAAGTTCTGAGCTTTTGGGCTTCTTTAGTCGCAGTGTCCAGTTTATAGAAATCTGTGGTGGGGTGGCATTCTTTCTGCAGAGTCATTGTGCAATTGTCATTGAATTGGGTTAATTTGGAGAAGGAGGTAAATGTTTGTTTAAGCTTAGTTGTTCTCTTGAACATTATGGATTGGGTGAGGTAATTCAAGTTTTACACATTTATAGGTGCAAGAGAGGACTTGACTTAACATTTTATATTAGCCACTTGTCGTTAATGTCTATACTTTACACCTGCTAGAAGTATACTTTTGGGGGGAAGGCGTATGATATATGAATGTGGCTTTAAGCTTACTGATTTTGTTTTGGGGGAAGGCCTATGATATATGAATATGGCTTAAGCTTAAACTGGTTCTAACTTATGCGGTGGCCAGTGGCACTGGCCACTTTGCAGTACTCAATAGTAGTGAGCATTTTGTTTTGGAAGGCAATGGTTGCAGAAATGGCGCCAAAAAGCGATTTCAGTAATGAATGTCTCAATTGAGTGGTTTTAAATAAGCTCTGGTCTTATAATTGACTTGGCTGTGATTGGGGCCTTAGTTGCCAGTACTCTCTGATTCAGAGGTTCCTAAGTAATTTAGTGTTTATTAGGTTTTGATGCATTTCTATTGCTGTTTAATGTTTCTTTATTTATGGAATTTATCTGAGATGCATATGACTATGCTCATAATTAATCTGTCAGTATCCGTTTTTGGCGCAACGTCAGAATGTTCCATTGTGGCAAGGTCATAAAATATAATACGGAATATACAACAGAACATTTTCAGTGCTGATGTTGCTTTGAAGTAGTGATTTGAAACGAATTGAAACAGAACAGTGACTATCTGAAATTGTCCATGTGGACCTGTGTTGCTTTACTAGCAGACGGTTTTCTATGCTCATTTTCTGTCAGTAGTTCAATTATAAAAATAATCTGTTCAGGATTCAATGATAGCTTTTCATCAGTTTACAATCTTTAGTGTTAGTGTGTATTGTTGAGTCTGTTTTGTTGAAACCACAGAATGCTCAAACCCAGAAATTAGATTATTCATCCACACTTACTAGAGTCTAGATAATTTTTTTAAAATTTGAATGTAGCTCAAGATAGCTGGACAGAAGTGTATAGGAATCAGTAATTATGCTTAAATGTTATAAAATGGACTATTTATATGGCATTACTTGATACTATTGTGCAAAATACACGTGAATGGATCATATCATAATTATTTACTACATTTTATTTTGTTAACTTTAAGCTGTTTAATTGTGCTTCAGATCAGACTCCACTAAGTGCTAATCATACACCCTAACTTTAATTTGTGAATGCCCCCTTTCTCTCTTTTATCAGCATTTGATCTGGTTACACCTATGACTTTGATTGTAAGCAGTATCACTTGAAGAAACCATCAATTAATACCTTGTTCTTTAAGATAGCAGCTCTATAGAAATCATTAGATTTGAGTAGGTTATAAGAATGACTTGATTCAGGTAGTACTGTTGCTGCAACTCCTGCTGCTGTTATTTTATAGATATACAAGGATCTCGGACTGGAAGTTCTGTCCTCGACTTTGAATGGCTACAATGCGTGTCTCTTTGCATACGGACAGACGGGCTCAGGGAAGACGTACACAATGATGGGAGATGAGGTGAATGGAGTTGGGATAAAAAAATCAATTTCATTCTACCTCTATTATTAAATATTCTAAGCAATTCTTGAGTTAGGCGTAAAAAAAAATTGTTGTGTTTCCGGTAACCCGACCGACCCATTTTTACGGCCGCGACCCAAATATTTTGTAAAAAAATTTTATTTAAAAAAATATTTTTTTAAATTTTTTAAATTTTTCAAAAATGTTTTTAAATTTTTTTTCTAAAATTTTTTTTTAACATTTGTATTGACATAACATAAGAGACGTCAACAAAATGAAATTAAAATAGGACTGTTTCTAGAGCAGTTTCAGGTGCAGACAGTCGGGAAATAGGCAGTTTATACTTGCTTAGAACACGTACTTTGTTTCAGCGTGCAAAAAAGACTAGTGGGGTATACTTTTTCGGAAAGTCACTGCATAAAAATATTTTACAAAATAAAAATATTTTCTGACCTACCTACCCAATTTTTTTTAGCTATGTTACCGGAAACACAACATTTTTTTTTAGGCCTTATAAATTGTTCTGACTATGATTTAAATTGCTTACTTGTTTTGGCACGGGTGTGTGATATAATAAGGCAGATGAAATGTCATTTAGCTTAAGGGCAGTGATTGATACTGATGACAAATGCCTAAAGAAAGTCATTCTGAATGTTGGTCATCAGTTGCATGATATTATATATTATATATATAATATATATATAAATATATATATTATATAGTGTAGTGGTTAGCACTCTGGACTATCAACTGAGATTTTGGGGGTTCAAAAATTTGTTTAGAAATTTCTGATCCTCCAGCACCCGTAGCCAACTCAGCTATGAGTACACTGTCCGTTGGAAAAATGAGACATAGAAAGAGTGAGGGAGAGGATTGGCCACACATTCACATAAGCTAAGGCTAAGAAAATAAAGTTGCTAATACTTGATACCCATGGCTACTTCAAGCTAGCTTAACACGTTGACTGCTTATTTGCTGTGTTAAATGACTCAATGGGGGACGTGTATACACGTCCCTCGCGGCCAACGTGTTAAGGTACTGGTCTTCTTCTGCTCTGTTCAAATTTTCTGAAGTAACAGCCTATAAATGATACAGTTTAATGATTGTTCAAGATGATTCTTATCGTTCCCAATATTTGCTAACATTTTCTGGTATTTTATTGCATTTCAGCACGATTTGGGTCTAATTCCAAGAATATGTCAGGTAGTTTAACTGTTTATTTTAGGCACTCTGTTAAAAATAATTTGAAGCTGATGATCTATATTAATTTTTTAAAATACTGTTTGAATTTATTGTATTCCTTGTCCTTGTCCTGTTTTCTTGGCATGAGATCCTATCTTGTATTTGAAACTGGTCGTATGTCATTCATTATCAAATTATTTATTTTAATATTTTCCTTACATTTAAGTATTTCTTGAATCTTTCAGTTATTGTGTTATATATCTGAAATGTCTTTACTTGTAATTTTTACGACTTTTGATTGTTTTCATATGATTGTTTCTAATCAAAATTTGTTGGACGTTTGAAAAACTTTTGTTTTGATTTGAAATTTCCTTTTGTTTATTTATTTAGGGTCTCTTCAGCCATGTTAATGCAAAGGCAAACGAAGAAACCAACAGCAAAAGATCATATACTGTTACTGTTAGGTTGGCCTATTTATTTCTTGCATTTTAATTTTCACATAGACTTACAATGTTTAACTGTTCGTGGAAATCTAAGCTTTGTTTTCTTGGCAGTGTGTTTTCTCTATCCATTTAAATTACTCTGGTATTATTACCGATTTGTCTAACTTTAAAAATCTGTTTCTGTGGTGTGTAGCTAACAATTTTAATACAGCTGATGAGGATTTGTTGCTGATTTTTTTGCATTTTTAAACTCTGTGACATTTAATCTGTAACATAATTGTTCTAAAATTAATGTTTGATCCATGATTTGAGCCAATGAATAGACGTTGCTACTTGTTAGCTTAAAATGTGTTTTATTGGATAGGAAAAAGCATTTAAAACACTTTATTTATGGATTTAGCTGAATATATTCTTTTTGAAAAGACTCAAACAGGTCTTGGAACACTTAGCATCTGAATTGGTGGTTAAAAGGACTTCTAGATACTGCTGCATATGTAGCATCTGAATTTTGGTTAAGGGCTTATGACTTCTAGGCATTATATATGTTGCATTACTGTGATTCAGTTGTGTTTTTTGTCCTAACTGAATTTTTCAGCTATATGGAAATCTACAAAGAGAAAGTCTGTGATCTCTTACCTTCATCTGCTCCTCAGAAGGAAGTTGGCCGGCAGCATCTTAGAGTGCGGGAACATCCTGAGAATGGTCCATATGTGGATGGTGAGAAATCTTTTTGCTGAGTTACTCTACTTGTTTCACTTTTTATGCAACTGGTATTGTGGTATGATTTTGTACACCAGCTAATTTTTACTGGGCAAGTAATGGAGTTCAACTGAGCTATGAAAATTTATTTGATCGCTGTAAAACCATGTTACCCGGTAAGACAGAGTGAAAACTCACACTATAATAATTATGGACATGCTGCCATACATGAAAAGCTTAATTGCATACTTTGGCACGTGTAAGAAAATCTGTGTCAAGTCCTGTTGGAAGGCCAGAAGGTTAGATCTTGAACCTTTCAGCTGGTGCGTAGTTATAAAAGCTCAAGAGGTAATTACACTGCCATAATTCACTAACTAGCCTCGGACACTTAGAAATTACCTATAGGCATTATTATTATTAATATTATTATTATTATTATTATTATAGTGATTTGTTTTGGTCTTTTCATACAAGTAATTGATTAATTTTTTCCCCAGCTTTTAATGTTTTTTAAACCTTTTTCATTTGTGTGGTTAGGTTTAGCAAAACATGCTGTTAAAGACAACCAGGGTATTCAGTCACTGATAACGAAAGGAAACAATTGCAGGTATGTATGATTATGTAATTCCTTAACATGATCAACTAGATTAAGAGAGGAATTATTGTGGTGCCACATAAATAACTCTGTTGCTGTCATGCAGATAAATTAGCAACATTTCACACCTGTTGAATATTTGTTGCTGTTTTATTACTTCTGTTGTCATTAGTTGTCTCACATCTATAGATTATGCAGATTATGGGATCTAGAATTGACAACTGCAATAAGCCAATCTATGTTTGTAGTTTGTACTTGCTTTTCTCTATACTGGATACTGTGCATTTGGCCTTATGCAACACTGATAAATTTTTTTAAGCCATGCAACCCTTAACTTAACTTTTATTTAGTTGGATCGTTATTGTCTTGTCTAAAGTCAACCTCGAGTAAATTAATTACTTTTTGTGTAGAGGCCTGTTTACACTGTCCTGCTGTCTATTTATTGTATTTAATTAATTAAATAGCTGGTAAATTTACTGAATTATCATGATTTTTCTGTGAAATTGTAGGACGATGGCTGCCACAAAAGTTCACGACAAGAGCAGCCGCAGTCATGCCATTTTTACAATTTACTTTCAATGTGTAAGTACTAACATGAATATTGAATAGTGACTTGTGCATCACATTGTTAATTTTATCTTTGTCATATATTTTATTTCCAACTCAATAACTTTACTTATGATGCTTTACATCATGTCATCATCTTATACTCTACATTATCATCAAGTAATAAGTAACAAGGTGATTTTACATTGTGGGTTCATTGCACGCTTTCAGAAACGGATTACAGATTCATTTTAGGACATTACTGAGTACTGACCCTTGTTCTTGTTCAGTGCAAGCTTAACTGACTTGTTGTGCTCCCATGTGAGGCGCGGTGGTGTAGTGGGTATGTTCGTCGCCTTGCAGCCGAAGGGTTGCAGGTTCGAATCCACCTCAAGTCGCCGCGTAGGGACCTTGGGCAAGTCCTTCACTTGCAATTGCTCAGCACTTCGGCGTGAAACTTCGATGCAGTGTCCGCTCTGTAGTCGGGAGCGCCTCTGAGTAGGGGGCTTGAAGTGGCGCTATAACAAGTGCACATACAAACATACAAACATTTAATGTTTATATTTATTTGGTGCATGGATGATTTTGTTTAATATTTTGTTTTCGCTTTCAGGCATTACTCGATGAACAGTTTCCAAGCAAGACGGTCAGCAAGATTAACATGGTTGATTTGGCTGGAAGGTGAGCTTAGCAGTGATTCATTTAAGATCGCAGCTAACTGCTGAAGTGCAGATTTTATGCAGCTTAATATTATTCAAGTATGCACAAAGGATAAATAAATTGATCTGATTCTTGTTCTGTCTATCAGTATGCAGGAGGTAGAATGCTTTACCTGAATTTTAAACTTATTTTGCTGTAAAACTAAACTTATGATTGTTCTGTTCTGTGTGATATTGTAGCATTCTTTGTAAATCTTCCACTTTTATTCCAGACTTCCAGTTGAATTCTTGTAATATTTCAGAAGTGTATTAGATGTTTATAAAACTTTATATGCGTATATAATTTATATGGATAGTTTGGATACAAGGGCATACTATTCATTTTATTAAATGGTTCGATTTTTGAGCATCATAGTTGTTATGACTTATGCTTGCATTTCTTAGAGTAGATGTGCACTGTGCATGTGTCAGGGCTTTTATAGAGCACATTCTTAAGACTTTTAAAGGCACTGATGTCAAATGTGAAATGAAAGTCTACAAATTGCCGCTATTGCTCATATGATTGATTAATGTGTTGTTTAGCGAAAGAGCAGATGCCACAAGTAATTTTAACAAAGATCGTCTGAAGGAGGGCTCACTCATTAACAAATCGCTCACCACGTTAGGCAATGTCATCCAAGCTCTTGGTAAGCATATGGTGATGAAAATCAAAATGTCATACCTGCTTAACACCAGTCTGTATCCTGGTATCTACATTGATTTTTATATTGAACATTAGTACTGTAAATTGTTGTGCATACGTAGCAGACTGCTTTCCCTAACTTTTAAACTGTTTGTCTGACTTTCTTATGAACTGTTTGTTTCACTTACTTATAAACTGTTTATTCCTAGATCAGTATCAATGTTTTGTTCTCTTCGTAATGATTTGACATTTCTAAGCATTTCAGGGTGTAATCACAAGATGCTAGTAGATTGACCAGGGTTTTTTCTAATTGCTTTCTTGTCTGTTGCATTTGCTTGTGTTTGAAATTACTGGTAATAAATTATGATCCTGCATAATATGCTCTATTTCTGTTAGCCAAAAGATCAGTGATGTCTTTTTGGGACAGTCCAAATGCGCTTTCGTCGAAAGATATTTCAAGTGGCCAGCAGTCCACTGGATCCTCTTTTCCAGTCGCAAGACGCAGGAGCATCTTCATTCCGTACAGGGACTCCGTGCTGACCTGGCTGCTAAAGGACAGTTTAGGTGGCAATGCCAAGACCATCATGATAGCCAGTCAGTATATACAACAGATCTTCGTAATTCTTCAATTGTTTGGATTGGTTACCATGGTGACTGACAGAAAAATCTGTGTGTTGTTATCTGCCTTATAATTTATTCAATAGACAATGCTTTTTTGTGTTTTCTGTAGCTTAAGAAGTGTCGTGCAATTTGCAAGATTTCTAGGCATCACACAAAGGCTGCATCGGGAGAAATGTTGTTTTACGGTATTATATCAAGTAGACCTGTATCTTATGTGCTACTGTTATCGTATACTTGATCATGTAAGTAGTGGATCTTTACAGTGACTACAGCGTCAAACAAGCTATCTTACTTCACTTACTTGCATGAGCATTCGGACAATTGTTCGTTTGATGCATTTAGCTATTTCTTTATAATGGTACCTGTTCAGAAGCCTTTAAAGATACTGCGATGGAATGCATGTACCATTAAAAGGATTACATGCAGTGTTGAAGACTGTTGCATGGCTAAATGGTGTTGGTTGCCTCTGAAGAGAAATGGCTTTGTTCTAATTATTGAAGACATTTAAAGAAAAAGGACTTAAGAGATTTATGAGACAAAGTTTGACTTGCCAGATGTTATAAATGCAGCTTTGAATGGATGTCATGCCAGATGGTTGGCCCTGCAACTGAGAAAGATAAATGCTTCTAATGCATATGACCTGAAAAGTGTTCTAACCTCAACTGTTCTTCTTGTTACAAGTGTATATCGTCTTTAGTTGCTTTAAACAGTACAGTGATGATAGAAATCTGATGGTGGATTTTTAAAGTCAATTATAAATGAAGAATAAATGCTTGATGTTATCTGAGCTTATTAGCAGTACCTTACAAGTACCTTAGCAACTAATTTGCTTGCTTTGTGTATTCGTTATATTATAGCTATATCACCGTCTGACATCTGCTACTTTGAAACAGTCAATACACTTCATTATGCTCAAGGAGCAAAGACGATTATTAATAGACCAGTTGTTAACGAGGTTGGTCAGCTTTTATTTTCTCACGGTTTCACATTTGAGAGTTTACTTGAACTTTATTCTTGGTTTTATCTTAACGTTTAAACTACTATGTTCTGCGTTGCCTTACTAGAACAGTGATTAGTGATCTTAGTAGGAGAGCATGCTTGCTATCAAAGTTTAATTTGACTTTTATCATTTTGTGATGACTTTAGACTCACTATTAGTATATTTATTTATTGGCACTCGAGAGAGCTGACACACGACAGCTGATTACAACGGGCTCAAGAAAATAATAAAGATGGAGTTCAACATATCAAAGTAATGTTAACTGGAGTGTTCATGATATAGAGCAAGTATTAACTAGTACATTATTTGAAAGACTATAGAATTAATTGTGCTAATTGCAGGATATAGGACATGAGGGATATAATTTCTATTGTCAAATACCATTTTATTAAATTAAGGCAACAACTGTAGCACATTGAACACAAAACAGACTAACAACATTAACATTAATGGTTAGCATAACAGAAAGAATAAACAGTATGTCATAAGAATAAACAGCAAAGGATCATGTACGGTTGAACACTTAAAGTGGTACACCAAAGAGACAAGTCCCGCTATCAGGGGGACCTTCAAGGGTAGTTCATGATTGTGAAGTCGATGATTTTTATACGTGGATGACGATTCCTTTTGTTTTGTAATGTTTATCAGGATCCTGTTGCTCGTCTCATACGAGATCTGAGAGAGGAGATTTCTCGATTGCAAGATTTGCTTCGATCACAAACAGTAAGCACAGTTTTTTATGTGAATGGTTTCTTAAAATTCGTTTATTTGTTTTTCTTCTGTGCCTGTATTTCTTTCTGCAGTGGCTGTAGTATGTATTATCTGTTTGTTTCTGCTGGTGCAGGACATTGTTTCTGATGTGGCAGAGTATTGTTTAAGGAAGTATTGTTATTGCAATTGCAGGTACTGTCTTTTTGTTACTGTTGGAGTTGATTTTGTCTGTGTTGCAAGGGTGTTGTTGTTTTTCGTTGTTATCTCTTGTTGCTGGTTCTATTTTAATTAAGAATCTTTTATATTAATATTTTCAGCATAGGGGCCTAATGTAAAGAGTTCTGCTGTTTTGTTTTCGGCTACAGTTTTGATATGCGACGTTCAATGGACTTAAATGGTGATGAACATTTTGTTTATATGCTAAATGTTGCTCGCAGTGTCATTGTAACTGTATTGTGGTTTATATTCAGTAACCAGGTGTATGTTTAGTTACGCAGTATATGTTAATTGGCTGAAGTGTGAGAGCCTGATGATAGAGAAGACATTTAAGAAATGCTCTTGGATGTTTGGTTACTGTACTAAAGAAATCCAGAAGTAAAAAAGCATACTATTTTGCATTTTAAAAAATTCTTTAGCATTTTCCTGTCATTACTTGCAGTCTTCTGTGTTATTTTCATATTTTGCAAATAATGACATTTCAGGACATTCAGAGCAATAAAGAAAAACTGATTAGCAAAAGTGTTGATGTCCAGGTATTCAGTGTTATCGTGACTTGCATGAGTTTCTTGCCTGTCTCTAGCCCGTGTTTTTTTTACACAGAGTTTTTTCTGGATGATGAAAAACTCTTTATAAAGATTTCTTTTTCGTAAAGTCAAAGTTTTGTTCTGATATTGAATTGTTCCATTAATGCTGAAACTTAGTTTTATAAACTTTTCTTCACACTCTCAAGCTGTTTGTTCATCTTTCTGTTGGTCCTAGCTCTCTTTATAGAACTTTCATTTTCATGGAATGCCTAATACACGTTGTTTGTTACACTTAAGCGGCAGTTGTGTGCATGTTGTTTTCGTCGAATCTTGTTTTCAGTTGCTTCTGCTTCAGTTTGTAAGATCATTGTAGTATCAGTTGTCTGTGCTGAAACACAGTGGAGTTGGTTTTCTTAATTTACTTCCTCTCTATAAATGTGAGGATTATTTGCGATTTATACTCTGTAGCATTTGTCTGTGATTGCCTGTCTTGCTGTTTGTGAAAACATATGCGTAATTATGATTGTCATTGTTCAAAACAACAAGCTTTGAATAAGAAGGGGGCATTCTGTTTATGATAAATAGCGATTTCCAAACTTATGTGTTAAGTTGCTTCTGTAATGTTTTTCTAGTTACAGTCAGGATCTTAAATTAGTGTGAAAATTATTGGGCTTATATTATAGGGCATTATTAGGACTATATTTTTTTCTAAATTTTCATTTTTCACTTTTTCAAGCTGAAGCCCTGTTGATTTGCTAATGTGGTTCTTTGTAGATTGTTAAAACTCATATGCTTTTTATCATAACGATCAAGTCGTATGTTTAGATTTTGGACAGTTTTAGCATGACGTTGGTTTGTTTTAAGAGTGGCATGGAGGAGTAATTAAGTGCTTGAGTACTTTTTACTTACAGTGCTGTTAGTAAAAGTCAGTATACTTGTTGAAATACATTATAGGCTTAATCACAGCTGATCCAACAATGACCCTCTGGAACTTATGTCTAATATACAACAGATCAACTGGACGAATGTTGCACGTTCTTTGGGCATGTCTAGTCTAGTTGTATAAAAACGATGTAATTTTTTAGGGATCAAGTGGCTGTGTATGAAAATGCACACCTATCAGTTGCATTATTGTGTCTGAACTGAAAATGTATCATAGCACAGATGTAATGAATTTTGACTCAAATATCTACTGGTGTTGGATTTTTTTATTTTGTAGTACAGTCGGTCTATACCATTTGTTTTTCAATATGGAGCAATGTTGTAGAAGTTTTTGGTTAATCAGATCAGATTAGATTATGGATTCATTTTCTAAAGCACTGATTTCCTTCGTACTGCCGCTGTGTTCGTATTTTCCAAACTGAAAAAACCTGTTTGCTTTGTTCAGTTAATTAACTCTTTTTTCTTTTTTCAGGTTGGTTCTAGCGATCTGTTTGGTCCAGAAAAGTTGGAGATTGCTGTGAAGTTGGAGGAGAGCAAAAAGCGGGTGTGTTCTATAAATGCTTCACTGAAAAATTAATGATGTGATCAGAGGATAGCTTCTGAGTTGATAAGCTTATGAGGCTATGGCAAATGAAGTCTCTGGGTTGCAGTTTGCATGTACTCAGAGAGCCATAATGAGCTTGGTCATTAAATTACAAGGCCAAGAAGTGCAGACTTCAGATCAGATTGACTCTCGTCGAGTTAATGTGAAAGATATCAACTTGCACAAGTTAAATTTAGTCATTCTTATGTTTATTACTGTTAATTAAATTAGCATAAATATTTTAGTATTTATTTGTATATTTATTCATAAGCTCTACAATCTACATAAATATGTTGGAATGTCAGTCCTTTGTTGTCACCATCATCCTCTAGTAATAAGTGATTTTAAAAATCTAGGGGTTTATTTTTATATTTCTTGTGAGTCATCCTTAGTAATACCTGTCAATTTCACTGTTGCAGGCTTTTGAGTTGACGAGGACATTTCTCGACCAGTGGAATGTTGAGCAACAGTTTTTAGAGGTAATTAGCAACAGGACTTGGGTTTAAAGTCAGGGACTTCAACAATTTAAATATCTAAGGGCACAGCAAATTTCTTGTTGTTTAAGTTCTTTATGTAAAAGCAAGTGGCAAAGTTTCTGTGCTTGAGATGCTAACAACTTTGATCTAATTTGTGAATGTTCTAATGTACTATTTGTGGTGTGATAAAGCTTCTTGCAGTTCCTTGCAGGTCATTGGAAAATAAATGGCCAACACCTTGCAAACAATTAAAATCTGGCAACTCAGTGGGCAGGTGTGGGTACTTATCTTGTATAACCACGACCACTACATGGTTACAAAACTGATGCATAATATTTGAACGACTCTTGGCCTTGCATAGATTGCCACTCAGTTTATCTTCAAAATCATGCTGCAGTGTCTTTGCAGCTGCATTATGACCAACTGGATTGCCAGATGTTAAATTGTTTGGTCGATTTAAGAGGTTTTGGTCATTCATCATCAAAGAAACATTTACTCCACAGAATAATGAGCTATTTTTCACTAGCTGTTTTCCACATATTGGCACTACATACAGATAGTGGCACATTGCTATAGTGATGCACTCAAGACTCAGTAACATTTGAAGAGATGTTTACAGAGAACTTTTGTCTTTGTGTGGTAGTCTGGCGGTCTGAGCATCAAGTGTCTAAACCGAACCAATTCATACGGTGTATCCGTTGACTCAAAATATCCTCATCTTGTTTGCATGGATGATGATATCCTCAACACTGGCATTGTTCTCTATCAGCTAAAGGTATCTAATCAAATCAAATTTAGTCTTTTGACCTCTGTTACAGATTTAGGCTTCTTACTCTTTCTGTTCAGCAGTTCAGGTTAACCTCTCCAATGGCTATGATAGTTCAGTATTATGTAGGATGCAGAACAAAGCACGTGTTGCTTATTTAAAGTAGCTTTTAGAAGTTTAGATGATCTTCACACTGTGATCGAGTAGACAAATTTGTTTTAGGTTTATCTCTATTGCAGATGTGATCTATCTTATCTTAAGGTGTTGTAGTTGATTATGAAGGTATGCATTGAACACTGCTCTACTAATTAGTTTTCAGTGTCCAAGTCGATGGCCTTGGCTGTCACTGTTGCTTAGATGAAAAAGATTTATAATATTCTTCAGGTTAAACGAATTCATAGTACTAAAATATTTTATGAAGCTACAAGTGTTGAAGTGTATGACATTCTTGGACGTGCATTAATATAGCATAACGAAGCGACAGGGCGAGACTTTATCGTGGTTGGAAGTGTGCTTGAAGATGGTGATAATGAGTCAGTGCACATGTGCTAGTGAAGAAGATCATTAGCAGAAGCTGCCAAATGATTTTCATGACATTGTTATTGCTCTGGACATTGAACCATTTATATAGTGCTATTTTTAGATGGTCCTGATTTTATTAAATTCTTTTTTGTCATATTTTGTCAGGATGGTGAAACGAAGGTTGGCAACGAAGATGCAGAAGCTTTTGTAGACATTGGTATGATCCAGATTTCTTTATCTATTCTGTTCTTTTCTCAGCCATCCTCGATGCGAGGGTCGGCCGCGTCGTGTACAATCATCCTCCATTGATGCCTATTCTCTGTTTATCTATTGACAGTTTATAATTGTAATATTCGACAGGTCGGTCCTACACATTTTATTTCAACTACTTATATATATTTGAAACTTACCTTAATTTGATATATGATTCTTGTGGATGTTTCAACGATACTCTAATATTTCTGATGGTTCTGAATATGTTGTGGTGTTTATCTTACAGTACCACTGATTGTGTTACATTGCATTGTAGTCCTGAACAGTGAAGACATTTTGTCAGAACACTGTGTTTTCCGAAACATCAACAACGAAGTTACGCTTGAACCAAGACCTGGAGCCATTGTCCGAATAAATGACCGACACGTCACAAAACCAGTCCGACTAACCCAAGGTGCACCACCACTCAATAAATCATTGAATCTAGAATTGTCTCTGGAGTTTGCCTTCAATGATATGTCATTTCTCTTTCATCAACATGTTAAGATCTGTCTGTACTGTTCATCATCAGCTTAAACCTATTTTAATTGTTATGTATTTCTTATCAGATCTTATTTTTAGAGATGTCTAGCCATGTTGAGTTACCATTCAGGCTGAAGAGTTCTGAGAGGTGTTTGCACCGTGACTTTGTTTGTGTCACCAATGCAATCACATATATCACAAGCCATTGCCGGCGGATGACACAGTGGGCTATTCGGGTTATGCTAAATGTTACAACAATAACACTAAAATCCAATAACGTTATTTTGCATGGGGTTGGCAGAATCGAAATTGCAATTACATATAATACAATGGAAGCTTAGACACAATGTGGATTTCAACTCGATTTTCTTTTGTTTTGACTAATTCTGGCACTATGCCTAAACCTGCATTATGTTATCTCTAACATTGTTTGAAACTGGATCATTTTACAGGAGATGTCATTTTTCTTGGATGCGGTCACATGTTTCGATATAACAATCCACAGGAAGCTGCTGAAATTCGAGAAAAAAGACGAGTAAGTCTTTACCCAGAAAATATTTTAACGCTATTTACTAGCTGTATGTAACCTCTGTTTTTGTGATATAATTTGGAATAGAGTTGCCGTAATGCCTGCCTGACTCTCCAGATCTTGACCGTCTGCCTATCAATTTTGCTTTTATTCAGCACCTGTAAAGAAGCTGGTTCCTGCGACTTTGCTTTTTTGGGTGCTGTAGAAATCTCGATATTACGATTGTGAGTAATCAAGTTGTTGAATCTTCTCTTCTTCTTTCTCTCTTCCGTCAGTCATGTGACGACGATGAGGCTTTCACATGACTCCTCCAGACTTGTCTATTTCTGATGAGATCCTTTGCTCTTGGCATACTGGTATCCATCATCTTCAGATCCTCTCTGACGTTGACTGGTTTACGACCTGAGTGGCCCTGCGTCCACCACCTGATGTACAAGTTGTTGAATAGGGTTTCATTATCTAAACCAGGGGTGTCAAACCTTTTTTAGTGGCGGGCCAGTTTGAACATCTTCTAACAAGCCGCGGGCCAGTGTGAACATTTTCTAGCAAGTGGCGGGCCAGGGTGTCGAAGCTCTTGAGCAAAATTGGGTAGTGATCTGAGAGGGAGCTCTGGGTTTGGTCAGGCAATTCCCAGAAAAGTCCAAATATTGCGAAAAGATCTTGATTCAATGTCCACTTTTCGCTTCTTATTAGGCTAAATTTTGGCAACATTTTAAATAATTTCTTAATCTTTAGGGAAGGCTCCGCGGGCCAGAAAAAAATCGTCGGCGAGCCAGAAATGGCCCGCGGGCCAGCTCTTTGACACCCCTGATCTAAACAATAGCCAGTGAGGCATATGATGCCGACCTGATTGTTCTGATAACTCATATTCATATTCATAGAAGACTAAGAATCTTTTCAAAAACCTTCTGTGATCTTTCTGTACATTTGCAAAGACTTCTATGCTGTGAGTCATGCTATCTTACCAAGGAAGTGTGAACTACATTGGATATGGTGGTTGTTCTGGTTGTGGTGGCAGTGACATGGTCATGGTGGTTGTGGTCATGGTCGTGGTCATGGCGATGGTTTTGGTGTTGATGGTTGTGGTGTTGATGATTTTGATGGTCGTGCCTTCTCGTATGTTTGACTGTCCTCCTGGAACAGTCTGCCGTTGCACTTACCGGTACTTATTGTTTCCTCTGACCACACACACACGCACGCATGCACGTCCACACGAACCACACACGCGCGCACAATGCGCGCGCACACGTGAGGCATACATATGCTAACTGTCATCAAATGTGCTTGATTTTATCTGTTATATAATCACAGGCACAGTAGCTTTATGAATTAAAATGCAGCTTTATGAGTTAAAATGTTGAGTATTGTCATGCATGAGTTCCAAGGTGGTTGTTGTGTCGATAGTCATGGTGAGAATAGTGAATATATTAATTAGCTAATTTGCAAATTGCTTAAATATACTTTGAAAAATTCTGATTAAAATTGTATATAAAATCGTCAAATATATGATACCTAAATTGTGCTATGATTCAGAGTGAGTGACATGGAACCTGCCATTAACTAAATTGAATTAAAGTATGCCAGTTGGAGCATGTACCAGTCGTTTTTACACAGTGCAGCATGACGTAATAGGAGTTTTAAGTAGTTCAGAAATCAGAAGACATTCAGTCTTCAAGTTGAGAGTTCCTGGCTTTCTTTTAAGGGCTCTGATAGTGTAAACTGAATCTGTAATATCATTCAAAACACTCTACAAGCTAAAACTCTTACACTGAAAATTTCTGCCCAAGTGTTTCTTTGGTCTCTTAAATAATTTATATCTGTGGCCTTCAGTCACCTTTCTTTGTCCTAATTCAAGGACGCTGTCTTTAAATGCAATGCCTCCTATCAGATAACAATATGAGCTTCAATTAGGTTTCCTCATGGCCCCTCCTTTCTCCAGTGTTGTTGGCCATCCTTTTTGCCCACCTTGGGTGTGCACATATCTGCCCATTCAGCTGAAGAGGATTGTAGACGCTAAGTGAGTGTTTGGTTTGATCAATCTTAGGATTAAAATACATGGTCACATATGCTATGGATTTTGCCTGCTGGGCCATAACCTGTTATCAGAGTCACTGACCGTAACCGTGTGTTTGCAGTGACAGGTACGTGCGTAAGAGCAGAGCATTGGCAGCGGAGTGTTCTGCGATGGTGGTGGTTGCAATGCCACAGTGGCAGTTGTTGCAGCAGTGCCTGCTGACTTGAATCAATACATTCCGGTGTGTGTATGAAGCCGGCGTCGTGTGTCTTGCTGTCATGGCAACACGGTGCCATTTTTGAATGGAATTCTCGTGGCGGCAGCGAAAGTCGTTCCTGGAAATCTGTCTGCTGATTGGTTTCCAGAAGGGTTTTGTCTTCTGTTAGGAATGATGCTTGCAGTTTGTTAGTCTGTGTTGCTGTGCTCTCAGAAAGGGATTGAAGCTGCTGGACCTACACTGAACTGATGTCTTTTCGGATTACACTGCCCGCCCCCGCTGGATGCTGCTTATCGATCTGGACATCGTATTTGCCATTCTTTGACAACTTCCTGTTTGAAGGAGCAAGAGTTATTCAGTGCTGTCTATTCGAAGTCTGAGATGTGTCAACAAACCGACTTGGTCTGATTCTTGTGGTGCACATTTAATGATATGCTGCGGTTGAGTTGTGGGGCGTAAGAGTTTATTGTTGTCAATGTCCGTTGAGAGTGCCGACAATGCCACTGGTACGTGTTACCTGGTCACCCGAGCCGAATTTATTTGACTTTGTAATCAGTTTCTGAGTGTGTTTGATCACTGCTTGTGAGGCAAGTTCACGCTGTCACTGGAATGGTCACTAACAATCACTGCATTTCACTTTTGATTTTCGACTTTAAGAACGCTACCTAATGTTCCTGCGGTTTTTTCGACAGCTGCCACATGATTTCCGAGCGTCGCAGAGGTGGAAGCATAGGCTGTCTGGCATAAGCTGTAACGGCTCTGTCAGGAAGGTAGTTGCGTCTACGTTTCTTACTAGAGTAAACATTCTCTGTTTACGTTTGAAATTGGTGCAGCATATTGGCTTATAATGTAAGACAAGATTGGCATATTTTACAGCCTTTGAATTGCCGTCAGTCAGTTTGGTTATTGATGTCAGCTGACTGAGGGACGTGTGCTCGTGTTTATTGTTTCACTTGTTGACCTTAACTGCCGCACGTAGGTGTGGTTGCTACGTGCTGATAACATGACTTGTTCAAGTCAAGTGTTATATTCAATTGTAGAAGCCGTGTAACATGAGGCATTTTTTTACATTGAATTCGGAATACATTTCAGAAAGACTTATAGAAGCCAATTTCAATTAAAGAATTTCATGGGGTTTCCCAGCAGATGATTCCTGGAGAATTTGGGGTTGTTTGTGAGGGCATAACTGTTATTTCTGAAGAGCCCTGGTCCTTTACAAGATTCCTCCTTTAAGACTGTGAAGACATAAGCTGCAACTGAACAGCTGATGTAAATTTGCGATTAGCATTGCTTTTTCTCAACCCTTGCATGACAAAGTAAAGAGAATCTCCTACCACAGGGTTTTGTAATAAAGGCAAAGTGATTTGAGGTAATGACTCTGTTAGGTTCAATTCTAGGCTCAGTTCAAGCAAGAACCATAGGCAGCAGGGGTCGGGTTACAATATTTGATCACATCAAACGCAGCCTGCTGAATTTGTGAATCTTTGATGTGAACAAATGTTTTCACGCAGGGTGGTTGCTTATTAAACAGGGTGGAGATGATTTAAATCGGCTGATTTAAATCATTGATTTAAATCACGATTTAAATCGGTAATAAAAATCACGATTTAAATCGAATAGTGAAGATAAATTTCAATCAATGCTTTTGTGCCACACAACTTGCAGGTTTGTTTCCTTTCACTTAGCTGCAGCAGTGCAGCTGCCAGTTAGTGCATTCAGCATGCCCAGCAGGCTGACTCATCTGGCTGCACAGTAACTTAACCACTTACATAGCGATCTGATTTCACAGTTTAACAGAACATTGACTTCTTCATTGGATTTAACTGATTGTTCATCGATCGCACCATTACTATTAAGTATACACTGTGTCCACGATAAAGTAGATCACACAATAAAGTGTCATAACTCGGTCAAAACGTTTAGGATTTGTCTGAAATTTTAAACACAGCAACAGTGACCATAGTTGCACGAGATCCTAAAACCGATTAGAAATATTCGCGTGTGTGTCAAATATATGATCGTTTAAAATGCAGCACCAAAAATTTGAACTTTCCAACATGGAAAACCTGAAAGGAAGTGAAATTCAGCTAAATATGGTGTTCCAAATGTCCACCTTGTTCACGGACACACGACCGTAGACGTAGACGCTACTGTTTGATGGTCATGTCGATGATCGCCTGGTTAAACAACTTCCAATCTTCAAACAGACGTGCCCTACGCCCACGGTTATCGATGTCATGAATACGCGTGAACGAAAATCACGCTCCTCCACCACATGTACTCCGGATCAAGATCTGGACTGCTGGACGACCACAGCTGCGGGATATGAAGCCGAGTTTCTTCCGGGACAGCTACTACACCACTACATCTACGGTCGTGTGCTCGTGAACAAAAATGACATTTTGAGCACTAATTAGAGCTGAATTTTGCTTCCTTTCAGCTTTTGCATGTTGGAAAGTTGCATTTTTCGGTGCTGCATCTCAAACGCTCATAAATTTGGCAAACTCACGAGTATTTCAATTCGGCTTTAGGATCTCGTGTAAATATGGCCACTGTTGTTGTGTGTAAAATTTCAGACAAATCCTACAAGTTTTGACCGAGTTATGACACTTTATTGTGTGATCTACTTTATCGTGGACACAGTGTATATACCACTTCAAAGGTGTTAATTTGTATTGTATAACTGCAAAACTAAAGAAGGTAATAATTGTTACCGAATACCAAATATCAGTTACAATAATGCATAGTGGCTTGATACCCACATGGAGGCAGTAAATCCAAACTTAGAACTAGTAGAAAGAAATCGGATTTAAATTTTAAAAATCGGATTTTTTATTTTTAGTTAAAAAAATCATGATTTTTATCAACCCTGTATTGTATAGCTGTAGAATTAAAGGCAATAACTCTTACCTAATGAAGCATGTGACTTGATACCGAAAAGGCACTACATACAAAATACGAACTATAAGAAAGAAATCCGATATAAATCGAAAAAATCCGATTTAAATTAAAAAAATTCGATTTAAATCAAAAAAATCCGATTTTTTGATTTTTATTAAAAAATCACGGTTTTTATCCACCCTGTTATTAAATCATGTTGCTGTCAGTTGTATGCGGAAATTCTGTGAGTTAATCAGTTGTCTGCATTAGCATTTAAAGTTGATTACCGGTACTGTTTGTG
>OX243819.1:21985956-22068456 GCA_945859605.1 Lumbricus rubellus | reverse complement strand
CCATGCCATCATGCACAGCCTAAAATTACTTGTTTAGGCTACATAAATGTATAGCCTACACAGCCTATTATATAGGCTACAACGAATGGTTTCTGCAGGTGTTAATCGATTCATACGGCAAATTCTATTGCTGGTTCAAATAAATGCATTGATTGATTGATTGATTTGATTGATTGATTTGATTTAGTGATTGAATGATTTATGCTTTACACGGCTGTGATCGGGCAGTCACGGGACCTGGTTGTGCTGGGTTATAATACTCAATTAAAGAAAGTTTACAAGCACGTACACTCTCATCTGCGGAGAATTTAGGAATGTTTAAATAGCGTCTTCCGAGATCGCCACAGCAAAACTCCGCCACTGGTTGCACTCTGCCAGTGCCAGTCCCAAGCCTGGATAAAGGAGGAGGGCGACACTAATCATCATCAAGGGTCCGTAGCTCAGTTGGCCGAGTCCTAGAATGTTGAAAATCGTGATTATGATTAATACGAATAGGTGTGTAGCCGATGTATACGTAATATACCGTCAATCGGTTGAGTTGCGTCGTAGCATTTTGCGCTGAGACCGATGCTGAACGGAGCTGCATCTGTCTTCCGAGCTGTTCCATTGTGAGATGGAAGCATTGTCTGACAGATGTTCGTGTATTCCAGCGGAACTCCTTCCGGATGTGACCACACCACAGCCAGACACGAGATAACAACCAGCAGTCGCTTATCCATCGTCCGTGTATCGGGTCGTTCGGCAGCTCAAGCTTTCTGTGCAGGTCTATGATGTTGTATATATTACAGTCTTAAACAAATAACAAGTACCAAGCACCATGCACATAACCCCTTGTTTTCGAATAACTTAACTGGCTTTTATAAATCCATCATATATCATCCATCCTGAAACCCGAACAGCTATTGTATACTTTGATTGCACTCCTGCGCCACCACACCGCCATCATCGCCATCATCATCATCATCATCATCATCATCATCATCATCATCATCATCATCATCATCATCATCATCATCATCATCATCATTATCGTCGTCGTCGTCGTCATCATCATCATCATCATCATCATCATCATCATCATCATCATCATCATCATCATAATCATCATCATCACGATTACCACCGTAATAGCATGCTAGCTGTCTCCTCGACTTGACCTCCACGGATTTTTTTACCTGGCAATGGAAGGACCAAAGCAACCTGGCTTTTGCGGACTTGATTTTGATATCGCACCTGTGAATAGCCTATACTGGTTCTTCCCAACTGAGCTTTTATGGGCGCTGATAAATTTTAGAAAATATAGATCTATACATTACATTGTATTACATTGTAGCCTATGTATTGCATTACATTGTCTCTTTTCTATGTTCTGTTTCCTTATATATAATATAGTTTTACAGGACCTACCTATGACTTCATTACACTTAAAACAACTATGCTGACAGCTGTACACGTGGAACGCACCGCACATGTACAATGTTGTACATGTATGTATAGTGGCCCTACTGCACTGATGTCAGGTTTAAAGGTCGACTGGTCGAGGCAAGGTCATGGTTAAATACGGAATTTCATTGTTGTATAATGTATACAGTCAATTAAAACGTTGCATCAAGCTACCTATTATAGTAGGCCTAACCTATACTGCGTGAATGTATGCAGGCCTAGGTCAACAGGCGAAATATGATCCAAAGATGCGTGAATTAGCATGAATTTTCATTTAATACGAAAGCCACATGTAGGCCTATGCGATCAATACTTAATTCATTTTGTCTGTTTTAGCTTTGAATTAATTAGCTACGGATATCGATGGATAAGAACTTTAAGAAGATAATAATATCATGAGCAGTTTGTTCGTCCATCTAGTTACATTCTTGGACATAATTATACATAGTGCTTATACAGTGAGTGCACGGCGTGTATGTATGCAGGGCCTACGTATGTATGTATGTATGTATGTATGTATGTATGTATGTATGTATGTATGTATGTATGTATGTATGTATGTATGTATGTATGTATGTATGTATGTATGTATGTATGTATGTATGTATGTATGTATGTATGTATGTATGTATGTATGTATGTATGTATGTATGTATGTATGTATGTATGTATGTATGTATGTATGTATGTATGTATGTATGTATGTATGTATGTATGTATGTATGTATGTATGTATGTATGTATGTATGTATGTATGTATGTATGTATGTATGTATGTATGTATGTATGTATGTATGTATGTATGTATGTATGTATGTATGTATGTATGTATGTATGTATGTATGTATGTATGTATGTATGTATGTATGTATGTATGTATGTATGTATGTATGTATGTATGTATGTATGTATGTATGTATGTATGTATGTATGTATGTATGTATGTATGTATGTATGTATGTATGTATGTATGTATGTATGTATGTATGTATGTATGTATGTATGTATGTATGTATGTATGTATGTATGTATGTATGTATGTATGTATGTATGTATGTATGTATGTATGTATGTATGTATGTATGTATGTATGTATGTATGTATGTATGTATGTATGTATGTATGTATGTATGTATGTATGTAAGTACGTAGCCTACGTACGTATGTATGTGTGTGCGGCGCTGTGCGCGTGCGTGCGTGCATGCGTGCGTGCATGCGTGCGTGCATGCGTGCGTGCATGCATGCGTGGGTCGCCCGGGCGAAAGGCGGCTGAGGGGGGGTCTGCCGCTGTTCCACTGTGGAAAATAGAGTGGAACTCTGTTCGTCTTCGCTGGACGACAATGGTCGACACATGACCCAAGGACCGTTCCCGCCACCGAATACCAGTCGGAGGAGATCTCGAGAGGGGTCGAGAGAGAGGCTTGAGAGATATTGTGGCACATAATAATATAAATATAGGTCTACACAGTTGAAAGTCGGACAGTCAAAGGCTAAAAATAGAACGAGCGATTAAGATTAAGGGTTGTATGACGTGGGCCGTGTAATAGACCTCCCTGCCCATGTCTTTATAGAAAGCGATAACCATCAGGACTCTGTGTAAAAGGGCGGTTGAAGTAGGCCTATGTCCATTTCAACCACGATGTAAGATTCTTACATCGTGATTTCAACCATGCCTCTAATAGGATACCGCAGAACTGAACAGGGGAGTACGGTAACAGTCTTGACCCCAACTACAGCTGTGACACACACAAAATAATCTCGAAGTGCTGAGCACTTTGTCCCTTGAATCAGATCAGTCGTGTTTACGTCACCGAAAGTCTTATATGTATGTATGTGCACTTGTTATAGCGCCCCTTCAAGCTCCCGCTACTCAGAGGCGCTCCCGATGCAGAGCGGACACTGCATCGGAGTTTCACGCCGAAGCGCTGAGCAATTGTAAGTGAAGGACTTGCCCAAGGTCCTTACGCGGGGAGATGGATTCGAACCTCGGACCTTCCGGCTCCAAGGCAACGACGCCACCACTAGACCACCGCGCACCACAGCCCCACTTTCTAAGTGCCTTTATAAGCTTATAAGCTCGCTACTTTCATTGGTCGTTGGTGCCGATCTTTTATTCGGTCCTAACGCTCGATTTTATAGGCCTACACTCGAACCAACAACGCACCTTGAAGCAAAATACTAATAGATTTCTATCACATGAATAGCATTAGGCCTATAATAAGTAGCCTATTGTGGAATAGGCCTACAGTTAATTGTTTTATAGCCTAGGCCTACTTGTGTAGTCTGGAATTATACACCCAAACGACGCTGATGCTGTGTAGAATAGGCCTACACGAACCAGACTGTAATTAATTTCTGTTCAATAGCGGATATACATGTATATATAGCCTATATACATAGGCATATATATATATATATATATATATATATATATATATATATATATTTATATGGCAGAGGAGACAGAGGCAATCCGGTCATGCGCCGCCCTCCCGGACCTCATCTCAGACTTTGCTTCTATAGGATATCGGTCTACGGTCTTGAAACTCCGAACTTCGCTCCCGTTTGTCTTTGTTTCTTCACGTTCATGCAGAGCCTACTTCTACTTTGGCCTACTTCCTGCTTGTACTGACCGTACAACTATTCAGGTTTCATCCATTGTTATTACGTACGATGGTACGTCCTATCTATGGGCTCAACGGCTCATAGAACTTGCTTATCACGTAAGATGCACAATCTTAGACACGTGTATTCAATAGCAATTACTTTACCGCTAGGCCTAACAAGTTTAATCGACAGACCAGTACAACTATCCTATAATTTTTATAGGAGATACACTCAGTCACTATGGATTCTGTGTCCATGCATATGGCCGAATTCTAAGGGCTGCATGCGGCGAGACAAGCTACATGTATGTCGGGCGTAGACTCTACACCTAGATTAGCCTGGTCATCTGCATACGGTCCCGTGACTGGAAGCCAGTGCAGTGTGTCACGCATACAGACTGCAGAAACAGAGGCGTATTTCGGGATGCGGGCAATTGGGGCCAGAACAAGGGTCAAGTCTAGGCCTACCATGCATGATTGAGCAGCAATAGACACCTATCACTCAATTTAAAACTAGAATTTCTGCTTAGTTGTCATCTCTAGCAATAGAAACCTGCTTATCGCGCAATATATCGTAGGGCCACAAAATCTTGCAAGTAGGCCTTTCATATAGGCCTAGGTCTATAGCAATGTTATTATGGCGGTAATTGCTATAGGCCTAACAGCGGGTTCGAATTAAAAACTAGATACTCTAAGTTTGATTAAAGGTGCAATTAAGTTTGTAGTGACAGTTCGATCTGTTTGGAGAAACAGTAGGCCTATAGGCCAATCAACGTACAGGCACACCGCACAGCTAATCGAACAATCTGGACAGTGGACAAGTCGTTGCAGACAATTTTAATACCCCTAGGCCTTATAGGCCTAGGCCTCATTGATGAGGAAGCGGCGGCTGAATCTATTTGGACATGTGGCCAGGCTCCATCCGGACAGTGACACCAGACGGGCTCTTGCAATGGTTGCTCCGCTGCAGTGGAAAAGACCTCGAGGGAGACCCAGGAACACCTGGTTGTCTTGTATCTCGAGAGACCTACGGAACATTAGCATACCTGAGGCTATGAATCTGGCGGAAGATCGCGGTCTCTGGAGGGAATTTGTTGCCGCATCATGCAACGCCCCAGGAGGGCATGCTCCATGATGATGATGATGATGATGATGATGATGATGATGATGATGAGGCCTTATAGGGAAGACAATAAAAGTAATTAGGCCTATTTGCGTTTCAATAAGTTTACAAGCTGCTCCTTGACAGGCCATTCTATAATCTTCCTAATAAAACGAGGTGGCCATGACTCACAAAGAAGACAAACCAGGGAGCACCAGTTCAACTCTCTGCAGCTGCTCTGGTGTCTGACTCGGTGCGAAACTCGTTAGAACATATTCTGAGTTTTCGGCAAACAGCTGGATCCCTTCTGGTCCCTCAACTCGACCGTCACTGCCCTGCTGGCTAACAGAGGAGCAGCAGGTGCTGTCCAGACATGGCATGAAACCAGGTAGCCTACCCTCTATTAGCACGACGTGACGACGTGGCGGTTATCTTTAACGTTAAAACTTTAGCACTTTAGCATGCAGTCGGCTCACGCTAGCTGCCATTTAATAGTCAGCATCATGGTATAAGCACAGATCTATAGGCTAGATCATTGGTATGGTATTGGTTAGGCCTATTCCACTACAGAATCTATTGCTGTGACCCAAACAAATATAGAGTTACTAATTTATATACTAAACCTTACAGACTGGTCCTCTATTCGACTAGCGTCTGCTGAGAAGTTCTTGCTATAGTCTTTTCATCTGTATGCTCTGCCACTTCACGTTCGCATTTGCCCTATCAAGACTGTCTTTCGATCTAACTGGAAACTTACCTCACCATGCGGTCTATATATAGCATAGGCGGAGACCTGGTCCAAACTTTGGGGGGGACGGACAAGCGGCCGAAAGTCGATTGCTGAGGCGCGAAACGCCGAGTTGGGAGGGGTGAGGGAAGGTTGATTTTAAAGTCCACATCTAATTGTAGCATTTTGGCTGTCATCCAAAATAAAATAAATATCCATTTTCTCAGTCCTGATAGAAGTAGTTCAAACTGTAAAGGTTGCATTAGACACCTGTTTTAAATTACCACAAATTTATATAACCATGGAATGTGCCAAATTTCTCACAACTGCTTTGCAAAAAACTATCGAAGCATTATATACAGAGACACCTCTGTAATGTATTCAACCAACAAAATATATAAGAAAAACATGCATTTTTTAAATTCATGATTAAATTCTTTGCGCTAATTTATTATATGAAAATTGTGTTTAATAGAAAGACACGGATAGAAATGAAAACCTACCCATGTCTAATTATTATATACCTCCTAACATAGCATACCAAAGGAAGTTTCAGAACTGCTAGTCTCTTTCTCAACCGTTTGATCCTCCCTGGTTAAAAAAACTGCCAATCAGATGACAATGGCTGTTTTAAACCTATTTTTGCTGCGAAGATGTGATTTTACAACTGTCTAAGTCCATGATAACTGTCATTTTTTAGAACTACACATCGTTGTAGAATTGCACGTTAAAAAGCCCTGCCAACTCTCATTATGCACAGCCTCCGTCCAAGAGACCCAATCGTGGGCAGAGTTTGGTTTCCAATCTTTGGTGGGGGGGGGGGCTAAAAAAATTGGAGTTTGGTTGTGAGGCCAAGACTTGGTCCAGATTGAGCAGCTGTTAATTATTTTCTCGTAAAAAAGGTAATGACCGTTTTTAGTCATCGACTTTAATTGAATTCTCATAAAAACCATATCATTTGGCGTAAAAACTTTTTTAGTCGTCGAATTTTATTGAAATATCACAAAACCATACTATTTTCCGTAAACACCGTTTTTAGACATCGAGATTAATTGAAATCTCATAAAAACATACTAATTTCCGTAAACACCTTTTTTTAGACATCGAGATTAATTGAAATCTCATAAAAACATACTGTTTTCCGTAAACACCTTTTTTAGTGATCGAATTGAATTGAAATCTCATAAAAACATATTGTTTTCCGTAAACACCTTTTTTAGTCATCGAATTGAATTGAAATCTCATAAAAACATACTATTTTCCGTAAACACCTTTTATTGTCATTGAGCTTAATTGAAATCTCATTAAACCGTACTATTTTCCGTAAGCACCTTTTTTAGTCATCGAGTTTAATAGAAATCTCATGAAACCATGCCATTTTTCAGGACACGCCCGTTTTAGTCATCGACTTTAATTGAAGTCTCATAACAGCCATACTACTTTCCCGGACAAAAAGCTTTAGTCATTCGATTCAAGTTTCGTTCGTGAAAGATTCTTGGGGCTAAAGATACCATTTTCCTTGTTGCAAGCCTGAATTTGGGCCTTCTTGGGGGGTTTGAGCCCCCCTTAGCTCTTAATAAACTCCGCCCATGTACCCAATGATGGTCTATGTCACATTGTTCGTTTTCAAGAGGAAAAATAAACAAAATGCTTACTTACTTACGTATTTACTTTCCATATTATTTTTAGTGTTGAACGTGACGCTGATTCGAGCCTAAATAGTAGTTTTATATAAATAGGGATTTTAGCAGAAGCCGATCTGACGTTGTGAGTTTGTGACGTTGGATGGATGGATCCGATTTGACCAGGGTCTATGACAACAGAGGCCGTTACCCTGGACAGAAATTTGCTCGGCATATTGCAGCACCTATGAGCAAGGTACTAGACCAGATTTCAGTAAGTTTATGACGTTAGATGTTGACCAAGCTTTTATAATAAGTCAAAAACGTCAAAAGAGGTGTCGTATCTATACAGTATAATTATCGAAAATTATTCAACGTGGGACTAAATTAATGACTTTGGTTAGAGACTGGATTGCTTTGGATTTCATATATTTTACTTCATTTGCAATTTTTTTTACTAGTTCTTTACTGAAGAGTGTGTACATGTCCTGACGCTTGAACATTGGGGGGGACGAATGCATGGGCCGTCCCCCCCAACGCCAACTTTGAGGGGGACCGTCCCCCCTGTCCCCCCCTAGGTCTCCGCCCATGATATATAGGCCCACATAATACGCTATATATATATATTATATATATTTTATATATATATTTTGCACGAACCTTGTTGTTTGCCCGCTTTCAGTGTTTATTTCCAAACTGCCTAAGGAGGACGTTGATAGTTTACCATAATTACAGCTATTAGAGAATTAATTAGGTCTGCAATTATCACGTGACGCTAATGAACATGAACACTAGGCCTACTATACTTTTCTATAACTAGTGTAGCTTACATGTTTAGGTCTGCTTTGACATTTGGGAAGAGGGAGGAGATGGAGTAGGCACCAAAAACAGAAACTTCCCAAGCAATGTCGGGTAGCCTACATCAGCTAGTTTTATGTACTGTAATATGTAATGCTAAGAAACTATGCTGACTACTTTCATATTTTTTATACAAATATCTGATGGATCCGTGCAACCATTAGCATACTGTAAAGCGACCCACACAGGGGTAGCAACTCACAGGTTAAGGACCACTGTTTTAGAGCGACGTGTAAAGAAACATTAACAGCCTTTAACAATGTCAAAATGGTCCAAAACTGACCACATCCTTTTATTGACCGTCAATTTAAGTGCAGTTCTATGTAAGACAAACTGGTTTTCATCAAATCAAAACATTCAATCGCATCATAATAATTTTGCTGTGTAAAGCGGCTAAAGTCAGTCAGTGCTTCATAAGCAATTTAGATATTCATCACAACACAATTAAATTTTGCCCATAATATGCGGTAAATAAAAAAAATTCCTTGAATTGCTTTTCCTCCATGTCTGCGTACTGTAGTGCGAACATGAATACATTTAGTAAAAAAATAAACGATAAGACGTAAATGTTTTCAATGATTTCGAGTCCGTTTCGCAGACATCTAAAAACATTCATTTATGGATACATTAGACATCTCCTTTAACCCTTTACCGACCTATGGTATAGGATTTCCCTGTACCATTTACTACACTATGGCCAGTAAAGGGTTAAACAGATCAAAAGCTCGATTATCTCTAAGGATGCAAATCAAGACAAGATCGTTAAAGAAAAGAAGAATATTATGAATTCATCCTGAATGCAAGATTCCATAAAAAACTTTCGCGTAATAAAATGATCAATTAGGCCTACATTATACTTAAAATGCATAATGCAATCAATTGGAATATTATTACTTCACATTGCAATGTGCAAACGATTGTGCAGTGATTCTGCTGGCAGTCGAAAAACATCGAGCTTACATTTTTTATTTAAAAAATAGAAAGAAGTGTTACAAAATATTAAAACCTTTCAGGAAGTCATGTACAGCACCCACAGAGGCACGGAAAATAAAGGGAAAGCGGGTAAGATAGCTGCTAAGCAAGAAGATAAATGTCGGATATAGCACATGTATGCAAAAGTCCGTACAGCAATTCAAACAATCAGTGATGAGACAACCAAACCTATAATTAATTATTGTGTATGCAATGTTAAGAAAAACAAACTTGTACAATTAGGCTTTACATAGTTTTAAACTGTCACAGTGTCACACTGACATATAAAGTTAACTACAGTGAGTGCAGTCACTGGAATTAAGTGCGTAATTATGCCTGAATGCTGAATCTCAGACACTATTATACACCTCAATTAGAAAAGCAAGAATCTGACAATAGTTGCCTACAGACCTGAATTTAAGTATGAATCAGAGTCAGATCAGCATCATTATTAAAAGAACACGGCATTAAAGCAATTTTACTGTAACACCTGATTTACATGGTACATATAAAAATTCAATTACATTACAGTATTCACCTAAGAGCAGTGCACAAGTGCAGTGGTGCTGTTTCCCAACTTCGGTTGTCACTAATCCTGATAAAAGAGCAACGTTGTTTCTGCGAAAAACACTGTACTAGTGTACTATCGCCATTGACGTAAGAAAAAAATCTTTTAAATCTAAAGTACTGTAGAAATAGTCACATCACTGTATCTGAATACAAGAACGTTGCTGATAATTTCAACGAAGAGACAACCGGAAGAAAAGGCAGTTGCCATTGTCAAATGACTTATTGTAAGCGTGCCTTGTTCTAAAAATATCAAAGTTGGAAACCACTGCACTAGTGCCACAGACAATGAGGTATACAGCTAAATGACGAGGCATCATGATACTGCTCTCCTGCTCGCAATAGTCTACCATGCACCTCAATTAACAAGAGGCACTGTCAGAAACCGCTGGGCATCATCAACTGCCAGAGGACATCATACATTGATGCAATCCTCTATGGGATAATTCCTACTTTCAAGGTTTACCATCTCTTCCAAAATCGAATAGACCTACTATCATCAAATCAATGCAAAACATGATGACTCCAGCAAAGCAAGTAAAAGTGACGGGAGTAATCCAGTACTTCAGAATCGCATAAAACATCTCATTTAACCCTTTACCAACCAAAATGCAGGTTATTGTATTGGAAACCCACAACACATTCGGTCAGTAAAGGGTCAATCCTTCAACAACTAAAGGAATAATTTCCAGTAGCTTTTATTACACACTTGTCGTTGCAGTGTGAAACACGACGGCAAAACACACCATCAAAGGCCTAAAATGTACCGGTACACAAACACTAAACATACAAAGAGAAAATAGCACCTGCCTAGATGTAAGCAAGACCCTAGCCTTAAGGTGAAATTACATAATCAGTAACTAGCATGTAGCAACCAAAGAACACTTAGTTTTCAATGAATCATATAGTCCCACTAAGATGCTGTTAGAATAGTTTCCCTGATTGCTGGATATCTACGAATAGTTACCACAGAGGCTTTCAAAATGCTGAACAAATTGAGGCGACCGCAAACAAATTGACGCTGACAAATGAAGGACAGGGTCACAGCAAACAAGGCGGGAACACAGAATCTACTTCCAAATGCACATGATTTAAACCGCAGAGCAATTTCCAACACCAGACTGGCACCTAAATATTCCCAAAGATTTACACGCATGTAAAAGACGCTTAGCTGCTTACTGTACAACATGACATGCTGTATAGATTTATTGAGCTTAATTGGATCACAGGATTTAATCCATGTCAGTGAAGCATGACACAGAGGCAAGGCAAGCACATGACAAAAGACATGACACATGACAAAAGACATGACACATGACAAAAGACATGACACATGACAAAAGACATGACACTGTCATTGTCATTCCCAGATGCATCGTCGCACATGACAAAAGCAACCTAACACAATTCTTTTCATGCGCGCAAACGTCAACAAGGCAACATGATGCATTGCCTTTTCAGCACAGGATGCAGAACAGTAAGTAACTCTCTCCATCTATGCTATTCAAGTCAGAGGTCCTTTACTATAAGAAATGTAATGTCACTAGGGCTCAGGCTCTCGGAGCAACTGCCACAAAAAATGCATCAAAAGTATGCCAAAAAATTTAAACAACAAAAAGCAAAACGTAAGAAGAACGGTTTCCCACATTCTCACGCAATAGCAAAACTTGACGATACACTTATATTCCTATAAACATGAACTTATTTAACATTTACACAAAATTTATGTCTTCCTAAAGTTACTACATTCTTTTTCCAAAATGGAACAACAACCAGGACTTTGTGCTTGGAGGAATCACCAACATTAGTCTCACCATCAGCACAATTTTACTTGTAAGCTCCTAGGCTTCTGCTATCGTCAACAGCCACATAATCAACATGAAAAAAAACAAAGTAAAAAAGCAAATAGTTTGCCTTAGTTATCACATTTACACGACCGACATCATACGAAACAAACAGCAAAGTCCGAAAGAATACGACGAAACTAAGGATTAAATTAAATCTAAAAACAGTCATTGAGCGCAGAGCCCACGATAAAACAGCATGAATTCAACGGACTGCAAAGAAACAACAATGCTGCCTTTTATTTCACAGAAAAACCACCAAGAGAAGAATCTGTTCGTTACTGGCACTTTTTCGGAAATCATCCGAAATTTTTCAAGCGGCTTTCTCTGGCGAATTGCAGCAGCGGTCCTGAGGTGATGGTGACTTATGCTCGTCCTGACTGGACAGGTCCGGCGAGCTAGAGGCAGCCGTGCCAATCCCAGAAGAAAGGCTGCCAGTGTTCGACGAAACCCTTCCAAGCACCCGTGAGGAGCCGCCCAGGGTTCGATTGGCGTTCCCCTGAACCACTATACCAGTGAAGTTCTGCATTGCAGAACCCAAACTTGCAGTCGGTCCATACGCAGCAGCTGGTCGACCGAAATTAATGGCCGAAGTGGCCAGAAGCCTGGTGCTTGGACACAGCATTTGTGGGAGGGAGGTGGCAAGACGAAAGACGTATCGCGTTGCCCCTCTCTGCGGAGCGTCCCGTTGAAGGCGAGTCTTCAACAGCTGCTGGTTCACGTGGCCAAGCGAACCGCTCTCCCCATTCAGCGACATCAAAGGCACAGCGTTGCAGATAGCAGCCTGACTGACAACGACAGCAGCAGCCGCCGAGTCGCTGCCAACATTGCTATGACCGTGCGGCGGAAAAGGCATCAGATTCGGAAAGACGTTCTGAGACGAGCACCCGGAATTGACGGATAGATTCTGCGGCAGGCTGCAGAAGATTACCGGCCGACTTGAAGACGACATCGGCATCGTGGCCAGCTGAACAGTCGGAGGTTGGATGTTTACCTGCACTCGCTGAGAATAGGTAACAGGCTGGGAAGCAGGAGGTAGCTGCTGATTCACCTGAAATTTAGATGAATGTAATAGTGCCTGTGTGCTGAGAGACTGGCTGCCTGCACGAATCAAAGGGGATTGGCCATTTGCGTGATGAATGAAAATGGGGACTGCGGAATTTTGGGCAGCAGTAGGAGATCGATGAATTGCCATGGGAGTACTGAAATTCGGTGGAATACCTGACCCAGCAGACTGCAGAAGTACATTTCCCTCAGGTTTTCCACCCAGCATAGCAGCACGTAAGATCTGTCCACCGTTAGACGAAGCGGTAAGTGATTTACCATTCGATAAAGTATATCTTAGTACACCACCCGTCGTCATGGCAGCACCCGGCGAAACTGTCCGCATGTTGCCTCCTTCCGCAGTCATTGAATTCGGTTGAGATGATCCGAGTGTGGATGACGCAGCAGCGGCGGTGCTGGATGCTGTTCCAGTCATTTCCATCTGCATCCTTGAACTTGAAGAGGACCATTTCGGGAAGTCAACTTGATGCTCGGTGTGAAGCAGCTTCTTCTTGAAGTGCACGTCGAAGTTGTTTCTGTTTTCGTCGGCCGCACATCTCTTCAGACCTGACTTCGACGATTCCGAGATTGCAGACGCCAATACACTCGTTGCACCAGGTGTACACGTACTTTGAGAAACAGCCAGCGCTCTGCTACAGTTCGATAAGCAAGCTGGTTCTGAAACTGTGCAAGTGCGCTTCGGTTGTACAGCTGTACTGCACGCAACTGAAGGAGCACAAGGAACTAAGGCCACGCTGGTAACTAGTGGCAGCCCAGACGCACAGCTCGCCAAAGTGTCCAAGGGGCAGAGATCAGCAAAGGAGGTTGCCGAACTCGGTTCCAGTGACACACCACGATATGACGAGTAGGTCTGTAGAGTTGAACCTATCAATGACGTGCCAACGTGACCTGCCACCGGACCTGCAACGGCTACAGTTGCTGGCTGTATATCCCGAGTTGCCAGAGGCACTTTGCTCTGCACCATTCCTGATTTGTCACCAGACTTTTGAAAGACTAGAAATAGCAACAACAGCACCATAATTATTACCGGTAATATTGCAAAATAATTCCAAATTTTCAGTAGACAAAATTAATACCCTCTGGCACTTACAGAGCAGATCTGAGAATACAGTAAAGTAACCGAGCAGATATGAGAATACAGTAAAGTAACCATGCATGTATGCCTATGGCTATAGCATTCATTTTAGGAATCCCTCAAAAGCAGTATGATCATTGATCATGGCTGTTTATGACATCTTCACAGATGCATCTTCACGTAGCTGGAAAAGGAACCTTAGGAGAGTTAAACCCTTTCCAGCCGGAATTGTTTTGATACCTATCCTGTTAATCGGGTCACGGGTGACCCGGTCCGGCGGAAAAGGGTTAAAGGAACAGCTCGAATGTCAGTGGCTAGATGCATGTACCTGCTGACATTTATGCTACGACTAAAACAACAATGCCAAGACGTACAGTGCAGCTGCATCCAGAAGATAGGAGTGGCAAAACTTCCAAGTTATACTTCAAGTTGCATCAACACTCAGCAGCATACAATAGGTCCCACCCACAGAGAATTAATTCTCAAAATCACTTTTACAGAAAGCAGGCTTCCAATATCAGGACACACATACACAAATCAAAATATATCAACACTAAAACGGTATCAACGCCAAATGAAACATTATCAGTTGAACACTTAGAAGGACTTACCTGGTTCGGGAATCTGAGCGTACGCATGTTCCACCGCCGTTTTATTGTCCACCAGTCCATTAACCGGATGCTTAACCACGATCTGATTGTTTGATTCACAGCCGAATGAACCTCTTGCGACAGCTGGCAGGCATTGCTGTTGATAGACCGTGGATGGATGATGCCTTTGCACAGCATCGCTAAATCGATAACCAGTGCTTGGTACGGAGGAGAGTATCCTCTTTGTAACAAGCGGTGTCGCCGACATGGTACCCGCTGCTAGACTGTAGGGATGCTGCGACAACGTACCAGCGGTCATCGCAGACGACTGAGCAAACAGAAGACTAGCGTCAGACAGATTATCAAAACACAACTTCGTCGAAGCACTACTGGAATGTGATTGAGCGTCGTTGTCGTGTGACACAAGACACAGACTGCGGTCGCTAGCAGCAGACAATTCGCCAGGTTTACAGAGACAGCTGTCCGCTTCCAATATCTCAACCTTAGTACCACTCGACAGATTACGAACAGACTCCGCCGAGTCGGTGCTGCTGGAACCGGCGACGTACACTCCACTAACGTCGACAGCCAAAGGCGCCGCAGAACGACAATGCCTCACACAATCGGACAATTCACTTCTCGACTCGAAGGGCAGCAATTGCTCAGTCTTTGTTAGCACCGGTCTGGCATTCGTGTCGGTCGACTTTTTTCTGTTGTGGCAAGTCAGATCTTCGCAGTAGTTTAGCGCCCTGGCTGTCCGATACACTAAAGCGTCTTGTCTACTGCTGTCCAGCATCGTATGACTGTTTCCTGGCAGAAACTTAACATCCGAATCTGAACAAGTGTTCGCCATTTCGAATGTGGAAACTGCTTCTCTTTTAACTGCTACGAGACCTTCTGTGTCGTTATTTTTAGTGGCACCCAAGGATAACAGCACCGGAAATTTCCCATTGACAGGACTGTTAGTGGTCAACGTTTGCAACTGGTCGTCATTTCTCTGAATGCAGTCGATGAGTTGACGATAGTGTTCAATTTGAGCCTCACACTGCTGAAGGAGAACGTCTCTGTTTACGCCATTCTACAACAAATAAGCAAAACGGTATATCACCACATGTATCCAGTTGAATCCTTTTAATTAAGATTTTATTTTAATTAAGATTTTAGTTAAGTTAATTATTTCTCTATTAGAGTCTACTCAACCAATAACTTCATATAAGTCTGATAAATTTCGAGAGATTTCTCAGTCCAGCATTACTCATAAACAAGTTCTAACAGAAAGATAGAGTTGACCTAGGATAACTGGATACACATCCCTAATGGGTTTCCTTTCAACGTCCTATTTATTTATGAATCGATGAAGGACGAAAGACTAACCTGGTGATTCTTGAACAGTTTCACGTTATTCAGGTGCTCAACGTCCTTCTGCAAAGACAACAAACAAGACCGCAAGGTAAGGTAACCATGAAGAGGTAAAGTAAGAGTGAGATAGCATCACATGTAAGTAAAACGATAAAACTTGTGATAAAGTTTTGATAAAGATTTTAAAAATCACAACTGTCGCTACTTTCCCAAATGATAACAGTATTGTAAATATTGCAATATTCATTTATTTATTTCTCGCATTTGCTATGGCGCTCCGTCAAGCCTCTCTACTCAGAGGTTCTCCCAACTACAGTGCGGACACTGCATCAGAGTTTCATGCAGGCTCATGACTGAATTTAAAGCACATCACAGAATGATTTATTACAGTACAGTACATAGATACAAAGTAAAAATTAGTATAGCCAGTTGAACAAGGGCCTGTTCAATTTTTGTGTTCAACAAGTATTTAGTCTCCTATGACTATATACTTGCTGCTTTCCTATCACCAACATCATCCTTTCTGTTATTATTCACGGTATGATAGAGCTCTACCTTTGGCGAATTTCTTTCAAGTGCCTTCACTTGATCTTCTAGGATCATTGCCACAGATCTCAGTTGAGTATTTCGATCCTATTGTAAAAAACAAACAAGAAAAACTACTAAGTGAAGACATCCAAATTAATTAAGTTCTTCTTCCACAGTGCTGTCATCATATCGAACGATGCATCAATCGACTTTGAAATTGCAATCCAAAATTTTTATTATAATCATATAATCACTAAAAATCATAGAAGCCAGATTGAAATCCACTAGAGGCCATCCAAAACCACAGAAAGAATGCAAGAAGTTCCTTTTCTGCAAGCATTTCAAAAACCATTTTTTGCAATCATGCTTTGGTGTTGTCAGTTCAGGAGTGTCTCTGAGTAGTTTCTCTTACAATGGTGCTAAATAAATTTACGATTTATGAAGATAGTTCAAAAATTGATAAAATATAGAATTTAGGCAAGTTTTCTTCAAACCAAAGTAAAAAACGGCCAGCATTGAGGTGAACTGATTACAGAAATAACTCAGCAAATTGAAGTGTGAAAGAATCAAAATCACATCAGAGCAGAACATGAAAGGTAAAACAATTGTATTGCTGCTCAAACCAATGTCTCTGCTATCTCTTATTTCTCTATTATTCAATGTCTGTTTTTAAAAAAAACTGTAAAACAGAAACACACTTTTTCCTGCAAGATTTCTTTTTCCGTATCCTGACGAAATACATCTGACTCCATTTTACCGACAAACTGTACAAACTGCATTCTGTAAGTTTCTGCAAACAACATCACACCTTAAAATTAATCAGACAATCCTGCATTTCTGTAAACATTAGCCGCAAATTCCTTTGTGCGTGCTTTGTAATTTCTTGTTGTAGAATTTTTTAACCTTATACAATTCTGGCAAAATCTGATTTGTCTTTATGACTCATTATATTAGGTTTTCTATATCTAATCTGGGTGATAGCTGAATAGTAACATGCCAGCACGAAAAGAAGGTTCAAACCCATCTGGCCCCACAAGGTCAACTCAGCCTTCTACACCCCCACAAACCCAAGAGGGCAGCAGCAAAATGAGTAGTAGTTTCAATGGCCAGGTAACCCTGGGTTCAGTGGAAATACCTGGTCGCCTACTGCCAATGTATGGCAATGCCAATTAAGGGCTGACGTCCCGACACCGGAGATTAGCACTGGGTCCGAAGCTCACGAAGCGAGTATTGGCAGTTCCTTCACCATTTACCTAATCTTATTTCACAGCCTGACAGTCGCAAAAACAACATTTAACATTTAGCAACATTTAGCAATTTATCCTAATTGCAGCCATTAAATTTGTAAAAAATTAATAACTTTCTGCTATGCTGATAAATTTCTGAACAATCACTTACCAATTAGTCTATCAACGTTTGACATTAATTGCCTATGGATAACTGTGGATATCTTTCCATTTCTTCGAGGTTTCCTTGATAATCCTACAAACCCAAGATGGAAACAACACTTAATAACAAGAGTAATAGAGTATACAATATTATACCTAGAAAACCACTGAATTTCGAAAACCACCTGCAACCTATGTATAAACTTGGCTTCAAACTCTACATCTTATTCAATACTATTTCAGCATGGAAAGCCAAAAGATATAATTAAAAAAATAACAAAAGTGAAATAATAACAGTTTACAAAAACACACATCAACTAACATAATCCAAACCACAAACTAATTTCATAATCACCCTTAAAGAGTCCATAAATTTGCTGATGACATCACGTACATCCATAGTTCCATACAGTCAATCAAGTCACATATATTTTTAAAATCACACGTTACAATGTAAATTCAATATACATGCTATTCGTACGTAAATATTATTATTTGCATTCAAAATAAAGCGACAATCACAACAATATTCCTGCGAGAACAGAAATAAACTCACCCAGAGCATTTGATACATGTGCTTGTCTTCCGTTGGAACGTTTTGGCGTCAATTTTCCTAACTTCTTCTTACAACCAGATTTCTCTGCATTAAAGTTAGACACACAATGTTCAAAGCATTGACATTATACAACAGACCCTTTGGTTTAATACATTTTCACAGCTCATAGACAGAAGCATCTGGAAAAGAAATTTTGTCAAAAAGTCTCATGCGAACAGAAATGTCTGAGTCCGAGTAGAAATATGTTCTGACAAAGGACCTATGCTCTCCAATGAAATTATTTTATCAAATGAACTGTTTTTGTTAAGGGAACTGTTTCAGGAACCTAATGCATCAGCGAAATACCTAAACTTCACAGAGAAGGTCAACAACCAGTTAGAACTACGTACTCAAGATGGATGCGCCTCTGAACGGTTCACCCTACTAGAGGCGCTTTATAAATGTTTAAATACAATACAATACAATAATGGCTCTAGCAGCCATCATCAGATAGACAACTTGGAATAAATGACAGATCTTTTTTTAACCTTTACCGCTCGGGTGTCCGGTACCAGCGGACATACAATAAACCGGCTTGCACTCGGCTGGCCGGTATAAGCGGACAAATGTCTATGACTAATCTGAGTATGTATTAAGTAGACCAAAAGTTGCCATAAACCAACGAATTATGTACTGGGCTATTTAGAAACATGTAGGTCAGTGGCTGTAGTGTATAATATAAATATATATTGAAATATATATATATATATATAATGTGTCCATAGTCCTACATAGCAAGAGCAATTCAGCTTGCTCCAGTTACAGGACAGTTGTAAGATCTGTAGTAGATAAATACATATATACATGTGTGTATGTGTGTGTGTGTGTGTGTGTGCTAGTTCCTAGGTGTCTGATTCCCTCAGGCAGCTCCAATTACATACCAGAGCCACCAAAATCATAAGGATTACGAGGATGACTATACAACGCACCATTCATACAACCTACACGCTGTCTGTCTGTCTGTCTGTCTGTCGTATCCCGTGTTAAAGGGCACTTTTTATCCTAGTGGTTACTCGGTTGGGTTTAACTGACTCAAGAAATTCTGCCAAATTCAACAAACTCCCAGTTCTTATGAAATATATATAATATAAAGTTATTCAATATCATTCAAATGCACAAACAAATAACAATCCTATTTACCTAGTGTGGCGAGTTACTTAGGAAATATTTTATTTTTGCGCTTATCTGTCGAGTTGTATGAAACTCGAATGTCTTCGGATTCTCTCCGTCGTCCAATTCTTCGCAGTCAAGAATGTTGATCAGACGGTTGAATATGAAGTCATGGAAGTGACCATACCAATCGCCTTACTCGTATCTTGCCGTGAATCAGTTGCACACAAGATGAATCGTCGCATTCACCTCACAGCTCTTCTCCAGTTGACCAAACGTCCGTCGTACTTCACACACCGATCAGCTGTTCGCTAGCCGATTCAAATTACACGACTCTTCAGACCGTTTCCTAAGAGTTCGTTACCTTCGCAAGTGTCTCACACTTCACACGATGATTATCATGCACCAACGCAAATTTCTTATTCAAATTTCGTTGCACCTAATGCACAATACTTTGAACTGTCGGTTGATAGTCCGAACAATTCAATTACCTTCGTCTCTACTCTGGAAATCACAACTTTAGATGGATCACCGCAGCGAATCAACCATCATTTCCAGAAATACCTGTAGAGAGTCAAAAACTCAACGTCCACCTCGCTGACGTCATTTTTAACTCGTCACGTCATTCGTTTCCAGTTTGCACCAATCACGAATAAGCTTAGCGTCCTTTGTTGGCATGGTAACCTTGACCACTCGTTAACGCGCTTTGCTGCAGTCATTGGTTTTATGCATAAATATTTTATATGTTGCCACACATATTACCTAAACTCGCCAATTAAATTGCCTAGCTTAACTTCTACCTATAATTAATAATTATACATGCATAGCAAGTGTTTAATTTGATAATCATTTAATATAACCACGACAAATACCCTTTCTTCAAAAGTCTGTACACAGGCTTTATCAACTTATCTAATTATCAAATTACAATAACTGCTTATGCCTATGCTTATACTACTTTACACAACATCACAACCTAACACAACTACTTCTTATCTACCTATAGTATCACCATTGATTTACTTAAATCTTAGGTCAATCCTCTACTTAAATAATCGGACATTACGTTATTACATCCCTTAATGTAACGTATTGTAAACAATAATTTTGAAGGGCGAGGCTCCACCTCATGACTCTTGCATTCTTCATCCTCCCTTCTTTCATATACTGTAGTCCACAGTGGTCTGTCTCGATCACAAACTCTCTTCCACACAAATATCGATCAAATCTACTGATTCCCCACATTATGGCTAAACATTCCCTTTCTTCCACTGAATATCGCCTTTCTCTTTCCAATAGTTTTCTACTCGCATATGCAATCGGGTGGTTTATTCCTTCATACTGCTGAATCAGAACGCAACCTATCCCTTTTCCTGATGCATCTGTCTGTATTATAAATTCTTTCTCTAGGTCTGGTAACCTAAGTATTGGTGTTTTAGCTAGTGCTTCTTTCAACTGCTCAAAACTTTCACCTAACTCTTGATTCCATTCAACATTGTTAGGAGCTAACTTTTTAGTCAAGTCGCTCAACGGAGCCATCAATTCAGCACAATGTGGAATAAATTTTCGATAGTAATTTATTGCTCCTAAAAAGCTTCTCACTTGCTTCTTCGTCTTAGGCTGTGGCATTTCCACAATCTTGTCAACAGATTCTCCCTTAGGGTTTATATCGTCGTTGTTCAATGTATGGCCTAGAAAATCTATTTTGCCATATCCTAGTGAGCACTTCTTCGGTTTCAATGTCAAATGAGCTTTCCTCACTCTCATGAAAAACTCTCTTAACGTCTTCATGTGTTCATCCCATCCTTTTGTATGAGCAAGAATATCATCGACATAACTTTCTAGATTTTCAGTTCCATGTAATATTTTCCGTATCAGTCGATTATAACTGGACGCGCTATTGACTAGTCCAAACGGTAACACGTTGAATTTATATAATCCACTTGCACAGATGAATGTGGTTAAGTCTTTTGATTCTTCGCTCATTGGTATCTGCCAATACCCTTTGCAGAAATCGAACTTGCTATAGATCTTACTTCCACTGAGTTTATTAAAAATATCCTCATTCGACATCATTGGTTCTGGATCGAATACTGTCACTTTATTGAGTTGTTTATAATTACAGCAAAGCCTGTTGCTTCCATTTGCCTTTTTAACAACTACAAGCGGCGCTGCATACGCTGCTTCCGATCTTTCTATAATTCCATTATCTAGCATCGTCTTTAATTCCTTGTTTATCTCCTCTTGGAGGTGATATGGCGTTGGATAAGCTTGTAATCGAATTGGCTCATCACTCGTCAGATGAATCTCATGCTTAACCATATCTGTCCTTCCTGGTTTATCACTGAATATGTCCTCATATTCCTTCAGTAGTCTCCCTAATTCTCTTTTCTGTTTTTCATTCAATTCAGGATTGATATCTACATCTTTGTAAGTCTCCGTTTGTTTACTTACATACAAACTCAATATCTCTTCTTCTTCATCTTCACCATCTTTACCATCATGTACTATCGCCGATATGTATGCTGACGTTTCTACAACATTACCTTCTCCATTTCTCTCGTAGTACTTCTTTAGTATATTGATGTGATATGTTTTGAGTTTTCCACCATCAATTTCCACCTTGTAGTCATAATCTCCTATTTTGCCTCTGACCACAAATGGTCCTTGCCATTTGACAAGCATCTTATTGTTACAACTGGGTAACAGTAATAAAACTTTATCTCCTATCTTCAACTCTCTGTACCGTGCTTTCTTATCGTAATACTTCTTATTCTTTTCATTTGCTTTATGTATGGCCTTCTGTGCCATATCACATGTTTCTTCTATTCTTTCTCTCAAATCGGTCATGTATGTATAAACATCTTTTACCTCATCTTCCACTTTCTCATTTGTCCAGAGTTCCTTTAATATCTGTACTGGTCCTCTGCATGACCTTCCAAAAATCAACTCAAAAGGTGTGAACCCATGACTTTCGTGTACAGTGTCTCGTAACGCGAATAACAACGGTGCTAGGAACCTGTCCCATTCCTTGACCTGCTCTCCTATTAACTTCCTCAACGTTGCTTTAATTGTTCCATTGAGTCTCTCCACACATCCATTTCCCATAGCGTGGTAAGGGCTAGTGAAAGTGTGTTTGATTAACAACATCTTGTTAACCTCAGCCATCAATTCTGAAGTGAACTGGCTCCCTCTGTCAGTATGGATTTTCTGAGGAACTCCCATGCGACAATAAAAATTGAACAAGGCTTCCGCTACCTCCTCTGTAGTTATTCCCTTAAGTGGAATCGCATCCGGATATCGAGTACTTAAATCAATGATCGTTAATATATAACGATAACCTCTTGATGACATCGGCTCTATCACTCCGATAATGTCCACACAGACATGTTTGAATGGCACATCAAGTACTGGAAGATGTCCCATCGGCGCTCGATATTTTACCTTTTTGTCCACCGACTTTTGGCATAATTATATCGCAACTCAGAACATACCTTTTAATATCTTGTCCTATCGATGGCCAATGGAATTCATTTACAATTTTATCCTGTGTTTTCTTCATACCCAGATGTGCTGACAATAGCAAGTTATGGGCCACGGCTAACACTTTATTTCTAAGTTCCTTCGGGACCATTAACTGCCACTTCGCATCATCCTTCGATACTTCTTTGAACCTTCTATACAATAACCCGTTCTTTTTCACATAAAGAAATTTTTCTGTTACACTGTCATCACCACTCCAATCAATTGCTTTATCGCAAAACGTCTTCAAAGTCTCATCTTTGCTTTGTAATTCTTTAATTTCTTTTGTTGACACATTTAAATCTGGCATCTCAGCAACTTTCAACTGTTTGTATTTTGTTACTTTCTTTGATTCCGCTCTAGTTTCAACTGCTGCTGTCGTATGCCACTCATCTTTCTCTATGACATCATCCGTTACATCATCGTTTAATTCACTTGTGACTTCACTCGCAAAATGAACTTTCTTTTTGTCACTTTGTCCTTGTGACTCAACACTTAAAGACTTCTGGATCTTTTTCAATCTATCCTCTCTATTCTCGTTATCATCTGTATCACTCTGATCACAGTTTGTCACGTTATCTGTAGCTTCTTTTACTACCAGATATTTCAGTCCCTTCATTCTACCAATTATTACTGGTTTCACCGGTTCTTCCATAACCATTGCTTCAACGTCTCCTGTAAAATACTCACTTTCAATATTAATCTTTGCTGTCGGAAAATTTCTCAATGTCCCATCGACTAATATGCATTGTGTTTCTTTTCCCGTGAAATCAGCATCATTTACCAGTGATCTCTTGACAATACATGTGCTTGATCCAGAATCATATAGACAACTGGCAATCACACCATTCACCTTTAGCTGACCTTCGTTTTTATTCTCTAGGTCATCGCCATCATCTCTCCGATCAGTAACCATTGTACTTGCTGCTAACTGTATCGGTAATTCCTTTTTACGTTCTTCCTCTTTTTCAACTTCATTTAGTTTCAACTCTTCATTTGCTTGCGCTATCTTGTACGCCCTATTCTCATATACTTGTATAGCCGCCGCAGTATGTTTAACAACTCCTTTTTGTTTGTGTAAACAATCATAAGATTTGTGTCCGATTCGGCCACATGAGAAACAAGTTATCTTATGCTCAGCCGCCTGTTCTCTTTCTCTACTAAATCCTCTATTCGCATTTCCATTATGACTCATCTCCCTGTTCTGCTTCATGTCTCCTCGTCCTCTATTTATGTTACCATTAAATCTCTCTCTAGATTTATCGTCGAATGGTTTCACATTCGGTCTTTCATTACTGAACTTCACTGGAGGCCTTAGATTACTTTCTGTGTATTTATATCCGTGCGCCTCGATATAAGACTCGGCACAGTTCAAGGTGTCCTCTAGACTCATCTTGCCTCTTTCTTTGAGGAACATCTTAAGTTCATTGCTACACGTAAGGTAGAACTGATCTCTTAATAATAAGTTCTCCATTCCTTCGTAGGTTTTCTCGAATCCAGCTTGAAGTAGCCACTGCTGCATATATCTCCTCAATCTATGCACAAAATCTGTAGGTGTTTCACCTGACTCCATTTTACTCATCTTAAATTTGTTACGATATCCACCCTCTGTTAAATGAAACCTTTTTAACAGATGTCTTTTCAAACACTCGTAATCCTGTGTCTCCTCAGATGACATTCTTTGATATACCTCTAATGCTTTTCCTTCGAGATGCTTGGCTAGCATCAGAGACCAATTTTCTGTTGCTATCTCGTATGCCGTGCATGTCCTTTCAAATCTTAATAAATATGCATCCAAGCAATCTTTATTCTCATTGAATACAGGGAACTTGATATCTTTCATTCCTCTGTTACGGTTATTGTTTCCTTGGTATGAACCATCGCCAACCATTGTGAATGTGGCTTCACCATTATTCTGATTATTTCTAGAATCAATTTCTCTCATCCTCAATTCACACTCAAGCTTCTTGACTTCAAGATCCATATTTCTCCTAGCCTGACATTCGGCTGCTTCACGAACTAATCTCGCCTCATCCACTTCTCTTTCCCGTTCCAGTCTTGCCTCATTCGCACGACTTTCCCGTTCCAGTCTGGCGTCATTCACCTCTCTTTCAAGTCTGGCGTCATTCGCTTCTCGTTCAAGCCGAGCATCCGCTATTTTTGCTAACTCTAATTCTTGTGCTCTGGCTGCTTGTGCCTCTTCTCGTGCTCTGGCTGCTTGTGCCTCATCTCGTGCTCTGGCTGCTTGTGCCTCTTCTTTAAGCTTTCGATCTTCTCGTTCACGCAGTCTGTCGTCTCTTGCTTCCTGCTGTCTATCACGCACAAACGTCTTCAACTCATCACCTTCCATTCCCATTTCTTTAGCGAGTTTAACCCACTGTTCGTGTTCTCCAAGTGACGACATGGTCTACTTACTTGTTTACTCAGTTAACAAGTATTTCCAATAGCTTTCGCTATGCAAGAATTATATTTTTCAAAAGATAATCGTAAATAAGATTAATAAAATGTTCCCTCTTGAAATGCGTACTCTATGGTTACGCGAGGTTAATCGTATGCTTGACCTTTACTAAACAATTCGCATCGAGTAAACGCTTATTAATAAAGTCGTTCTTTCGCAATCGCAAAAGCGATAACTTTTAAATTATACATTTTCAATACTTGAGATTATTGTTCGTTGATATTTCGAGTGTTAGTTAAAAATCCAGTTTTAATATTCCGGAACGTAGGACCCCATAATTGTCGTATCCCGTGTTAAAGGGCACTTTTTATCCTAGTGGTTACTCGGTTGGGTTTAACTGACTCAAGAAATTCTGCCAAATTCAACAAACTCCCAGTTCTTATGAAATATATATAATATAAAGTTATTCAATATCATTCAAATGCACAAACAAATAACAATCCTATTTACCTAGTGTGGCGAGTTACTTAGGAAATATTTTATTTTTGCGCTTATCTGTCGAGTTGTATGAAACTCGAATGTCTTCGGATTCTCTCCGTCGTCCAATTCTTCGCAGTCAAGAATGTTGATCAGACGGTTGAATATGAAGTCATGGAAGTGACCATACCAATCGCCTTACTCGTATCTTGCCGTGAATCAGTTGCACACAAGATGAATCGTCGCATTCACCTCACAGCTCTTCTCCAGTTGACCAAACGTCCGTCGTACTTCACACACCGATCAGCTGTTCGCTAGCCGATTCAAATTACACGACTCTTCAGACCGTTTCCTAAGAGTTCGTTACCTTCGCAAGTGTCTCACACTTCACACGATGATTATCATGCACCAACGCAAATTTCTTATTCAAATTTCGTTGCACCTAATGCACAATACTTTGAACTGTCGGTTGATAGTCCGAACAATTCAATTACCTTCGTCTCTACTCTGGAAATCACAACTTTAGATGGATCACCGCAGCGAATCAACCATCATTTCCAGAAATACCTGTAGAGAGTCAAAAACTCAACGTCCACCTCGCTGACGTCATTTTTAACTCGTCACGTCATTCGTTTCCAGTTTGCACCAATCACGAATAAGCTTAGCGTCCTTTGTTGGCATGGTAACCTTGACCACTCGTTAACGCGCTTTGCTGCAGTCATTGGTTTTATGCATAAATATTTTATATGTTGCCACACATATTACCTAAACTCGCCAATTAAATTGCCTAGCTTAACTTCTACCTATAATTAATAATTATACATGCATAGCAAGTGTTTAATTTGATAATCATTTAATATAACCACGACACTGTCACTGTCTGTCTATCTGTCATATACCCCAAACGATACAAGGCACCACTCATATAAGCTACACGCTACCTGTCTGTCTGTCGCAATCTTTGCCACCGCCTTGGGGAAAATATGCAATATCGGAAATAACGTCAATTTTATTCCGAGCTGGGTGGGTTGGCGCGGAAAATTTATTCGAGGGGTAAAGGTTAAGACGGCATGATCAAGTCATTTACCTTCAATATTAGATGAATGCACATGATAGCCTCACTGTTAAAACTCATGAAGGTGAGAAACTGTACCGCAATTTATTTTTCATCAACCCTTTAATGCCGAGATGGTAGTAAATGGTATGGGAATCCTATACCCTCCGGCATTAAAGGGTAAGTCTTACCCGCTGTCATCTTTCTGGCACGAGTCACCAGTTTGCTCTTATCTTGATCTTTGCGTTTATTTCGTCTTGAACCGGGTATTTTTCCGTCTTTGACATGACAACCCTACACAAGATAAAAGATGAAATAACAATCACGAAAAATCATCAAATCAGATAAAAACTAAACACTCTGTGCTTGGTTTCTTGCATGAAATAGATCCTTTTTTATCCAGTTACCTATAACACTGCATAGCTTAGACACAGGTTTACACGCCCACGCCCAAACATTGGCAGAGTTTCGTGAATACAAACCACGCGACATGTGCACGATTAGAATCTTGGTCTGAGAAACTGAAAGTTAAGAACATGAAGCACTTTTCCTTACAGGTCATTTACCAGCATTGATTCTTTAACTGAACATATGAACATCAACGGGACTGAATCCAACCTCCTAAACTACGAAAATGAATTGAATACCTTTAAAAAACAAGAACAAACCAATGTAAACCATAAAAGTAAGAACCAAACTGAATCAAATTCATTAATGCATGAAGAACCAAATTTAAAAAACCCTCACTGGTTCAGATTATCTCACACTGGAATGAATTTTTTCCACCCATTTCACTTTTGCCCACATATCGTTTCCCCCGTCACTTTCAACAAGCATTCGCACCAAGCGAACAACGCTAATACCTGAGGCAAAGAGTCTTTGGCCGCCGCCGCTGCCGCCGCCATCTTGGCCTTGGCAGCGGTAGGCTTGCGGATCCACTGCTGGCACCACTGACGCCGTGTCGTCGTACCAATCACGCAGTTGTCGTTTTCATCCGGTTTACTCAAATGTCCCGCGGCAGGCGGCGCCTTTGGACGATACCTCCTGGCTCGTCGTTCATTTTTCTTTATTGAATTACCGCAGCTTCCCTATGCAGACAGCAACAACATACTGTACTTCAATGATGGCCAACCAGAGATGAGCGTCATGTGTAACGTAAAGTAAAGCACACTGGTGTAATGTAATATGCAGAAGGTCATGGATGTCTTTGTCTTTCACCGCTTCAGCCGTGAAATCTGTTGGTCAGCCATTATAGACCATACGGAATGGTCATTGGTCATACAGCTGCAGATTTAACTTCAGAATTTGTTGTCACGCAACGTAATGAGTAAAGATGCCTGACAAGATGGTCGTGATGTCTTCCGTTGAGCTTGTACTTTACACAAAAGATCCTTCAAGACTTAACCCTTTAATGCCGGAATTAAAGGGTTAATGCTGATCATGGCAGACAAGTGCAAATAAAGGTTCAACGCCATGAATGCCATTACACAATGTGATGATCCAAAGATGACAATTTCTATAGAATCATCATTTAGCATGTTACCACTACGGTATTCTACAATGTCAGTGCACAATTAAGAGATACCGATGGAAAGAATGTCAACTCTGTTTTGCTTCCCGAACAACAGATGGCAGAACATTCCACACAAGTGAGCCAATGACCCGAAATGCCCCCATAACTCATTTCAATATCGGTTGTTGGAATGCCAGTATGCATGCGTTGAAAGACCTTGATCACAGCCACAGTCGTCTAGGATTGTCCGCCAGCGTTCTGGAATGGTCAGCTAGGCAACATGGTCCGCAGCAGCTATTCATGCGTTTGCTCATGAACAGACAGTTTGACCTGATGCTTTGCTGATCCTGAGCTACAGAAGCTGGTTCTCATCCAATAGCATGGTGGTGATGGTCAAGCCTTTTAATTGCAACAGGCAAATGTTGGCAAATGCCTGATGATGATGAACAATACTGTGCTGAATCAAACCGTGATTAAAGTTTTAAAAAAGTACAGAAGAATATTCTTTACTAGACTACTAGCAAATGCACAGTAGCTTACTGAAGAAGCGCTTCTGAGTAGCCTACCTTGAAGAAGGGCTATATAAATTTCTGAAATAAATAAAGAAATAAAGAAATAACAACACAAACATTTGTTTATACAGAGTTGGAAAGTCACATGATAAGAAAATTCATATCGCAACTAATTAGGAAATCAGGGTCACAAAGATCTGACGTAGAATGGTGAAAGATAGATCTGAAATGGAGTGACTTTAACAAAAACAATTAATAGGTCATCATGTCATGTTTATAAGCTAAGAAAACTACCTGAGAATCCTCACTGCTTGCTCCCATCACACAACCACGTCGATCTCTGCGCACAGTGCTAGGATCAGTCACCTAGCAAGTACAAACGCAATAAGAACTTATTCACGTAGAAAATGCTAGTTCTAAACAAACTAAGATCAGAATGCAAACACTGTTCACTTTTTTCATTCAAGAATTTATATAGCGCTTCTTCAAGGGGGACTGTACTCAGAAACGCTTTTCACTTTTCACATAAAATCAGTTAACTAAAAGCACTAGATTATAGACTGCATCCATATGCATCAACATTAAATTTAACTTTCATAACTCTTAAGACGGAGAGATATTTTGTTAGATGCTCAGCAAAAACATTTTACTGCAGTATTAAAATTTAAAAACCTGCCACTGAACAAAAAAACACAAATTATATGCAACAGTAAAACAACGTGTACTTTCTAACGAACTGCAAGCTGTTCTTGACCAGACACTATCTACTTCCATTAGTGAAACTGAAATTTAATGAATACAGCCCTCCACCAGTTACAGACCTTCAACCGACCACATGATATGGGCCTTGTAAAATATTTATGTACATAACAGCTGATGTCAATGCTTGAAGAATATAACACAGTTCGTCTTGCATTTTTATGGCAGTGGCTTTTAAAACTAAAAGTGATGCTCACACCAGATGCGACAAATTAGTAAGCAGGTTAAAAAATCTTGGATATTGCAAATATTGTTAAAACAAATAATTATGTTATCAATCAGATCTAGCAAACAGAAAATAAGAATGAGCAAGAACAACTTACCCCAAGTTCTGGATTCCTAAGTCTTTGAAAGTAGATTTCGAGCTGTAAACATGAATGCACATAATGGGTAAAAGCAACGCAAAGACAAATCAATGCTACATTGAACCTCTGAACAGATGAGTGCCTTAACTTCAGACCTGGTGAAATGCTTTTTGAACTTCCTTGACAAATGTGCTGTTGAATTCAAAGTGTTGCATTGAGTTTCAGAGGATTGATATTATTTTTGAATTTGGAAAAAGTTATCTGATTTGATTTAATAGACTAGAGATAGGAATGCAATCTACTAAAAAAAGACACGAGCATGTGTGATGCTCAAAAACGCCCTAAAACAACCAACAATGCTTCAGAACTGGTGCTGCATAGACCAACTAAGAAAACAATACAAACAAAAGCGCCTCTGAGTAGTTTCCTTGAAGAGGCACTATATAAATACTTGAATGAATGAATGAATGAATTGAATGAAAAGATATAACTGCTGGAACAATTACAGCTCATGGGTTTTTGACTCACCAACTTTCTGTCTATTACATGAAGGTAGTATGAGACAGGTTTATCAGTCCAAGAAACCGCGTCTGACATCGTTGAAAGTTCCCTGACAGTAGCAATCGCTCCAAAGTCTGCCAACAAATTCACAACAACATTTAACCCTTTGCATGACACAAGCACAATATTGCAACTTCAGAAAAAATTCCAGGCATGCCACAGGCAAAGAACGACAACATAGGCATAGGTATGTTTACCACAGCATTGCTGTTTACAACTTTTACAGACTTGCAAATAAGTGCTGTTCATTAGGGTAGTCTTCCTAGATATGAACCAGTGTGCTATTGACCCTTTTGAAGCAACACTGTTTTGATGAATCTGACCAGTAAGTGTGCTATATAAATTATTCTGGTCATATTGCATTCATTAATCCCAGATGAAAAGTTGATAAATTTATGTTGAATTTGGCCATCATCAGAAGTTAAGAATAACAAAAATGCCCATTGCGGCTGGTGACTTCAAATCTAAAATTTTCGCATCGTTAAACGTACTTGATTCAAGATTTGAACCATTGATACCTTATAGCATTGGCTGCATGCCGTATCAGTTTGTTAACTTGGACGATGAATAAAAACACTTGGCTACAAAAATGAGGGTAAGTTAAATGATCTACAAAAATGGAGATGCAACTTTTGTATGGTGCTCCAAAATTTCTAAAACTCTCATTACATCCCAAGACGATAATTTTTTTACACGCCTGTAGTTTATCTTACAAATACATATCAGACACACATCGAAATGTAATTGAAGGAAGAGAAACTGAAGACATTTATCTACCGCCAAGGTTTCGATCTGTTATCCGAAAATTCAGTGGACAGTAGGCCTTAGATGATATCACTTTCGCTCCCTCCTTCATATTTGCAAAGCGTAACTTCAACTGCAAAGAACAAGCAAGCAGTTAGCTGAGCTACAAGCAATTGATATTCATTCATCATTGTGATTTACATAGCACTCCATCAAGATTACTACTCAGGAGTGCTCCCAACACAACTACAGCTGAAAACGAAAATTTTAAGGCTGCAATAAAATGCATCTAAGCAAACCCATCCTAACATCTGATTTCTGTAATGGCAGAAGCTCACACTTCTCTTAGACAGCAGCAAGCCCTTTCGATTGTGGATTCCTCCATCTGGAATGGTCTCCCACAAGACTTACGATTTATGTCTTACTTAAACTTGCCTCTTTATACAAGTCACTCAAATCACACATTTTTGGCTGGGAGTGCCTCTGGGTAAGCAGCCCCTTGAAGAGGTGCTATATCAATTCTTGGAATGAATTAATTCAGCAATATTTAGAGCTCTCAGTCTGCTTAGGGGTCATTGCATAATTACGTAACGCTGAAAATGACCATTTTGGACCCACCCACCCACCCTGTAATGCCTCGTAACGTTTCCCTTGACCCACCCACCCACCCTCCCCAGCGTTACGTAACGATTGATACGAAAACTCAGTCGAGATTTATAGTCTATTATTAGCTTATGTGAGCGCGTAATTATAATTCTTATTTTCATAGTGAAGTTAATATAGCCTTGAAATGAAATTTTCTTAAATTTTACCTGAAGAATAAAATTTTACACACTGCTGAAAAGTTTCACTGACTAAATTGCTCATCAATAATTAATCAAAATATTACTAAGATGAACTAATTATTTGCTTAGTTTTGGCACTTCGATAATTATTAGATCTAATAGAAAATTAGATCTAATAATTATCGAAGTGCCAAAACTAAGCAAATAATTAGTTCATCTTAGTAATAAGTTATAATTAGTTGAACTTAATATTGCTGAGCTCTGTTGAGCGTCAATTTTAAATGTTTGACATCCGTGTCCGCGGAGTAAAATATACTTCAAAGTAGTTCTCCGATGTCAGGAATCCGAGGGGAATTCGGTCTACCAGGTTGCTCCGTTGTTAAAACTATCACAGACAATTCAAACAGCGGTTTCCGGTTTGCACCAACGGAAGCACAGATCTGTTGACCTGGCATGTAACTGGTGTCTGCTGCCGTATCTTCTTCACTGTTCTTCAGATATAATCAATGTCACAAATCTTAAACTTCGAACCCATCATGCCTGAAGTGTCATTCGATGATAAGTAATTCAATATTCATTAATAATTTTTTCAAGGCGTTACGTAACGTTCAGCTCCCCCCCCACCCACCCCCCGTAACGTTTCGTAACGTTTTCAGTTACCCCACCCACCCACCCTCGAGCGTTACGTAATTATGCAATGACCCCTTACCAGTCCTGTTATTTAAAGTCATTTTCTAATCTGATTCAGAGCATCTAAATATCTCTGCTGGATTGAGAGCTCGTCCTAATTTTCACACACATGTGACAGTACAAGAACACAATTTAAATTGCAGGACAGCTACATGTCAATCTCTATGTAACTTCTCAGAGTGTTGCTACTCAATGTCCCAAAAAATGTAACCCACTGAATTCAAGTTTTATATGCAGCATGGAAGCTGATCTTGGTCTTGGCTATTCACATAGTCATGCTATCACTTTACATCACCAAATGCCATGCAAAAGTCCATGAAAGCGCTAAATGTATAATTTGTATATTGAATTTCACTGATGGACACCAACCTGGTGATCAACAACAGGTCCAAATGCAAAATTGTTCACAAAAACGATCCTACAGAAGCAGAAGAGAACCACATGTCAGGATTTCACATTTGAAATATATCTGAATCCAACTGTTATCAGCACTTACACATTGATGAAAGAGTCATAAAATGCCAGATTGCTTGTTAATTCACCCAGTGTTAAATGTAGCCACTTGTATTTTAAACACACTTGTAGCAACAGGTGACGGGCTAAAATCAGTGAATCTAGTCCAAAAAGTAGCTTAAAATACTTCCACTTGATGATATCACGTCGACCCTCATGAGGTCACTTCAACAACATCGGCATCTTTCAAACGCAAAATATCCACCATGTCAAACATGCCCTATTACTGCACAGACCCTTTACACAATTATTTCACCAATAAATGTTGTCTTTCGGATTTGCTGCTGAACTTTAAAAAAGACTACAGTGAAGTGATGATATGAACTAGTAATGTTTTTTCTAATCTATGATGAGGTTGGTGTGGCAAAACTGGCGATCGGTGGCCTGCATGAAATGAATGAATCAGAAGTTACGGCCACCTCTGTCAGATCACAACCAAACGTCAACATAAGTAAATGAAATTCAACGTCAATAACTTACGAGGAGTTTGCGATTGTGTCCCGAAATTCCTCAGCCAGAAAATCACCCTTTTCGATTTTGAAGTCACTATATATTTTACCGAAGAATTTCATCCATTTACGAAATTCTGCCTGCATTGCCTACAGAGACAAAACACATTAACGACATTCACAAGATCCTAATTCTAAAAACTGAGCACGCTGATTCAAATTCAAAATTAAATTCATCACAGAAGTAGGCTCAAACCATACTGCTACTCAATCTAATCTGGTAATAATAAGAGCATTGTGACGTATGCCGCAAATAACGAATACCATATCATATGCAGTGTACATCAAAAGCTACAAATCTTTTCTTGAAACATTGATGGAAAGGAAAAATTCAACAAAATCAATTGTGTTTGAAAGTGATTATCCGAACTTGCCAACAACCACATGGAACAGCTTTCCATATCTCACATAATTTTTCTAATGCAACAGGAATGCAAACAGAATGATTTGTAAATTCTGGCTAAATTGCCTAGTTCTCCAATTTACCATCAACCTCCTAGCACAAATTTTCCAGAGTGCAGAGTTATCATAATCATATTTAACAAGACTCACAGAATCCGGGATGATAAAACTGATTTCAAGAAAGTAGAAGGATTACATGCTACGCGTATGAGATAATTAATTTGTTGTTTCCAACACACGCACTTGTCTTCTGACTACTTAAAACTCTGGCTATGGTATTGCTTCTAAACTACAGCGTTGGTTGAAGTGTGCGATCATCACAACCTGCATCCTACAACTGAAAGAGAGTATGATCAACTAACCTCAGCATATCTTGCAGGAGTATCGGCTTTCTCAATACCGTAACACAACTTGCATGGTCGACAGGCAGCAACTTGAAGGACAACCTGTCCTATGCCTACAGATGTATAAATACAAGAGGAATGACCAACCTTAAGAATGACACACTGGTCATCTTAGAAAGGATATAAATACAAAGAATGGCCGATGATCTTATCTAAATGCTACTATGAACAAATGATGGTATCACAGTCAACACACGTTAAATGGAGAGTTGTAAAAACAACATTGTAATCATAAATTTATATAGCGCCACTTCAAGAGAAATTTCTCAGAGGCACTGCCAACCTGTCAGCCCCAAACCACAGAGAATGGTTGTGAAACGCATGAAGAAAAGTGGCAAAGAGAAACCAAGAAGTTCATTATGGAGATTGCTAGATAACTTATTCGAGAAAGATGGACCGACCAAAGCAAAGCTTTTGTATGCAGCATATGTGCCACTGATAAATTCAACGTTTCTGGAGCAAACTTCAGACAGTGTAATGAGGTATTGCACCTACCTGGTACATATACATAGTGACCATAGTTTAGCTTAGTATGTGAGGCGCCCTTGTAACGGCATGGCTGTGTTACGGCGCCATAGAAATTGTCATTGTTATTATTATTACCATGTAAGACGTGGTCACTGGTCATACAATGTGACAACTGACAAATGCATTCACCCTTACATCCCAAACCATGTTTTTTTTCAATTGTCTGCATTATATGCTGTAATACTGCATTAACTAAATTTCCTAAGAGCTTTATGCCCTGAGGAGGAAATGAATACGTCAAACTATTACTGTAATACGCAATTGTAATCTATTGTATTCTTGCTTATTCTTTCAATTAGATGGGCAAGATGCTGATCCTTAACATGTACTTAGGTTTAGTTCTAAATTGAAATTTAGATGTTTTGCTTACTTTAGCATCATCATCAGGCTGAATCGGCAAAAAACAACGACCTTACCACTGCCAAGATCTATGAACATATCTTCTTCTTTGAAGTCAATGGCGTTAATCATCTGCTCGATCAGTTCAAAACTTGTTTCTCCATAAACCTTAAGAAACAAATCATGCGGAAGATGTTAATCATCTGCTCGATCAGCTCAAAACTTGTTTCTCCATAAACCTTAAGAAACAAATCATGCGGAAGATGTTAATCATCTGCTCAATCAGTTCAAAACTTGTTTCTCCATAAACCTTAAGAAACAAATCATGCTGAAGATATATATCATTTGATGTTGTATGTATACAACTATACAAATGTACATGTATTCACCGAAACGCTCACTTTAGCAACTCAGTGATTTTCACACACAACGCGATCTGCCAACTATTTAACTTTAAACTGGCTTTATTTTTCAAAACCATTTAAGGTCAAATCTAATTTATTGTACGTATGCATCTAATATTTCAAAGACACCCTTAAGTACTTCACAAATCATGAAGCAGTTCAAAATGAATGTTCAATTTTTTTTCATGTAGCTGAACAGGTTTCCATTGGCCAAGTGGCCATGTACTGATTAAGCTTATCTAGAACAACCAATAAATTTCAATCCACAATTGATATCTCTGACATATATTTAGGGCCTCTCATCTGCACCAATGTCAAAGAATTCCTAGAACAAATGACTTCAGTGACAACATCCAAAATGGGTTTGACAACACATACAGAATGCTGGGTGCTGGTATTATACAGACCAACTGAATATCATGACAGACAACAAAGGTGATTTTTTTAGATGCCAGAAACTTTCCAACATTCCACTAAACCCAAAATCACAGACTTTGAAATAGCAGCAATCACACGATTATTTTTGCAAGCACTGCCAAAAATGATCAAGAAGCTTTTAAAAAAATCATACCACATAATTTGATGCGACGACACATTGTGGCAAAGGCAGCATTCTCAAAATATATGGAAGGGGTATTCACTGAATATTCAGGAGAGAGAGAGAGCACAGAATGCTCATTATTTACTTTAATTCACGATATCATAAACTTGATCAAGAAATTGTTAGTAGATATTAGAAAGTGGTTGATTAGTTAATTGGAATTCTCACAACCCCAGCCCAAAGATGACCATTTACTGAAATAAGCAGCCAAAAAATAATCATGTACATAACAGCTGATGTTAATAATTCCTGAAGATTGAAGAACATAACACAGCTCATACTACATCCCAGTCTTTGTACCGTGACATAAAATAACAGATCTGAAATCAGGTTCACTTCTACCTCTGGTGAGAATGGTTCGTAGTCGTTCAGTTTGTCTGGTTCAGTGATCGCATGGCTGTAGCTTAGTTGCAGGATGTGCCTCAGAAGTTCTCGTGAAGGTCTCGTCCTCAACTGCTGCGGCTTGGCCGACCCTTTCCACTGTTGAAATTAAACATAGATTTCACTTACATATATTAATTACTTATCTAACAATATCTTTGGAAGAAATCAACTATCTACTTCGTAATAACCTACTCTTTTCTGTGAAGTTCCAACTTAAAAAAGCAGTGGGGGGGGGGGGGCATAAGAAAACAGGGCTTGCTCTGAATTCAGCGAGAAAAACATCAAACTACACAACATTCACATTGTAATGCGATTGAAAAAAACCATATGTTGACAACTTGACATAAACAGAAGAAAATGTAAAGCAACTCTTACAAGCTGTAGCAGGCCATCTCTTGCCCGATTATATCGGTCGCAGACTGTCTTCATGCTTTCGTAACTGTCAGAAATTCAAAACAACATTCAATAAACTAATCTCAGATAGACAGCATAAAGTTCTATTCTACGCCAGAACTAATTATATCAAAACCAATATTAACGACCCTAGTTATAACAATTTTATTTGCTAAAGGTCAATCAATGTCCAGACATATTATAACAGAACTCGGCATAAACACAAGAAAGTTAAAACGATTCTTCAGCACTCTCTGATGATCAGTGAACAACTGAACACGAATACCGTACAGAATCAACATATTTAACAGCACTTACGTAACAATAATGTTATGCAACTTTTCCAGAAAGAAAAGCCAAAAAAAGGTCACGCAAGATATGCACAAGACAATGCTTTGAATCATAGCACCTGCCAGGGAATGAGCTGCAAAACACACTGAAATATGCTGGGTAGTGACTCATAGAGCAGCAAAAATATTAAAGAATGCAATGCAACATGTACCTTTTAGTGTCGTATTCCACTAGTACGTAGGTCTCCATAGGCAGCTTCAACTCTGGCACTTCTTGACAAACCCATCTTCAAATAAAAATCCAACAATGCCGTTGAAAACAATAAAATTAATTACAACAAAATAGGGCTGCGGAAGTTAATGAATAAATAACTGATTAATCATTAATTAATTTTAACAATCAAATTTATTTCTACACATTAATCGAAGATCACACAAACTGCTTTATGTGTACCCGCCTTTTAGATCAATTGGTTATATTGTCGATAAAATATGTTGGTCCCTAGAACCCAGCAAACATGTTGGTCACTAGAACCCAGTGCTCAATGATAACATGCTGGTTCATTTGCGTAATTGGTTAACTGGACTAAACTGGATCAATTATAGACCTGATTAACAGCTTTTTAGGTACAACTAATTAGCTATTAACGTATTAATTACGAATTATACACAGGTGAGACAGAAATTGCTAATTAATAATATAACAATTATACAAATAAACAACAGGAAAAGTGATGTGTCATACATACAGAGAATAACACACAGGAAACCAAAAGCAGTCGTGCAGCAAAAGTGTTAATTTTCAAGAGTCAATTTTAAAACTTTGTACAACATGCAAGCAATAACAACATGCCAGAATTCTTTTAATATATAAACACCTGGCGACTAACCTGATCGTATCAATTATTTCTTGTGCCTCGTCTTTTCCATTCTGCAAAAAAATTCCATAGACATATATTAAAAAATATATATGTTTAATAGGAAAATTTATTTCTTATCCACATTATAGTTTAAAAGAAAACTGTCACAGGCAGCACAAGATAATTATGATTGTATGTACAGCCGATATGCTAAATTCTCAATAACTGTACACATGGAACATACACTGATGTCTGTTTTATGGAAATCACTCTAAATTGGTTGTGATCTGCACCTGACTGCAAGCAAGCATAGTTTCCAAAATGATACGCAACATCACATTAAGAATATGATCACCAGCGTTAACCGCCAAAGACAGTGCTCAACCAACCACTTAAATTGTACATCAGCTCGATCGTAGATATGCAGTGAGCTAACAAATGTGGCCTCCACAGATTGGGGCAGAATAGAGTGTTCTCACCTACAGCCCAATATTTTCACGAAAGTAAGTGAGTTCCCAAAATACCATAAACATAGCTATTTCAAACGCCAGCGCTGAACGACATAGTGTGTAAATATACCGGCGTCGCAAGCGTCGGTTAGGGCCAGGTCACACGTTGTATGGTTGTTTAGGGTCACGTTCAGGCATCGCGAGGGTTAGGATAGTGAGTAAGTGTTGATGTTAGAAACAATCCTCAGGTTTTTACTTTACCAGTTGCTTCTATTAAAAAGTAAGATTTTTTAGTTGAATGCATTCTTCGTGGACCCCTACTCACTCACTTTAAAATTATATAATTTATTATATTAGGCTGTAGGTCAGAGCCCTCTATTCTGCCCCAATCTGAGATGGCCATATTTGTTTACTCACTGCATATCGGCGACCGTGCCAATGCACTTTTTTACCCTTAAATTTCTCCAGAAAAAACGTGAGTCAAACTTCCAGGACCATCTCTAAAATCCACCTTTGAAATCTCATGATTACTGTGGCTAAAAATCCCCGTTACATACGGGAACATCATTTCATTTGGTTAGCATGCCGCTGTTGTCACTCTAAACTCACGCTGGATACTAAAATTGCGTAGGCCGTAGCGCCCACTTTCATTGATGTTTCAGATATGTATATGTATTCTACAGTGAAATTAAAACGACGATGGTCTAGTTTCCGAGCACGCCCTACAAATCGTCAATTAAACTAAATTAGACAGTGTTTCAAAAAGAGCGCAATCACCGCGGAGCTGGAGAGGGGCCACTGATAAACGACAGGCTCCGACCCGGCCGGACTACGAAGCTGAAGCTCCAAACTGGCCATCATCAAACGATCATAGCTTAAATCCAAATAGAACTCCAAGAAAACAGAACCACTTTTAACAACTTCTTCGGCAGCGAATGGTAACCATTATTAGTCAGCTCGCCACCCTCACACTTGATTCGACCCGACCGGCATCATGCGTCCATAACATTGCCTAAATGCGACAAAGATACAAAGCCCAATACTAGTCTCCACGATCAACGTTTCAACACCATTATATTAAAATTATTATTACTATTTTACATAAAAAATTTACTCTGACTATAATCAGAGTTTAACAAAGAATTTTATTATTTCTAGAATTTGCTTCTTCAGAAATGTACTATTCTAAAGCTAAGCACAGAGCAAGCAGCTTTAAGCCTACTCACAAGCGTCATGTCGTCTTAGAGTTGTATCCATGTCCAGTGCATCGATATTAATAGGTCCAGGGTGAGAATTGCCGGGGGGGTTGGGGGGGTTCAACCCCCCAGTCATTTTTAGAGCCCCATGTTAAAGTATGTTTTTCATACCCCAATTTCAAGTTTATCATAGGCCAACCCCCCCAGTTATTTTTCCACAATTCTCATACTGAATAGGTCTATTAATATCGATGGTCCAGTGCATAGAGATGTATTAAAATATAAGGCTAGAGGGAATATCACGCCGCAAAATTGATGTCGCTCTGTGTAATCGTGCCGGCCAATCAAATCACGTCTAATCGACAGTAATCGTGCGGACCAATCACAGTCTTACACCTTCCAACAGCTGGAAAAGTAAATTTTAAAACTAACATGGCTTGTGACGTCACTGGCGTGATTACCGTTAAATGTATATTAAGGTCGTTGATGACTTCACTTTTTTATGCAGCGGAGATAGGCCATATTCTCTCTAGCCTATAATATATTTTATATATATAGCGTACATCTCTATGGTCCAGTGGACTAAAGAGAGACCCGACTCCATTTCCCAGAGGGACCAGATAGAATATTAAGATAAGATAGAAGAGTCATCACTCAGCACAGCTGGATATAATTTTATGAGACAACGCTCGTAAGCAAGTTTATGCCCAGCGCTGGTGAATTAGCTGGTGCCCTGCGCTTGGCTTTCGAGTGGCGCTCAAGAAATTTGAATATTACGATTACGATTAGGATTAGGCGTACGGCAAATGATTAAACAAGACCGCAATCCTTATACGCTTTGCACGGATCTAGCTTTCTCTTGAAACTGAAAGCATTCCTTTTCCGCAAATTCTATCCTGACGTTACTTTCATTTTTCGCATGTTAGCCCACATATTAATTAATAGCTTAGGCCTATTACAAGTCTATAACAGCAATCAGCTCAATGCTCAAGCTTAGCATTTATATAAATTTGGAGTTTACAATCACAAACTTCGCTTCAAGTTTAAACCATAGACTATAAACTGCCTGAACTCTGTAAACTTTAGTGGTCGACTTGTTGAACTGTCTACTGGAGAGCGGGGTTTCTACCAAGGCAGATATTTGTGCCAAGATTTCTGCTCCATCTGTACCCCTAGCAATCTCAGCTATGAGTACACTGGCCATACACGGTCGATGAGAGGTGATGAGGATGAGACGGCGAGGGAGAGGACTGACGACCCTCTGCCTTAATATGCCAAGGCTAAGAAAAGAAGTCACTACAATTTCATAGCCATGGCTGTTGAGGGCTAGCTTGAAGGACCACTTTTCGTCTTCTCATTGGTTCTGAGATAATTAGGTTACAGACTTACAGGAATGAATAATTTTTGAATATGGAAGAACTAAGGGAAGCAACATCAGAAAGAAAGAAATGGAGAAGGCTGGTCATGACGGTCGCTAGAGTTCAAGGAACTGACAGCACAAGGTTGTAGGTGACAAGGTGAATTAAGCAGGACTACTTTCGTTGTGGGTAACCTAACGGCTTTACAGGTTGTTTAATGGCCTAACTTAACATGGAAGAGATATTATATGAGCTTTGTACTTGTTTTATATGACTTACTTATTTTCTTTGCATCACAGAATAATCACAGGCTCTGTTTGTCTGGAGGTTTGCCCAAATAGCACCTCTGATCGGTATGCACTGTGAGAGGTGCTTTATAAATTAATAGATACAATACAATATGGGCCTCGGCTAATGCTAATTATTAGACCTGCTGGTAGGCTCCATCCTCAATTGTTTTTGGGAAAATGGCTGTTATGTTAATTTAAACTATCACAGATGTTCCAGCTTCCTCGACTCAATATCCACCTACTTCTCATCCGAAACACAGGCAAATTTTAAGTTCTGCACTGGATAGTCATTTTCATAGTTTAATAACGTGTTCTTCCAGGACCTCCAGGTTCAGCATCTAAAAACATAGCTCTAATATTTGGTGTTCACAACATTCAGAAAATTAAGAAGACAGGTAAATAGTATTTGACGTACAAAACTTTATTTTCAAATATCGTACTTGACATACAAACTTTATTCTCAAATATCTGCATATAATTCAATTATTTACATAAAATATAATTCTAGCTCTCCACGAGAGCATCTACTATCACTTTCAGTTCCACAGTCTTTGAAAAATGCATAGGTGCAGAGAAACTTGCACACGGTCAATCAGTCCATCAAAATATAAAACTATATCATGTGTCCATCAAAATATAAAACTATATCATGTACGCTGCAGCTGCTTTAAAAGGCCAACAAAATATCTACAGATTTACAAGTGCAACAAAGAACAATAAAAAAAATTGCTCATCAAAACAAGATACAAAAAACAACAAAGACATGTCAAGACCAGCAAGTTATATGTGCACCATTTATTGCAACAAATGATATTATAGCTATAATAGCTTTTGAAGCATAGCACATTGCACTGCCGCAAAACTGTCGGTAAACAATCTACATTCTGCATGTCCCAATCATCAATGCCTACTTAGTAAGCAAAATATTCCAGCTTATCATATGTTATTATGTAACATACCAAACAGTAGCAGGTCGATGTTAGCACATTGTTCCTCGGGTTCCAAATGACTAGAAAAAAGCCTATGAAGAAAGGTTGATCACAAGTTACTATACGAATGTATCTTAATTACTAAATGTTTCTTGCATTTGTCATACATAGATAAAATCCTCTGTCAAAATAATTTGTTCTTAAAGAGCACCATGTAGATAGCATTTTTGCCTGAAATAGACATCCTGGCTTTTCACAAAGCTTCTGTATTATTAACGAACAATTATACCGGAAATTACGTTTACAAGGCATTCTGAGCACCAAATAGCAGAACATGCAGTGGCAGTCCAGTTTCTATCTATCAAACTGACAGCACCGGTTCGTTTAACAGGTTCTGTACTTAAACGTTTTGGACACTACGTTACGACTACCAGCAGTCAAGAAGAATTATTCAGCAGAAAATCAAGTCTGCGACACAACCTCTAAACAACTATTTTGCAGGAAAATGCCAAACGTAGCCATAAAGTCTGTGACTCGACATTATTTCTATTTACATATCATTTTAAACTTTGATTTTCAATAAATCACTGTTGTTGTCAAGATACATCAGTGCAAATGCAATTCATCAACAAAAAAATAGAAGAGACTGTCAGCAAATATTTTCTAGCAATTGTCTGCTAATATCAGTTGCAACGTCATAGTTTGATTTATTGCGTTAACTTTCGTCACTGTCTGTAGAACCGTGCGGTCGTCGTATCATACGTGTCGTTTCATGTGCAGCGACAGGTGATCGCTGCGCGAGAAAGCTCTCTCGCAGTAGACGCACTGGAATGGCCGATCTCCAGTGTGCTTCCGGTAGTGCCTCGTCAGTTCGTCGGACCGTGCGAACTTCCAGCCGCACCCTTTCCACGTGCACTGGTACGGCTTCTCTCCTGTGTGCGTTCGCATGTGAGCCTTGAGGTGGGAGCTCTTGCTGTACGTCTTGCTGCAGCCAGGGTTGGGACACGTGTGCGAGACCTGACGCCGCCTGCCTCGAACGCGTCGGTGCACGCCAGCCTGAGGCTGCCTCTTCTTCGTTGGCAGCCGTATGTTCTCTGCTTCGAAGGTGCTGCCGCTGCTGCATTCGCTGGGCATGTTGAGCAAGGTCATTGAGCTCTGGCAGTCGGTCCTCGACCCCGGTGACCTCTGCTGGCAGAGCGGAGACAGAAGCGGAGAGGTTGGTGGCGTGACAGAGTTCGGCAGCGAGTGCTGGACGTTGTGAGATTTATTCTGACACATCAGCGCCTGGTGCTGGTCAAGCTGCAGAGCCGAATGATGCAGTCGCTGAAGCTGTTCAATGGAGGATGAGGATGGGGAGATGGGCAATTGATGGTGACCGGTTCCTACGTAAGACAAAGGATCCTGATGACTGGTCAGTTGTGTTGGAGTCTGTGGGGACACCGGAGGAGACATGCACTGGTATGGATTGTAGTACGTCATCTGCTGACTGGTGGGGTACGGAGGCGGATGACTTGGTTCGCGTGCTGTGTTCGGACAATGGGTATTGTTGTTGTTGCTTGCGGTGTTGTTTCGGCAGCAGTAGAGTTGACACGTCATGGCATCGGAATAGGTATTCATCATCGGGCTGTTGCTGTTCGTTTTCGTCGGCAGGTTCCAGCTGGACCCGTTGTCATGCATCGGTGTGTACGTCGGCTGTTCCGGAAACGTTGACATGCCGGGAAAATTCAGAGCTTGGTTGCCAGTCTCCGCAAAGTCTCTGCTCGGGTAAGGGAAGTAGCGAGGAAGACTGGGAGTTCTTTGCTGCGAGGGAATTGTGTATGAAGCGTATGGATTATCACGGTATTGGCATGGCAGTGTTGGTGGTGAAGCCCTCTCGACCTTAACGTTCTGAAGGCAAAGTTTGTCGTCAGAGTACATCGTACAGTCCTGCGCCGCATCTGACAAGATAAGGTCAAGGTCCTGGAGGTCGTCCAGGAGACAGAACTGTGGGACTTGGCTGGTACTAGCAGTCGGCTTTGGCCACTCCTCGAAGCCATGCTGTGAAGGCGCATTGGAGATCGGATTTGCATCTGTGGATACGAATTCTGTGCCAGTGGTGGTGTGGATTGGTGCAGCATCAGTTGAAGCATTCTGTTGCAAGTAGAGGTCAATGTCTTGCAGTATCTGTTCAACACAAAATCAGTAAAGACCAATAAAATACCATTTTCATTCCATTTATGCTATTAAAGGTTAAAATATCTCAAGTTTCTCGCACAGCAGAGTTTTCATCCCATGTTTTGATGTTGCATATAGGCCTTACGGATATTTCTGATTTATCACTACTAGTTATGTTCCAATCAAGCAAGATCGAAATGGCGAAATCTATTGAAAAGCATTTCACCAAAATCATCGTTCCCTTTACACTAGGAGTAATTATAAATTTAATTATAGATTCGCACCGGATACAGGATTTCCTTTTAATCCTTAGCTATAATTAAACTATCCCACCCTGAAGCTCTTGGACAGACTGACTGTCGCCAGCCAAAGGGTGCATCAACCTTAATGCCACATCGTGGTTACATTTCAAAGCAACCAATCACTATATCCAGATCAGTAGTCTGATAAAGGTAAGATTTCCCCCGTCAATCCTTAACAATAATTTTTAACCTCGGCATTTTTCATAGTATAGGCCTTTTGTTCTTCGATGTTTGCCATAATTCCAAACTGTTTTAGTTGACTTAATTAGCCTATTATGCCTACAGCTTCAACACTTTAAATTAAGCTCTTAGCAGCGTTTTGATTCTAGTTTGTTTCTACAAGAATAAGCATTATTATAATAATAGGTCAATTTCAAGGTTGTATTTCATGAAAATATCGGACTTCAATTTGAAAATTGCATGTAAATAAACGAACTGAGACAGCAGTTTTTCAACAGATGTCGCTCAATTGTTACCCGCGTTCCATTTAATCTCTAACGATGCCACCTGTTTATTCGCAAGATAGCGCTGCTCATTTTGTAGCACATTATTATTATTCATGTAGCAAGGCAATTTTTGTTTTAAAATGTTTCAGTATTTAATTGGATAAATGTTTAATTTTCAAAGAATCTACATACACTCATTTACTTATAAAATAGTCATATAAACAAACGAATTAAGTAGATTTCTGAGCGAATCATGGGTCAAACGGGACTCAAACCGAATAACCAAAGTAGGCATAGAATTCGATCAGAGCGTGCAAAGGATTTTAAACAGGGAAAATGATACAAGCATTTAAATTGCTGTAAAATTACAAAGACTTTGAGAATATAAAATCACTTAAGTCCCCAAAAGTCTCAGTAAACCTACCCTTAGCCTAGGGTCGAATTAAGCTGCTATGAGCATGGTGCACGATAGGCCTACCACAGTGACGATACCTAGGCCTATAGCTAGACCCAGCTAGACCCCATTTGGGGTCAAACAGACGTTAGGCCTACCCCTAGATTCAATGCTGAAAGTTTCGCAGATTCAAAACATGAATTAGCCTACCGATTGAAAGTCAGCATCGTTTCCATCGAACAGGTTGCAGTCGAACGGCGCGCAATCCGACATCTGATCGTAGGACTTCGCGATTAGCGTCGTATCGTTGGCAAACTTTGTCACAGACATCTTCTCATCAGTCAGTGGCTTGCAGATCAACAGACGTTTTATATTCAAGTTTTCCGTAATTTCATCTGATCTGACAACTTCGTCCAGTGTTTCTCCAGTTATGCCTTCGCCAAGTTAGTTAGCCTGACTACTTAGCGCGTGTGACGTCAGAAAAACGAGTCACTCTATTGGTCGGCGCCCGGCCGCTATTTTTAGCAGCTATATAAGCACGCAAAGCGGCGTGAGTTTCGTTCAGAGTCCGTGTAGCTGTCGAACGTGAGGTTGTTAGTCAGTCGTTTCCCGTTCGCATAGTTTTAGGTCGGTGGCGCATTGGGTCACTTGCCGCGATCATTTGCAATGGCTAGGCTACATGTGTTGTGTATGGCCTTCGCCTACATGTATGTAGGCCTATGCGCTGAGGCTAGGCTACTGTAGCAGACGGGCAATTACTGTCTAGGCACACGACGGGTTTTTTTCGCACGATTAGGCTAGTTAGCATTTCGAGATTCAAACAGAAAATTTCCTGTGACCGTCATGAGGGCCTAGCAGTAAGCCTATAGGCCCCTATGTAGGCTAGCCTAGGCCTACATTAAAATTAATTAGATGTGACCACGTGTAGAAGCTGAACTGATTGCTGAGTGGTTCGATGATTCATCACCCAGGGCAACTGCAGCAGCAGCCTGCAGACTCCGAAAAGGATGCTCGACTGCTTTGAAGCATTTCACGTTTTCTGATCGGCTTTAAATTTAATGACTAAGTGACTTAGCGTCTTAGTGGCTGAATGACGTAATGACCGATGACGTATTTGTCAATGACTAATGAATTGGGTGTTTTTGCGCCATGCGTTGAACAATTGCACGGCTAAGCGTTATGGTGATGGAGTTATGATGATGGAGGCGGATTGGATCACACGTGCAACTTAAGACAAGGCGTAGAAAGATGAATTGTGAAATGAACTGTTTTTGCTTGAATGAGTCAACGGTGGCTTCATGCAGACTAAACCCGGTTACCCGGATGTGCTAGCGCCTCAATATTTATAGACTTTGTAGTCACAAAGGATGCATTGGGAGTTATTGGCAAACTGCAGCTGGGTTTCGTATTGTTGCCTGACGTGTCTGCATGTCATGGGTGCGGTAGATATTTTGTAAGAGATGGGCAAAGCACGGTTAAATTCCTTAACAGAAGATTGAAAGGTGCAATGCATGAAATTAAGAAAATGGGTATTTCTCATAGAAGTTTTACATTCTTAATTTTTCAGTTTCACTTGGTGTATCGTTGGTTGGCCTAGGCTATCATTAGAGTCTTAGTGCGAAGAAATTTGTTAGTAACAGTTAACAGGGGCGGATACAGAAACTTTGGACGGGGGGGGGGAATTCTTGGCCTTGGGTGTGGAATTTTTTGTATCCGCCAAAAATGTGATGACCTTTAGGCTACCCAATGGGGGGCACGATACATGGGCAGTTCTAAATGGGGGGGGGGCATGGCCGGATTGGCCCACTTGGATCCTCCCTTGGCAGTTAAAAAAGAGAAGGTTAATTTTCCAAGAGGGGGCAAGTGCCGTTCTTGCCCCTATATTTGCAGGCGCCCATGGTGTCTATGTGATATAGGGAAGTAAGAAGTGAGAAAACTTCAAAGAAGGTGTGCTGGTGTAGAGACATTTTCTTTAGTTGAGGCGTGTCAAGGTCATCTGAAGGTATAAGATGTCTAGTTATTCCTTTGGTCACGAATAAGTACTTGATCTCAGGCTGGTCTCGTGATAGAGTCGGTTTCATTCATGGGGAAGAAACGTGTCAGTCGGGTTCTTCCTGTTTAGATACTCGACTGTACATCTGTTGACTTACAGTGAACTAGAAGAAGCGTGAACCTGCGAACCTGCGTGAAGTCAAGGACCAGCTGCACCCAAGAGACAAGAAGACAACACAGTGTCTACAGTATAAGCTTAGGCCTATATAGTAGGGTGGAGTGAAAAAATTTTTTCTCACCAATCGTTTCGTAATAGTGACCAAAAGTTGACCACATGTCAGAGGACTAATAATGCTCAAAGAAATTATAATTTTACATTGCGTCTTCTGCCCTCTACCGGCAGTTTAATATGTCAAAATTTCATAATTTTTCAAAAAATTTACATTTTCTTACATAGAATTTTTATTCCTTCAACTATCTGCATCGATTGCAATTTTGTCTATAAAGCCCATTCATTTCAGCATATAATGAGGTATTATTTGTTAAAAAATTCCAGACGGTAACGAAGTTATAAATTTTTTACGAAATTAGAGTTTGCAACATGTCGCGACATCATAGAAATAGCTAAAAACAGTATAACTTTTGTATCCGTTGACCAATTTTTATGATTTTGGCGTCATTTTATCAGAATTTACATAGGCTAGCTAAAAACATACTGACTCATTTGATACATAACTAGAAAACATTTCAGCAAGCATTGAAATCAGATTTTGTTTACTAAATTGTCTTATTTTAACGCCCACAGAGTTCTCAGTCTGAATTTGCAGTAATCATTTAAAGCGAGTCACTTTGTGCGGTATTCGCTTTTAGTGTTAAACGTTGGCATAATCATTCTGGCAGCGTTTCTTGCTCTGATAAAGCCGTCTCGGGATTTTTGTCCGACAACAGTCTGGGATGCTTCGGTTACGGCTTTCACACATCTTTCCACTGCTTGAGTGTGGCAGGGAAAACGTGGGAAATCGATAACAGGTGCTTCTTCACTGCAAACATATCTTTCCAAATCACTTTGAGACAACGATTTGGTAGCTGGAGGCTCTGTCACAAAAGATGTTTGCCAGTCGATGAGCTCAGTATAGTCTGTAGCCTCAAAATTCAAAGGCGGAATTTGGAAAACTCGTATACGTACATTTCTTTGGTTACATGTTCGAGCTCTTAAGATACGTCTGAGTCCAAGCTCCCTTACATGCTGTCGGTCATCTGTAAGCATGGCAAGAATAAGGTTCTCCGGGTGAGCAAAATAACTATTGTGCTGAATGACTCGGTCAACAATAGCTCTCATTGGCTCGCTCAAGTATCTAGATTTATGAATTGTCAGCCACAAGTGTTTTGCTCCGTCTTTGCATGAAGGCTTTGATTTGATGGTAAACCACATGGGTGCATAAACTTTCATTATGAATTCTGCTACAATTTTAAGAGAATCACATGGTTCTTCAGTGCTGACATAGAGACGCAATACTCGGTTAGCGAGTGTAATCCAACGAGACATAACGAGCCTTCCTGGTTCACGATTTGACAGAGCTTCATCACAGTGGCCACTCTTAACAGCAAGGCAGATATCGTTCAAATATTGTTGATCGGTGCTCAAGTCACGGATGTCAAGAGCAGGAAACTCGCACTCAATTTTTTTAAATTGAGCCACTGGGAGTGTTTCACACTTTGCTAACAACTTTCCGACAGGTCCTGAGAAGCTTCTTGGTCCTGTGGTGCTCCCGTCTAGCTTCTCGAACAGATGTCTTAGTGGCAGCTCGTTTCCGTGCAGGAGGCACACAAACCAATGGAGAGGACGATTGACATGTTCTTCAATGAGACGTATTGCACCACCTTTCTTCCCTGTATTTACTGCTGTGCCGTCACATCCAATGGCGATAAGGTTATCAGTGTTCATGCTATTCTCCTGTAAGAAATTCATAATGCTCTCCTTCATGTTCGCAGAAGAGCCAGTTAAAGTTGTTACGTGGCCTAAGAAACTTGTACCTGGCTCTAAAACCAACGAGACGTGTTCTTCTACTTTCACTCTGCGATGCAATTTTCCGTTCACATTCTCATGAACTAACGTTCTGTCCTTTCGACCATCAAAGTAAATGCCAAACGGATCAACACTCACAGTCATGTTGGCACTTCCTGCTTGAACACAACTTCGATATTTCTTTCTTTCTCTCCTAATTTTGTTCCTGTCAATGACTTCACGGCACTCATCGGGAGTTATAATTCCATAATCCTGTAGCACACCGGATGTGATTTCTGCAACTGCCCGATCTGATATGGCATATCGATCGGAAGCTTTGGCCACATTCGGCAGGTTCCGTCTCTGTTGCGATGATGTGAGACGATATTTTTTGCATTTATAGCCTGCTTCGTCGCGATCGCTGTCCGATGATGAAGGACTTTCATCGACTGCTATGGATGCAGAGAAAGTAGCTGTATCAGAAGCTTCGGATTCAACTTTGTATTTCTCTTGCAAATCCCGTTCTCTGGCCTTTCGAAATTCTTTATTGACTAGTGCCTTTGTAGCTGGACCATCCACTGGTCCGATCATCATTTTCCGTTTTGTTCTTTGGTCCTGCAGGAATTGTTGTTCTGGAAGAGGAACTTTCATAGCTTTGTCACAAGTGCACGACGAGAATGTAAGACACTTGCACGATGATATGTCAAAAAGAGAAGCCTTGGCCTCCTCTTTGAAGTCCGTCGTCCTTGCTTCATAACCTGCATTACGTTTGACTAAAGGATACCTAACAAGTTTCAGGTATTTGTCATGATGAAAGCGAATTAGCTGGACAACCCGTGTTGTAGTCACAGTGGGAATGGAAGCTCGAAGCCATATATCTCTGATCTTAGTTGACAGTGTAACGGATATTTCAGGAAAGGTTGGTTCCCTTTTGGATGTTGCATTAGACTTTAACTCGTGTCTAATCCACATGTACTCCATCAAGACATCCTCGACCATCGGCAAAAAGTTACATTTCAATCTTCTTGGAGCACCAAAGATTGGACAAACGGGAGGCAATCTTAATCTTGATGTCATTCTTTTCTGATTGGTTTTACTGTTATCAATAAACTGTCACTAGAAGTAAAGACATTAGAGCATGTTACACTAATATGAAATGAAGTTTGTAGGTACAATTCATTTCACATAGCCTACAGTGCATTAGGTGAGTTGTGGGCTGTAAGCGTCTAGCTTGAAATGGTACCTCTGTCGTTACATCCAAGTTATAAAACTCAATTGTGCTGGAGAATCTCCTAGATTTGTATTGACTAATAGCTGGGTACATCCAATTCAAACAAAATTAATTAACACACAATGCCTGGAAATATTTCAAAAGCAGGAGACCATTAAATTCTGATTTGGATACGTATTTTATGAACTTACAACCTCTCGAAAATATTTATTTCAAGCAAAATAACTCAGAAAAATTGCCATTTTTTAACAGGAATTATGTATTACAAAGATGTTACCGCCGGTAGAGGGCAGAAGACGCAAAGTAAAATCATAATTTCTTTGAGAATTAGGCCTACTCTCCTTTGACATGCTGGCAGCTTTTGATCACTGTTTTAAAAAGATTCCTGGGGAAGAAATCTAATTTATATGATTGCTGAAATGTTTTCTAGTTATGTATCAAATGAGTCTTTAGCTAGCCTATGTAAATTCTGATCAAATGACACAAAAATCATAAAAATTGGTCAACGGATGCAAAAGTTATACTGTTTTTAGCTATTTCTATGATGTCGCGACATGTCGTAAACTCTAATTTTGTAAAAAATTAATAACTTCGTTACCATTTGGAATTTTTTAACAAATAATACCTCATTATATGCTGAATTGAAGAGGCTTTATAGACAAAATTGCAATCGATGCAGATAGTTGAAGGAATAAAAATTCTATGCAAAAAAATGTAAATTTTAGGAAAAATTATGAAATTTTGACATATTAAACTACCGGTAGAGGGCAGAAGACGCAATGTAAAATTATAATTTCTTTGAGCATTATTAGTCCTCTGACATGTGGTCAGCTTTTGGTCACTATTACGAAAAGATTGGTGAGAAAAATGTTTTTTTTGCTGTTTTCACTCCACCCTACTATATAGTGTAGAATATATACAGACTACTATAGATAGTTACAACAGGTCGGAACATGCACGTTGATTAGATAGACAGATAAGCAGATTGTTCAGTGTAATGTTCTGCCACGGCTTCCAATCAAGTCATTTCTACTTTCTTCTCTTCCGTCATTGATATGACGATGAGGCCTTTACGAAATGTTTCCAAACTTCTCTGCTCCTGATTGTTTCACCGATCTCAGCTAAGCTAGCTGGTGCCTTTCTTCTTCAGATCTTCCTTGATGTTATCCATCCAAGTCTTCCTCTGTCTCAATCAAGTCATTTATGCATCTTAAGAAAATCACAACTCCATTGTTGGATTAATAATTGCCTTCAATCATTCGGCTGCGGTATCAAAGTAGCCTATAACCCCCCCCTCCACCCAATCTCCATTATGGCACTGCAGGTATTTGCAAAAACAAGAGGGTGGCCTAATGTAGTCCTTAACATGACGACACAATTGGAGTGGCGGACATCCTCATAGAGGAAGTGCAATGATAATTGCACATTTATATAGCGTCAATTGAAGAGAGGAGAGATTCACAAACTGCAGGGGTTTTCCCGATCTTTATCACGTCACGCAATAAACCACTATGAAAAATTGTTTTCAAGTGTTTTTAGGGGGAAACCCCACTTTGTACAGGCTGAGGAGTTCAGGACGCAGGTTTTTAGGAAGCTTGTTTAAGGAGGATGAACCGACAAAGGCAGAACTCATCCACAAAGACGCATAATGGTCTCAAAGTCGACGAGAAGCGGTCAACCGTGAACGTGTCGACATTCACGCGCCGAAGCGTGAACAGTGCCAACTCTGAGAATGTATTATATACACACCATAATATGGTGTTGTCAACCATACGGCATATATTATATGCCGTATGGTTGACAACGAGAAGAGGTTCAAATTAAGTAATTGTGGACGTCCTTAATGGACGAAATCTAATAATTATTGCCCATCGTCCTATTAGCATGCCTACGTCTAAGACAAAGACAAAATATAGTTTAAAGAAGCTTTCTGCACATTTAAAAACCCAACGCATTCAGTTGAACTTGTTCTTATTATTCCTTTCAAATCGACCGAATCCATAATTATTAATTATAGTTCGATAAAGAAAGTCGCTGTGGAAGAAATGATGGGGTTGGGTGTGTGTTAGGGGGGGGGGTGTTACTCCTCGGCAGGGCAGACGTAGACAACCGAGGATCCAATTCCGTCACGGTGGTCAATCGAAGCGTAGTCGTCGTCACTGACCGCATCGAATTGGAAAGTAACGGAGTTGTAGAACTGACCGCTCGAGACGAGGCGGACCATCGTGTATGGACATCGGATGGTCACGGATGACATGAGCTGCATTGCGGACACCCCACTCGTTCCTACAGATCCACAAGATAACACATGTGTGCAACGATGGGGAGCTGCAGGGGGTAACTGGCAGGGGTGGGGTAACAGAGGGATTGTTGTTAGCCGCACCGATACATTAACAGCAACATGTGAAAAACGAAAATATACAATACAATGCAACACAATACAATGCAATACAATTATAAATACAATGCAATACAATGCAATTCAATACAATACAATACAATGCAACACAATGCAATTCAATACAATACAATGCAATACAATCGAAATTTTATATCGCCATCTCTCCTTACAAAACTTAGAAGTGCACACACGCCTCGACGGCGCAACTGCAATAATTGTATCAAGGTCTCCACACAGTAACCGTCTCGGACGGGGATCGAACCCGTACTCTCAGCATTATAGGCCAACCGTTCTAACCAATCGGCCATCGTACCTCATGACCAAATAATATTTGAGACATGATATCGTGTGAACATGAAAATATAAAAGAGAATAAATCTACGTGAAGTAAGAAAATGTGAAGCATTAGGACAAAATTGATGTGAAACACCAATGTAAGAAACAACAAAATGTGAAACACTGAAGCGTTACAGGCTAAATGTGTTTCGAATCAGGACCGTTACAAAGGTCGGTCTGTTTTATGAAAATCTATAAATTAATTAATTATCAATTAATTTTTCATGCAAATTATTCCGATCACATGACAGCACAATTTCCAATGAATTTCAATCGATGAGTTTTACTATAAAATACAAGACAATAATTGTATTGATATTATATTGATATTATTTAGGTCCTAATTATAATAATTATCATCAAGCACGAGAATTCGAAATGAGAAACACCGTATAGGCCTACATATAATTTATACATGTAATAAAATTAAGCCTTTGTGTTGAAAACGCGTTCATTCAGAGAAAGTTATGAGAAGATGCAGCGTGGGTGAGTGTGTAGATCTACCTGCATAGAGGGGGAATACAGAACGTAATTGAATGCGTGACGAGTTGTCACGAGTACTATAGCGGTTCTATAGAATGCAGGTGGCGAAGCGTATACAAGTGGTAATTGTGTATTGTTAGCCTACAAATCCCTATTGTATGATAAGTACAATTGTACACGTTGTTTAATATGCAGCAAGCGAAATTGTACGTGCTGTGTGGAAGTGTGTGCGCATTTGTGTATGCGTACCTTGCGGCCGCGCGATCGACCTACAGGCCGTCAGAAACGGTGTCATGGCGCTTTCCCCGAATGCGTGGCCACCGAGGACTTCGACGTAATCTCGTCGGTTTCGACACTGAAAGAAGACAAACAGACAGACATGTACGCACACACACGCAGACACACACACATGCACACACACATGCATGCACACACACACACACACACACACACATGCACACAATATAGCTATTGGCAGACGTCGATTAGTCACGCAGGAATTCAAGACACGAAGAAGACTTGGACAAGAAAGAAGACGACGACGAATCATTTGGGAATCACATATCCTCGGATTATTGTCATGTGTTGTGCAGGCAGAAACACGATACCATGGTCACTACTGAGAATGTGGTCAGGGACAACTGTATAACCTACATATACTAAGAAAAACTTCAACAGGAAGGATAACAACCATGACGGGATATATAGCGTTTTTGCCCTATTTTGAATAGAAACAGGACTAAATGCGCGACATGACCACTACGAAAGAGATATATGCTACCAGTAACTGTATGTATGCGCACTTGTTCATAACTAGTCGGAGGTGCTCCCGACTACAGTGCAGACACTGAATCGGAGTTTCACGCCGAAGCGCATGACCATTTACGAGTGAAAGACTTGCTCAAGGTCCATATAGGCCTACTGTAGGCTATACGCGGCGACTTGACGTGGATTCGAACCCGCAACCTTCCGGCTCCACGGCACCGAACGCATACCCCTACACCACTGCGGCCCGCAACTGAGTAGAACATTGCAATAGGTGGCCTAAAAATAAACTATAAGCTTATGCACTATGATCGCATCATAATTTATTATTATGGCACAGTATTAATTATGATTAGCGGCGGCGCCACCATATATATATATATATATATATATATATATATATAATATATATATATATATCAAATTTGATGCTCTAGTTATAATAGCATAATTCTCAATGCTGTATGATCACAATTACATACATACATCCATACAAATGGCATACATATATAAATTATATATGTTTAGACTATTATAATTATTATAAACAAAGCCTGTGTTTAGATGTTTATGCATGACTGACTCTATGCTTCATGATCACGCACCGCACATACACACAAACACACACACACGCACACACACAAACACACACACATACAATGTACACACACACACGCACGCACATACGCACACACAGACACACACACGCACACTGAAGTAAACACACTCGGACAATGCAAGCACTTGCAAGCGTTTATGTAAACGTACAAAATGATGTTTCTGGCGGCAATCTAATTATGTAATGACAGTATCGTCGAAAAAACGGAACTGCGGAAGTGCTGCATATGTCATAATAATATGATGATGTCCGACTTGAAGATTTATCTGTTTTGCAAAACATACATATATCAGTCGTCGCCCATGCAGTTCTGACCATCCATCTATCCTTCGGTACAAGTACAACCCACCCCACCCCACCCTCCATTTCCGTGCAGATAATGCGGTATGTAACATAATATAGGCTTCATAATAAAGAACCGGGCCATTGCCTTAAAAATGCGCAATAAAAACTATAATCTTGTTATTATATATTATACATGTCTAAAGTCACTGATGCCGTGTTTAATCACCTCGCCATGGCACACAGTCTTGCATGACCAAAGCTTCGCAAGTTGAACTCCTCTGTTCAGTAGGATCTACTGTGCTGCTTGTATTGTACTTGACCATTTTGTAAAGCGCCTCTCTCAGCAAGAGCCTTTCAGAAGCGCTCCCAGTGCTATCGATATAGCCCGAGAGAAAAGGCGTGATTTGAAGCGAGAGAAAGACGGGAAAGAGTATACAGCGCTTTGCTATTAAAAGAAGAAGTCCGGTTTAAAACCCTGCAGGATATATATATATATATATATATATATATATATATATATATATAATATATTTATATTATAGAACTGCTTACGCCATTTTTTGACAAATCATCGGACAGAAGCGACTAGAAAGTAGAGAGACATAGTGTGAGATTAGATATAAATATAGATCATATGAGAATGGGATATGGATGTTTGTGATTGTGATGGTTAATTGTGATGCATGGGGCCAGGTGAGAATAATTCCCGTGAGTGTTGAGAGGGGGGGGGTTCAACCCATATTCTTTTTTTACCTCCATATAGTAAAGTATTCTTTTAGTCTGGCTTTCTAGTTATTTATCACAATTAATATTTACAATTCTCATGCATATATAAGCCTATACTGGATGGTGGGGGGAGAACTTACGACGCCGTGTGAGGAGGTCTTCTTGCGGTATGGTCGTGGGAATCGACCAGCCTTTCCGACGTCCATCTGAAGGAAGCGGATCTCTTCCGGATAGACCATCAGGACGCTGCAGTTTCGTCGATGACCTTGGTTCTCGATCGTCAGAACACCAGATCCAGGCATCGAAACCACGTTGCAAGCTGTCAATATATCCAACAATATAGGTCTGTTATAATCTATAAACGTACGTGCAGCCTATAGACTCTATCAAGGCCGTAAACAGGGGGTCTTTTGGGTGTTTGAACATCCCCCGAAATGGAAAATGCAGAAAAAATATATTGCATTTTTTAGTTAGTGATGCAAAAAGCATGGAAAAAGCCATAAAACACCCCCGAAACGAAATAATAGATTAAATTTCGATATGTAAGATCGAAGTTAACGACTAAAAAAAGGTAATCAGAAATTTTGACGGCGAAAAGGCGAAAATGGAAAATATTTCCAAGATTTTCGACCGGACGACTAAAAAAAGGTCGTCAGAAATTTTGACGGCGAAAATGGAAAAAAATTCCAAGATTTTTGAACCGGATGACTAAAAAAAAGGTCGTCAGAAAATTTCGTCGATAAAAATGGAAATTTTTCCGCTGAAAACACCCCCCGAAATAAAATCCTGGCTACGGCCTTGGACTCTATACAGACGAACGAACGAACAAACGAACAAACGACGAACGAACAAACGGACGAACGGACGGGCGGACGAACGGACGGGAGGACGAAAGGGCGGATGGACGAACGGAAGCACGTAATGGGACTATAATGAGGATTTAAAAACGTATGCGTGTTTGGAAAGACGTTAAAGAAAATGCGCTATAGAAATTTTCACCAGCGCATCAAATACCTAAAAGTATTTATTGTGTTCGTTGCTGTGAAAAGTTGTTGATGGATAATTGCATGAAGACTGAAACAGTGGCCAGAGAAAATTAGGGCATAATAATGGTTCTGAATCACACTGATCTCTGTCGTATATTATAGTTTTCACCTTCTTCTCATAATTTAGAAATAGATAGATAAACGAATGAATAAATAAATAATATAAAAAATATATGTGTATCTTATAACAAGCCGTGCAGACACCAAACATGCTGTTCAGATACACACCGTAACACAGTCACGATGTCATGTATAATGTGTGTGCGTGCGTGCGCATCTGTGTGTGAGTAGGTGCGTGCGTGCGTGTGCGCGCGCGCGCGCGCGCGCGCGCGTGTGTGTATGTAATGTGAGTGTGTGCACAGATGTTCAGTACTTTGGTACAGCTTAATCAGAAGATGTTTATTGCGAAACGGTGAGAAAATTAATTGTTAACTAATCGGCCTGTTCAGTTCAGATAATAATTGTACCGGAAATTATTCAGATTAACGAATACAGAAGTGTGATATGTCGTTGGATAGTAAGCCATATAGCTGCATCTCTTATTGCCATGCAGGGATCCGTCTTCATCATTCTTCTTCTCCTCCTCCTCCTCCTCCTCCTCCTCCTCCTCCTCCTCCTCCTCTTCTTCATCATCATCGTCATGCCCTTCCTCCTATCCTCCTCCTCTTCTCCTCCCTTCCTCCTCATCATCCCTTTCCTCTTCCTCCTCTTCCTCATTCTCCTCCTATCCTCCTCCTCCTCCTTCTTCTTCTTCTTCTTCTTGTTCTTCTTCTTGTTCTTGTTGTTGTTGTTGTTGTTGTTGTTCTTCTTCTTCTTCTTCTTCTTCTTCTTCTTCTTCTTCTTCTTGTTCTTCTTGTTCTACTTGTTCTTCTTGTTCTTCTTGTTCTTGTTCTTGTTCTCCTCCTCCTTCTCCTCCTCTTCTTCTTCCTCCTCCTCCACCTTCTCCTCCTCCTCCTCCTCCTCCTCCTTCTATACTTCCTTCTCTACTTCCTCCTCCTCCACTTCCTCCTCATCCTTCTCCTCATCTTTCTCTTCCACCTCCTCCTCATCTTCTTCTTCTTCCTCATTATTCTGCATCAACCTGCATTTGTCGGTCGATTCCTTCTTTCACTCAATTAAACCATTAATTATTTAATTAATTAATTAAGTGACCGACGACACCTGGACTATTAATAGCCGGAATGAAGGGCGGCTATTGTTTTATTATAGTCTTTGTCTGTAAGACATATATAATTATACAGACTTACATAATTATATGTATATATAAATATTAAATATGTATATATTATGTATTATATATATATTTATATATATATATATATATATATATATATTAACCAGCAAGTGCACTGTGGATGCTTGTTTACAAAGATGAAATATGGACTTTTTTATTGTGTATTCTGTAAATGCAATATATATAATCCTGTTTTCATTATAGACGTGTTCTCGTTGTGTCCTCCTCCTCCTCCTTCTCCTCCTCCTCCTCCTCCTCCTCCTTCTCCTCCTCCTCCTCCTTCTCCTTCTCCTTCTCCTTCTCCTTCTCCTTCTCCTTCTCCTTCTCCTTCTCCTTCTCCTTCTCCTTCTCCTTCTCCTTCTCCTTCTCCTTCTCCTTCTCCTTCTCCTTCTCCTTCTCCTTCTCCTTCTCCTTCTCCTTCTCCTCCTCCTCCTCCTCCTCCTCCTTCTCCTCCTCCTCCTCCTCATTCTCCTTCTCCTCCTCCTCCTCCTTCTCCTCCTCCTCCTCCTCCTTCTCCTTCTCCTTCTCCACCTCCTCCTCCTCCTCCTCCTCCTACTGCTGCTCTATACCACTGTTGCTTACTCCTATTTCTTTCTCGTTTTTTTTCTCGCCCTTCATATATCCTCTTCATCCTCCTATATTGATCATTCTCTCTGCCTGGTCCTTCTCTTTCTTCTTTCCCTCATCTGCTTCCCATCCTCCTCCTATACTCATGTTCTCCTTCTCTTATGCCTCCTCCACCTTCTCCCGTCCCTTCTCTCTGTATATATATATATATATATATATATATATATATATCGTCAGAATCGACGACTTCCATGTCTTTGTTGTTGCCAAAGTCATGACTTTCAGCCACTTATATCGTCACGAGAAACGTATTCAACAAAAATAATTTTGCGGACGCAATTTCATACAGTGAGAATGATGTCCTGCATGCCATCAACAATTTTGAAATATAAATATGTATATATACTTCAAGATGTCTGCTCTAATCCACCCTTAAAGCCCGCTCCCCCGAAGACGTCAGCCTTGGTCTACCCTTAAAGCCCGCTCCCCTGAAGACGTCAGCCTTGGTCTATACCTTAAAGCCCTCTCCCCAACAACTGTGCCAATGTTGTCAAATCTTATGACTTTCGCTCATCAATAGCATCGCAACAAATGGCAAAGGGCATTGCAGATGACATGTAATAAGAATATACATGTATAGCATATATATATATATATATATATAATATGACATCATAAATGTAGATGACTTATTTGCAAAATATAGACCACGAGACAGTGGCGTCACTAACTCCCCGCAACCTATTAATTTTCGCGTAGGATATTATGACCTATATCAGCCAAATATACATGTGTAATAGCCTATATAATTATAATATAATACATATATAATTTTTCACATGAACTGGATTTCTCGAGCTAGGCCTATACATTTTATATAAATAGATAATTATATATACATTGTATATCCTATAGAGCGAATTAAGCAGCTCAGTGAATATACGCTGATCGTGCAGTTTATTAGTGGGATTATAAGGGGGTCAAGAAAAGTATTGGACCCTTAATCCATAATAACTGTGTTGTGACTAAAACGTAGCTGCAAAGTACATAATGATTGTAGGCCTGCAGTGACAGCAGCCATGAATGCGGACATTGTTTCAATAACGTCAAAACAAAACATGCGCATATATCCATGTGACAATTCCTAACAGAATTGCTCTCTTCGTTCCGCTGACCGCCTTTATCTATTTGTACCTATAGATCACAAACCTAATTATAACCCAGCATCGGGTTCTTGTCGTTGTTGGTTCATTAATGTGGATTCCCTCTGGAATTTGGGGCTGGCTTCTGGTAGGAAATTCAGAAATTCACCTGCATGCATCTTTTCGCCGTTTGAAGACGTTTTTTTCCCCTGGGCCTGTCACGCTGAGAGCACTTCTGAATAACTCTGTTGTGAGAAGCGCTTTACAAATGTTTTATTAGATTAGATTACATGCACGCACACGCTCACACAAATATTTTTTTATTGTTATTTCTCGCACAGCGTCCATTCAAGCTCACTACTCAGAGGAGCTCCCGACTACAGTGCGGACACTGCATCGAAGTTTCACGCCGAAGCGCACGAACAATAATGAAAGTAAAGGACTTTGTGAAGGTCCCTTATATACGCGGCGACTTGATCGAGGTGGATTCGAAACTCGAATCAACCTCCAAGGCTCCGTAACCCACCACTACTCGACTGCACTCCACAATATTTATTATTATCAAATTTACATATGTGTGGGAACGCGTGTGCGAGTGTGTCTGCGTGCGTGCGTGTGCGACTGTGCGTGTGTGTGCGTGCTGTTGAATAGCACTGCAAATATATTAAAAGCTTATGCGTTCATAATTAGCCTAGTTAGACACACTATTAAGCGAGAGCGCCATACGTCTGTTGGTTGCAACGGACTGCGGTTCAACCGTTCAAGTCCCGGGCTGGGAGTTGACATTAAGAGATTTAGATATCTCGGGCTAGCACGTATGGACGCAGGGGTGCAAGCTGCTGCTGAGCGACCTTGGGCAAGTTGCTTACCCATCACTGTCTGTGGGGAAGGCAACGGGAAACCACCTCACTCATCTCATTCCGTGGTGGCGAAAGCCATATATAGAACCTTCCTACAGGTAGAGAACCATCATCATCATGCGTTCATGTGGGCACTGGGCAGTAGCAGTGTACTATTATAATAGGCATGAAAGATCATCCGCATCACAAAGATTGCTATGCACTGCGTCTGATTCTGCTGACCATAATTACATACACTGCAGCGTCAGGGACACGTGGGTGGTATTCTTGTTTCTGGATGTCTCGCGTTACGTAAACTGGTCTACCGAAACATGATTGTGAACGAGCTCGTCGGCCTACACGGCCCTACATATGGATCTATAAGCTTACACATTTATCATGACAGTTTCGAAATTTTATTGTACCACAGGTATTAGAATGTTGGAGTATTATAAACCCAGAGTGAGAATTGCCATGGGGGGTTGAGATGGTTCACCGCCTAGTCTTTCTTGTGGCCACCATAGTAAAGTGTTTTTTAAAATAATTCTCACATCTCAACTCTACATGGATCACAGACCGACTTCTCGGCTACGTTTCTACAATTCTCGTATACTGAACTCTAGGCCAACCATTGGCAACCATGCAAATGCAAAGGTCGAACCAAAATCAACAGATGATCGCGAAGTCCCCTGCAAATTGCAATTAATTATTATTAGGGGAACGTCGCAAATTCTCTTGCAGACGTATATAGAATCAAAGAACGATATATGCAACTTCTATCCAGTATGTACAGGGTGGCTCAGTGAAATATGTACCACCGAATAAAATGCAATATTAATAACCGATTGAGATTGTTCAAAAAAATACCCACTCTACAGAGGAGTGAATTTCCAACAATCTCTGAAAGTTTTGCTTAAAATTTTTCACTTTTGCAAAAGTTACAGCTGTTTTAACTAAATGTTTTTGACATACATGTAGTTGTAACTTCTGAAGTAATTCAAATTCATTATTGAGATTTTCTGGAATTGTTGCAAAATCTTTCCTCTCTAAATCCTGCTATTTTCATAGTACAGTCTCGATTGGTTGCGGGAGATTTCATTTTTCTGGTGACACATTTTTGTTGGAGCCACCCTGTATACGACTTTCCAGGCTTCACGTACGTCACTGTTGGCATTCCTTCCCATTAACTGCATTAGACTTATTGCGGTCATTATCCGTCATTTTCCTGTCTATATAATTATACGTTTCGACGCATGCAACATGAGTTTATCTTCAGCTAGAACTGAGTGTTGGGAAGTAATCATGCGATTTGGTCTCTGTATAGGCCTACTCGTTTGGTGTCAAAGCTCAGAATCTGCTGCCTAGGTTGAAGCTTAGGTTTTAGTGGAAGATGGTCTACATTTAACTCTACAAAGATGGTCTATAATTATATTGTGTACATAAATGACGATGGATTTCTGTCGCTCTTGTTTGTCTTCTGATGGACTCAGATGTCAAATCAATGAAGTTGGATTTTCTACAATATAAGCTTCTTGACTGAAATATTCATGCATTATACTATTATAGGCTCCCATGTCTCTTACCGATGCTTGCAATGTTGTTAACTTGGGCAATAGTATGGTTAAGATGTTGTATGAACATTATTCTAAAAATATGATTGATTATGTTCATCAAGCCATTTAGCCTATACACTTACGTTTTGTACAAAAAGGTCGTTAGTCGTTGCTAAATTATTGTTTCACCGAAAGTCATGGAGCAGATTGTCATAATTATAGTAACACGTCAATCCCGATGTAACGCGTCAATCCCGATGTCACGCGTCAATCCCGATGTCACGCGTCAATCCCCATGTCACGCGTCAATCCCCATGTCACGCGTTAATCCCCATGTCACGCGATGCCGGGTCAATACGGTGTTTGCAGTTTAGGGTAAACCGTTCTCCGGGGTGTCGCGACTGGATGCCAGAATGAACAAACATGTGAAAACTACTGATTATACAACTGACATAGGCTTATAACTAATCTGAAAAATTTAAATTAGCGTAGAATTAGTCGTAACATTGCGATTGAATAGAAGGAACATCATCACTCGTCATTAAAACAAGGAACTGGAAGAGAAGAAGTCAATGAGTGAATTAAAGCTGCAACAGATGACATTGACTGCATTGACGTTTAGTGAAGGTGCATTGCTAGCAAATCGATTTGAAGAATCAAACAAAATAATTATTGTAACGGCAGCCTGCATGCTGCAGTCGGTGCGCCTGCGTGTCTTTTGGACGGACTTCAGTCCGTGCCTAATGCCGCGGCGAAGCTCATTTGCAATAGGAGAAAATACGATCATGTTACACCACTCCTATATGCGCGATGTCTTGCACTGGCTGCCTGTCCCATATCGAATTGAGTTCAAGCTTAGTTTGCTGGTCTACAAATCGCTGCATAGGACAGCGCCTGAATACACCCGCGACTACTGTTCCGAGACCCATTCCTCTGCTTCTGGGCTGCGACTTAGGTCGCTTAGGAAAACCGACCTTCGTGTACGGAGGATGAGGACACGTTTCAGTGACCAGGCATTCTCGGTTGCTAGTTCCATGCAGATGCTGGAACAGTCTTCAAACGGACATCAGATTGGTCGCATCAGTGGACTATTTCAAATCAAACCTTAAATCTCATTTGTCTGCTAAGGCTTATACCTTGAGTTGTTAGCCGTTTGTGAGACGCCCTTGTAGTGGTATGGCCGCGTTACGGCGCCATATAAATTATCGTTAGTGTTGTTGTTGTTTGTTGTTGTTGTTATTATTATTATTATTATTATTGTTGTTGTTGTTGTTTTTGTTGCTGTTGTTGTGGTTATAGCCAGGCGATGACAAAGAATGTCACGTCAAGTCGTGCGACATGACTGTAGCCTACAGTGTACACAGCGCAGTGTCGGCGTCACGCCAGGCCAAGCCATGGCAAATGCCCTGGTTAAAATGCCCTGCCGAGAATTTGTTTGGGACATAAATCGCCCTCTGTACAGTTACTCATAAACTGCCCTGGCTATACAATGTATACGCCCTGGTTACAGAAAATATCTGACACAACGCATCAAATTGTTGACACGTACGTGACGGATTCGCCTGGAAGTCGATCCTGATGCGGAATCCCTGTCCCTGGATCGGAATGCGGAACTGGAGTAGAGCGACGTTCTGAGAGAAGAGGAAACGCTGAGGTGGAACATCTGAATATCGATCGTCGTCGTCGTCGTATTCCTCTCCACCTGCCACTCCTCCTCCTCTTCCTCCTCCTCGTCCTCGTCCTCCTCCTCCTCCGTTGCAGAAGACCTGGTAGCGACGACCACCCCCGACGTCAGACGACTGATCCCCGTCGAAGGGAAACAACGCCCCCTGGCTCTCCCATCCGTCAACAACCTACACAGAATTATTCGTCAACACACAAGGCCTTATACGTCAATCAAAAAGACAAGACACATGCATGTTTAAACAAATGCAAAAACAATAGACTTTGGAAGAAGAATAGGCCTAAACAAGAACCTTATTAATTTTAGTTGTTTAACTAAAATCATGCGGAAATCTAAATCTTAAATCTGGAAATTCCGCATAGTTAAATAGGCCTAATTTATTTATCTGGTACTTGTTAAAACATAGCCTACCTTAAATCAAGTTTAAAAAAAAGTTAAATTAAAAAAATTTAAATAATTTTTTTTATGGGCAAGTTAAATGCAGGTCAAATGTTTAGCTTCTCAATTGTAGTGGCGTAAATCCCCCTTCATATAGGGCATAGTACGTCACTTAATGCGCCTTCGTGAGGTAATGTAAGGCGCTATATACATCCTAAAAGCCCACGTTATAATGCAAAACACCAAACATTCAGCTTATACGGCTCATATGTATTTTTTACACACGTTGACGGTGGTAGGCTATAGCAGGAAGAGACTGGTTCTCAACACACTTGACATTATGCATATTGCTGAAGATAACCAGGCAATGATATAATGCGACAACTGGGATGCTGGTCCCAAAACAAACTGCGTATATCTGGTTGTTTTCTGGTCCTAAAACTACGTCATCTCATCATCATGAATCGGTAACGAGACCGTTGAATAAACAGCTGAGAGGCTGCGATATATGCCTCTTCTTCTTTGGTTCTCTGCCGTCAGGCAGGTTCATATGTCCAATGACGCCACGCATATCTGTTCTGTGCATCCATCTTTAGCCCTCTGTAACCGTCCTTTGTCATCATCCAGTCCAGTAGCATTGTTCTTGGTCTTCCTCTTGTCTTTTTCCCCTCCATTCTTCCTTCGATGATATCCCGTACTATGGTGTCACTCCTCATGATGTGTCCAATCCAGTTTCTCTGTCGCCTCCGTATTGTCTCCATCATTGATCGTTCCTCTCCCACCATCTGCAGTATTTCTTCGTTTGTCTTGTGTTCCATCCAGCTGACACGCTTCATTCTTCGCCAAATCCACATTTCGAAAGCCTCCAATCTTCTTATGTCATCCTTTCTCATTGTCCATGTTTCTGACCCATACAGTACCACACTCCACACCAGCGTCTTGACCATTCTCTTCTTTAGATTCATATTTAGTTTTCCTCTGAGGAGTTCCCCTCTTTTGTTGAATGCGTCTTTTCCCATGGCTATTCTTCTTTTTATTTCTATATGGCATCTTGCATCATCTGTGACCATACTTCCTAGGTAGCAGAATTTCTCTACCTGTTCTATTTCCTCTCCGTTTACTGTGATCTTAAGAATTGCTTCCTTTCCTCCTTTGCTTATCCTCATAGTCTTTGTCTTCTTGATGTTTATTTTCATGTCGTATTCTGTCGATATCATGTTCAATCGATCCATCATTCTTTGTAATCCTTCTTGAGTGCCTGCCAACATTGCCTGATCGTCCGCAAACCTCAGAGCTTTTATCAGTCTTCCTCCTACCTTTATCCCCTCATTCACTTCTTCCAGTGTTTCTCTTACAATTTCTTCTATATAGATATTAAACAATATTGGGGATAGTGGGCATCCTTGCCTCACACCTCTTCCTATCTTTCCTGGTTCCGAGTATTCACCATCAATTCTTATTTTCACCTTCTGTCCCATATATAGATTACCTATCAATCTCCTTTCCTGCCATTCCACTCCTATTCGTCTTAACGCACTCATCAGCTTCTTCCAATCGACCCTGTCAAATGCTTTTTCATAGTCAACGTAGCATATGAATATGTCCTGTCCATGCTGGATGCTTCTTTCTGTTAGAATTCTCAGTGCTGCAATCGCGTCTCTTGTTCCTCTTCCCTTTCTGAAGCCAAATTGATCCTCTCCAATGCATTTATCATTTTCTGCTCTTGCCTGTAGTCTTTTCGTGATAACTCTTAGTAGAATCTTTGATGCATGGGTAAGGAGACTTATAGTGCGGTGGTCCTCGCATGTTGTTGCGTTTGACTTTTTCTTGATTGGAATCATTATTGTTTGCATGAAGTCTTCCGGCCACTCTCCAGTATTGTAGATGTCCTGGCACAGCCGCACCAGTTCTCCCATTGCCTTCTCTCCTAGGTTCCTCAGTATCTCAATGGGGATGTTATCTATTCCCTCATATACAAAATTATACATGCATGCATAATAATATATGGTTGACGCCTTTAAGGATTTGCTTTGTCCCAGTTGTGCTTAGTAGGCCTACTGTTGCTAGGCTTACAATTGTAAGGTCCACTACATGTCTAGTAAGTCAGTTATTCTGCTCCTTATCGGACTGAACTTTAAAGCAGTTGTCAGGCGAAGAAGGTAAACCGACTTCTGAACTTGATCTGCGGCTAAATATGAACTCAATTATTCTGTACGAAGGTAATCATGATTACTAATTAGCCTTTAGGACCTATTTGGTGCAGGTGGGCGAAATGAGCTCAGTGGCAGTATTAGCACATGACTGAACAATGGCCGAAACTTTTAATTGTTTTTAGCATTGTTGCACAATATTAACCTCATTATTATTAGGTCAAACCAATGAGTATAGGTATCATTAACCGTGATTAACGTGTCTCCATGTCACAAATTGTCAGATGTATTGTCTATATATTGACTGACCGCCAGGAGTCCTCCGTCGGTGCAGTCGATGTCAAAGTCAAGGAATTCGATGAAGATGATTTCCTGTGGAGAGGTGATCAGGAAGAGAGCACACGTGACCTCCTCCCCATCCCCATCCCCATCCCCATCCTCTCCATTGGCAGATCCCCCATCGGAGACGTACTCAAAGACTCCAGCTGTGTTCCTCATTTGGACGCAATCTAAAAATATCATATAGCAGTTGCGTTCATCATTCAATTGACACCACATGCAATTCAGAGCATCGTCAATCTACTGGCGTGTGTATAGTTTGTTTGTTTGTATACATGTGCACTTGTTATAGCGCCCCTTCAAGCTCCCCCCACTACTCAGAGGCGCTACCGCATGCAGAGCGGACACTGCATCGGAGTTTCACGCCGAAGCGCTGAGCAGTTGCGAGTGAAGGACTTGCCCAAGGTCCCTACGTGGTGGCTTGAGGTGGATTCGAACCTCGAACCTTCCGGCTCCAAGGCAACGACGCCACCACTACACCACCGCGTGTATACGTTTAGGCCTATACTGCTGTTGCCTATACAGTCTAGCTATCAAGTAGGGCATTTTAGTTTAGGTTACTTAGATTGCATCGTGCATAACTGTATACATGTAGTCTGGGGCGCGGTGGTGTAGTGGGTATGTTCATTGCCCTGCAGCCGGAGAGTCGCAGGTTAGAATCCACCTCAAACCTTCGCGTAGGGACCTTGAGCAAGTCCTTCACTCACAATTGCTCAGCGCTTCGGCATGAAACTCCGATGCAGTGTCCGCGCTGCAGTCGGGAGCGCCTCTGATTATGGAGCCTGGGCGCCTCTGATTATGGAACTCGAAGGGGCGCTATAACAAGTGCACATACAAACATACATACATACATACAGACAGACAGACAGACAGACAGACAGACAGACAGACAGACAGACAGACAGACAGACACAATAACCTCGGTCTATGGTTATTATGTACAGCCGCCTATAGCGTATTTTAGTATCATGTGTGTGGGTGTGTGTGTGGGTGTGCGTGTGTGTGTGTGTGTGTGTGTGTGTGTGTGTGTGTGGGTGTGCGTGAGAGTGAGAGATACTTAGAGACAGATAAAGAGGTACAAAGAACGAGACAGTGCGAGTGAAACAGGCAGGGAGCGTATAATTAAGGAGCGACCACCTCAACTGAAAAATGATGCGTTGGGCTACATGATGCAAATTATTATTATTATGCAGTGGATTATGTTACATTGAAATCAGCTGCAGGCTATTACTTAGGACATTAATCTATAGCAGCCTATTAGGCTATTACCAATGAGACGACATATCCTCCCACGAATCCACGTTCATCGAATATAGTTATATGATTAAACTTTGTCTTTGGTTTGTGGTTACAGCATATTTTCAAGACACGAACGTCGTCACCTTTAGCCACATAGGTCTACAATGTTCTACATGTAAGAATGAGAAGTGGGCCTAGAAATATAGTTTTTGATCTGCACCTCATTTGATATGAACCTCATAACAGTGATACAATTTTTGTTAGAGCAATTTGATGTAGCGCCCCTTCAAGTAGGCCTATGTCTACTCTAGAGCGCTCCTCTAGGCCTATAATTTATAGTCCAACCCTCGGTCGAATAGGACAATCTTAAGAACAGTGAGATATGAGCCAAAGATACCAATAAGCATTTGACGAAGAGTAGTAGGAATTCCATTCCATATAATTATATACTCTATAATTATAGCAAGTTAGCAAAGTAGGCCTATTATGTAGATTGGCGCTCCATGTGCTGCAGTGCCATTTACTTTATCGAAAATTTAAGCAGGCCTAATAGATAGGCCCTTGATTTAGGGCAGCTTAGACCGCATCCAAGCTTTCAGCACAGTTCTTTAACACTGCTATAAATCATTTCGCCTGTCAGTATATTGTTTGTCATTATTTAACTTTAATGTTATTTTTGTGACCAACCTTGCTTTGAAGGTTCCGTGTCTACGCTTTGTCTTCTTACAAGATGTCGCTGTTCGATTTCAAAATGAAAAACGATTGTTAGTGCAAACTATGACACCAAATGTAATCATCATCACAACCATCATCATCAGCAACAACATTATCAACAACAGCAACAACTTGGTAAATACGCCATTATTAAATGGGTGCACTAAGCTTATGTGGTTGTCGGCGTTAAAAAAAGTCAAGGAACAGAGACGATGTGTATAGTATAGCCGGTGGAATATAATTGAATGCAACGCGGTGTAATTTGTCAAAACATTTCTACAGAACCTTTCAAGCAACTACCAAAGCGCTTCTTCATTGGATAGGGCCTATATAACCCACAGAACCAAAGAATATAATTGAATGCAACGCGGTGTAATTTGGATATATAGCCTATAGATTTAACCTACGGAACCAAAGACGACTCTACATAGTTATAGGGCATAACCAAAAATGAATGTTGAACAGAATAAACTGAAAGAGAACACATAATAATAAATTGAAAGAAGATCCAAGAGGGTATAGGCCTACACTATACATGCAGGCCTAAGGCTGATGAAAGCGAAAACCCGATGAATTGAGGCGTGGAACCAATTGATCTCCGCTGAAATAATTATACACGTTCTATGAACCTGTAAGTAAATATTCAGTCCTTGATAAACTGGCCTTTCCTTGTTATAATGAATAGTCACGCTAACATATTAAGGCAACATTTCTGTTGTTTGGGCGATAATATAATACCAGTTTTTAAAACTAGCGCAACAATAATTATTATGTTAGTGCTGCATCAGTTGACAAAGGGCAACAGTGTAAATAAGGATATAAGATGCAACAGGTTTCTACTTATAGCAAGTTTTATATATTCAAGAACGTCAGCGAGATTCCAAGAAGGGGTTGGACGGCGACAGATGCGTGATCTGAAATGAAAGGCCATGCGTCGCCTGAAAGTTTTCACGATCTCTCTCTCAGAGATGGGCCCACCTCCCGGGTCCTCCCCTTTGACCATGTTGCTTATTATGCTGCAGAAATGAAGAGTCATTGCATTGCATTCTTTAGAATAGAATAGTAATGTAAGAAATCTTATTTATACGCAGTAAGAAACAAGTAGCAGTATAATAATAGTCGTTGCAGTAGTATCAAGCAGTGGCAGCAGCAGCAGCAGTAGCAGCAGTAGCAGTAGCAGTAGCAGTAGCAGTAGCAGTGGCAGTGGCAGTAGTAGTAGTAGTGGCAGTGATGGTTATGGTTATAAGTGATTGCTATGACTTTGTATTCTATTCGTTCAGGAATTTTGAGCCAATAAAGTGAATCGAGGACAGTAGTAATGTGGCGGTGTTTAAGCTGAATTGTTTTCTTGTTGCACGACAGTACGAACGAGAGTATTCTGAATTGCTTGTTTACAGTAGGCAGTCTCTTTAGACGATGTCTAAGTTGAAGAAAAGAGCATTACAGTAATCTAATTTCGCTCGAACTATAAATGTGAAGCAGAAGCAGTTCTAGTAAATGTCTAAATAAGCCCCAAATGGGTCTTACTAGTATTTCAGCCTTTTCAGGCAGTTCTTAGACGAATCTGCCTGACAATGCAAACTCCAATATTAAAGGACTCACGCATAGCCTAGGCTATGCGAAAGATGTGTAGAGTTATGCTAAGATGAGTATTTTCGAACATTTTTCCAGAGTTTTGGTTCATTTTTACTATTAAACTTTTTGAAAAATCACAATTATTATAAATATTGATTTTTTCTTTTGCATGCGTGGGCCCACTGTGGGTCCCTAAAACAAGCTTTAGTCCAGCCCTGACCGGCACTCAACACGTTGTATTATCTTCCTTGTATTGTCTTCAACGCCGTTAATTGTCACCTGAATGCATGGCTGGCCTGTGATCTCGGCTCTTGCGTCTTTCCAGTTTTCCAAGTGTATACACTGGTAAGGCGTCTTCTTCCACCTGGAGTCTATCCACCTGATGTCTGCTTCCGAAGCAAACGGACACGTCTTCGTGTCTTTGTAGGCCTTCTTCTCCCATGCATGCAGGCAGAGCTATGTGCTTTAATATAATTATTGTAGGTGTATGAAATGCCAGGTGGAGTTCCACCTCTCCGCTGCATGGTGCGAACTATCATAGGCATATTATAAGTAATTGCGGCAGAGAGACATAATAATTGTACAATCAAACATACAGACAGACAAACTATATGGTAGGAATATAAGTATTATTGCGACAAAGAGACAATAATTGTACAATCAAACATACAGACAAACAGACAAGCCGTAGGCTATACACTAACGCATAATTACAGAAGCACAGAACTATATTTATGGACCATTGGACATTATAAGCTTATATGTCATATTATTTATAGACATTATAAGCTTATATGTCATATTATTTATAGACATAATCGAATAGTCTATAGCCCGATTCTTTCACTGCCCACGTGGAGGCCTGCTCTGGCAGTGCCATTGTCTCAGGCTTGAGTAAAGTCGATCGCGTAAGCCAAGAAATCCCAAGAAACTTGAGCCCCTTCTCTTTTGCCCTTCAGTCGAGGCCATTTCAGTGAGAGTACCACGACTAAATCTGCGACCTATGGTAGGATGTATAGTCTGTATAGTAATCGTAATCGTAGACGAGCGCTGCGTTGAGTCAAAAAAGTTGTCCGTGAGAGTATTCCAACACAATTTCCGTAGCGGTCTGGGTCGAGTTACCATAGGATCAGAGGGCGGAACAGCTACTAAGGCGGGTGTCGTCTGGGCGGGAAATTGGAGGGTGGAGGAGCCTACATTGTACACAATGAAGGTTCTACCGATTGCATGGGACAAAAGCAAGGACCTCGATTCGAATATAAAATTGTTTGTTATGGCACTGCAGAATCAGTTCTACCAGCGAGCTTATATTTATTATGGTGCCATGAAGAATTCGTGTTTCATCTGTCAATAACATTCACCTGTGACATCAGCTTTTCTTTTTCTTTTTCTGTCTCGCTTTCACTTTCTGTCTGTCTCTGTCACTGTATCTGCCTCTGTCCTTGTCTCTGTCTCTGTTTCTGTCTGTCTCCGTCTCTCTGTCTCTGTCTTTGTCTATGTCTCTCTCTGTCTCTCTGTCTTTTTCTCTCTCTGACTCTCTGTCTCTGTCTCTGTCTCTGTCTCTGTCTCTGTCTCTGTCTCTGTCTCTGTCTCTGTCTCTGTCTCTGTCTCTGTCTCTGTCTCTGTCTCTGTCTCTGTCTCTCTCTCTCTTTATCTCTCTCTCTGCCTGTTTTCTTCAAATGTTTGAAGACCATTTCGTTTCTCAGTGGTCTTGCTTTGGTAGGTCAGGAGCGCCTCTGATGAATCTGACCCAAATGGCGCTATATAAGTATGCAATTACCGTTGCCATTATCGCCTGATATATCATAAATGTAACTGCGTGTCTACCAGATCCGCGAACACATGCATGCGGCAGTTGAGGCGACAAGAAACCAGCAGAGTTCGAGTGTGATATAATAATATTATTAGATTGCAGCTATAAATGTTGCAACAAATATGACGCATGGAAAAGAGATGACACTGAAGACATATTTACGAATTGACATAAAAGAAACAAATGTCATGCCCACCTACAGATACCATGGACAGACAGAATAAAAGACGGTGATTGACGATAGCCTACAGACCGACAAACACTTGGACAGACAGACAGACAGACAGACAGACAGACAGACAGACAGACAGACAGACAGACAGACAGACAGACAGACAGACAGACAGACAGACAGACAGACAGACAGACAGACAGACAGACAGACAGACAGACAGACAGACAGACACTTGGACAGACAGACAGACAGACAGACAGAAACACATTGAACGAGAGAGTTAGTTGATGAAAGAGGGGGGAAATAAAGACTATTAGAAAATCACGAATGCAAACAGATATGGAAAAAAGAAGGAAACGAACGCGGGTTATATTCAGACAAATGATCTTCAAGAAATATGAACACAGGAGGGGAGGGAGGGAGGGAGGGAGGGGAGAGAGATAGAGAGAGAGAGAGGCAGAGACAGAGACAGTGATAGAGAGAGTGAGAGACAGAGACAGAGAGAGACAGAGAGAGGGAGACACAGACAGACAGAGACAGAGACAGAGAGGCAGAGACAGTGACAGAGAGACAGAGACAGAGACAAAGAGACAGAGTGATACACCACAGAGACAAAGACAGACATAGAGAGACAGACAGAGACAGACAGAGACAGAGAGAGACAGAGGCAGAGAGAAACAGAGAGAGAGAGAGACAAAGAGAGAGACAGAGGTACAGAGACAGAGACAGACAGAGCCATGAGAAACAGGAAGAGAAATCATACACAGTCATATATTAAACACAATGTAGAGGAAGAAGAAAACGCGACGAGAAGGAAGGAAAGTAAGTCAGGAAGGGGAAAGAGAGAGAGAGATAGACTGGCTGACTGCAGAGTAAATGGATTTAATCGGATGATGCTGCATTCCTTTCACGCTTCTCCTTTCATGTCGATCTGCGAACCAAGAGACATCCGAATAATAATAATGATGATGATTATTATGGACCATTGAACCAAGGCAGAGACGAGTTAGACGGTCGCTTCGTCTAATTTATTATGACGGTGTCAGGAAGTGGAGATGGGTGGGCAGGGTGGGTCGGTGGGACCCGGTAGGTGGATGGGTGGGTGGGATACCTCGGGATGACGCACTGTGGCGTCAGCATCCAGCGACAGATTGGCCGGACAAAGATCCAAGTCTATCGCCCTCCCACCCCCATCCCACCTACTCTTCGTCTGGCCTCTCCTATTCCAATAACTCCAGCTCAATGAGTCTTATTGTGTGCGCATCAAATGATATCTAAACCATATTAATAATTTGTAAAAAAAAACCAACAACTATTTTGCGTGAAATGAAGACGATCCTGAAATTAAGACTTCGGTTGTGTTAGGTTCCGATCGTATACTTTGTCTGGTCTAATTGTGTCTGGATGATAACACCAGCTTATGACAAGAAAAGCCGTTAATGCCGTCAACGGAAATCTCATTGGCATGCTGTAGCTCAGGTCTTTTCGAACTCATTCTAACCTGTTCCGTTCTATTAATTCTATTCTGGATTGTTCTTTTCCATATTAAATAGTGTCAATGACACCTCTACGGTCCATTTTCTCATGTCGAAGCCAAGGATTAGGTGTACTGCTTAGGCCTACTTCTTTCAGTGGTATTAATATGTTCATTTGTTCTACTATTTGGGCTAACCTATTTAATTATTGACTTAATACGCGAAGATCAGTGTCGGAGATTCAATCAGAGCCTGCCCAGCACCCTCGAACCTGCAGTCGTCAAATGACATATCCAGCGTCCAATTCTATCGCCACCTACGCAATTTTTATGCCCTTGAAAACCGTTTTGCGTGCGTAAGTCAGCCGTTAGTAGTTCCTTAGCAGCCGCTGAATTAGCCTGACACGACGGTCCGTTATCGTAACATAATTGATCTGCATATAAACGTAAGCACGGCATCTTAGCGGCGCCTTACTGCAACATATATGCTTCATTATTCTACTGTCTGAAGTAGACATGCGTGTACTTAGATGCCTCAGATTGCATCGTTGTATATATCTGTGACATTGAAACAAATTGGAGGATGTGTTTCTGTTTGCATTAACGCCTTTCATTATTATTAGATCAGCAGCCGTTGACAGATCTTCTCATCGCAATCTGGATGACATGTGCTGCGACTAACAAATCCAATTAAGGATTTCTACCGATGCAACTCCCCCCAGTTCCCCCATAAAACGCGATCAATAGACGTTTGCATTCCTTCTTTTCGCTCTATTTCGTCCGAATAGTTTTCTACTTCACGACATCAGAATATTTGGACAGCCATAGTTAAGAAAACTAATAACATCCACCAATCCATCACTGTGTAGTTGTGTGATTGTCTGATGCTGTTTATATCTCTATCTCGCTTTCCACCTCTCTTTCTACCTCTCTGTGTGTTTATGTCTCTGTTTTCTGCCTCCGTCTCTGTCTGTCTCTCCCATTTCTTCCTCCGTCTCCGTCTCGTCTCCCTTTTGAATGGTTTGATGTAAAACCCTAAGATTGGAAAGTAATAATTACTATACGTTACGTTATGCTCTTGCCTTGTCTCGGTACTTTTTGTGTTCATACTTTACTGTATAGATCTACTGCATAGGCCTAATAGCGTTTAATCATGCGACTGTTACTTGATAGACCAATCCCACATTTGGTTTTGCATTCATAGGCCGCCATTATCTGTTCATAATCGGTTCTCTTTGGTTTAACAATTTACTGAAAGGTAAATTGTTCAGTGTAGTTAATTCACATATAGACCATGCCCATAATTATAGCTTATCAGGTATCTTCAGATTTGTCATAATGAATTTGGTCTATGGCTCTTATAGGCATTGGTGATCTCACTTATATCGGCGTCATCAAAAGTAGTAAGTTCTAAACTAACATTTCCAATTCTATAGCCTAACTATATAACCTCCTCTTCAGAGTGTTGTTCTTTGGTGTCCGTGTACAAAAAATGTACATTAATGTAGTTATTACACTTGAATCACCGATTCTACATGTACATCCAACAACAGTCATCTTACGAAGATCTGGATTCGCATTGATTTCTACCTTCAAAGTTTTCTGTCAATGAATTTTATTTTTCTCTCTAATTGAAAGTTGGTCTTTTATCATTAGAAATTCAGCATGCATGTCGCGTCAGAGTCGTGGAAATTATTCAACAGGTCGAAGAAATTAAATGTGAATATTAAAAAGTGACGAATAATTTTTAACCGATCATACGGCAGGTCTAGAGTAAAATTGGCAGGTCAAATATCTATTAAATAAAGGCATCTGTGATCCATGTAGGCCTTTAAGTAGTTGACAATAATTATGTCTGATTGAGGGTGATAATTAAGGCACAGCCTGTTCTGATCACTCTCCAGTAAACGCTAACCCATGGTTGCGGTGTATTAACACCCCCCCCCACCCCCCCCCCCCGTCTGATTCAACGATAGACGAATCTAAACTCTCACGGACGTCAATTATGTGTGCATGGTAGCAATAACTCACATATTGAACAACGGTGAAATGAATCATGAGTCTTTATATGTAGATAACAATAGCGATGATGACAATGACGATGACGGTAATGATGATGACAATGACGATGACGGTAATGATGGCAATGACGGTGACGGTAATGTTGACAACTTACCGTCGAAGCAGACATGGAAAATCCGAGCGAAGTCTGAACAAGTGCGAACATGATGAACGCTCGAAGTGGCGCCATCGTCCAGACATTCATGATCACGACGAAATCCAAACAGCAGCAATCAATCAATCAATCGATTGATCGATCTGTTCATTGGCTAAGATCGATCAGATTCCAGATCTCTTCGTGTCTTATCTGCACCGATATGAAGTTTGTTTTTATCCAACCAAAGTCATAAAACAAGATCAATAGACTATTATAATTATTAGCGTTGAATGGCCAAGCTATAATATTTATACATTTTAACGCTTATTTAACGTTTTTATTGCTAATTTTGTAGTTTTGTACTCTTCTGGTAAAGATAATTATAGACTATTATTGGTGCCAGGTGCTGTTCTCAATGTGCGTGTTAACCAGTATTTTCTGCCGCAGTTAGCCTATAGTCTATAGTTACGGTTAAAGTTCACAAAGAATATCCAGCTTCCGTCCAAGTCGACCTTTTGATTTCTCTTCTTCTACTTCCAGATAAGAGACGGAACTTATGCCACCTCTATCGTCGTCGTTGTCATTGTCTAATGGTCGTCGTCGTTGCTGTGTTGTCTGTTGTCAGTCGTTGGTATAGTTGAGACGAGAAAGAGACGAGGCCGAACTGAGCCGAACTGAGCCGAACTGAGCCGAACTGAGCCGAACTGAGCCGAACTGATCCGAACGATGACGAACGATTCACATCCGAACAACAATGAACGCTGCAGCGTTTATAAGGAAGTCGTCGACGTCCGTTCTGACGATGACTGCGATGATCATGATTGTATGATGGCGCACATGGTGCACGCATGTCGAACAAAGCATACATGCATTGCATATGTATATGTATACATGCATTGCATACATAGCCTATACGTATAGGCATATATTATACAGTGTATTCGCCTACGTCTAGACATCTTTCGTCTCTTCGTGTATATCTTCAATCCTCTTCCCTCGTATGTCTCTCTCTCTCTTTCTTTATCTTTTTCTCTATTTCTTTCTATATCTCTCCATTTCTCTTTATTTCTCTCTATTTATCTCTCTCTCTATTTCTCTCTCTATTTATCTCTATTTCTCTCTTTTTCTCTCGCTCTTATCTCTTTATCTCTTTTCTTCTCTCATCTCTATCCTCTTTTCTCCCTTCTATCATAAATATCATAAATAGACACGGTCGTGTAGCGGTAATTTCATTGCCTTGTGACCGAAGGGTTGCATATTCAAATCTACCTCAAGCAACACTGCAGCGTCGTGAGTTGCTCACCCTTAATTATTGTCTGTGAGGAAGGCACAGGGCTGAAAGTTGTTTCGGAAAGTTGAAAGACTTTGGTGGACGAGCCGACGCTTTTGACCCGAAATTTTTCTGACGACTTTTTTTAGTCATTTGCCCGAAATTATCCAAAATCCCACCCTTTTTTACCCAGTTTTGGCACCTGGCGACCTCTTAAGCGACCCTGCTGCAGGAGACCCGCAACAGCAGGTCTCAAAAATCGATGCCGGGTCGCAAGAGGCATACAGCTAATAATCTGCCTTCGGGCAGATAACCCGGCATCATCATCATCATAAAATATATGCATTATCTTCTCTTCTGTCTCTGTCTCTGTGTCTGTCCTTATTTCTAGCCTATTCATGTTATCTCTCTTCAGTCTTCACTCATCATTTTTATTGTCTTGTGGATCTATTCTTCTGTTAATAAATGTGAAAAAATCAAAAATAAATTGTATTTTGTGTGTGTGTGCATGTGTGTGTATGTGTGTATGTGTGTATGTGTGTGATCGTCTTATGTTTTACATATCGTCTACCGAGTAACAGAAGGGCGTAACTGACAGAAATCTAAAAAATTCATATTCTTTGTTTTTTTTGCTCTTCCGGTATGATATTATTATGTGGATTAAGAAACGGGCGCAAGTGACATGTGCATACCTATGTAACATGCAGTAATCAAAGGGCGTAAGTACATATGAGACATTTTCTGAAGAAACAGAAGGGCGTAAGTGACATATCTACAGTGATAAGAATGGCCGATAGAAGGGCGTAAGTCTCTGTCCATACTGACGTGATATACAATCAAAAGGGCGTAAGTGACTTATACATGGGCGGAGGCCTAGGGGGACAGAGCGACGGTCCCTACCCGAATGTAGTGGTTGGGAGGGGACGGCCCATGCATTCGTCCCCCCAATAATTGAGCGTGAGGACAAAAAAATTTTTTTTAAAGTCATCAACTGTTTTTCTTTCCTTCGGCAACACCTTCGTCTCCCCCAATTCTCCGGCCAGGAGAATTGGGGGGGGGGGGACGAATTCTCCGCCACTGAACTTATATTGCAGCTAAGGAGTGTTTCATTAAAATTAAAAGTTGTATGCTAAAAATTGCATGTTTTTAAAGTCTAGTCACCAACCAAACACGTACTTATAAAATAAAGCTGATTTGATACAGAGTGTCAAACTACTAACTCAATTATCTCCATTCGAAATTTTTTTACTTACGCCCTTCTGTTACTCGGTAGACGATATTAGGATATGATATAGGACCTTATAGGTGTCTTACTCTTACATGCAAGGTGTTTAACGAATGGTACCGGAATACATGCCTCTGTCTTCGCGCGCATTGACTATAATTGTGCTTAAATCCGTATACTAATTTGGCTTCCTCAACTTCGCCATTCCTTTTGCAATCCGTCCTAAACACTCTGCAGACATGAACTTAAAGCATGCACGTCTACGTGTATAGGCTATATGTATTCATCGGCACTCACTACTTACTCACAAATCTTCATGTATGCATGATTCATGATCTCCACACTTGCTCCAGCGGTCTCGGTTCGCATCAAGTATACAGGGTCCTGTTCTTAGCTATACAAAGTCCAGCAGGGCTTAGGTGGCCTAAGTATGGACTTGATGTGTAAGCCACGATCTTCACGCCGTCCTCTTCGTTTTGCTGATGGGCTTCATCTCTTTTGCAATGGTCGCAAGCTTCATTCACACAGCATCAGGCTTTCGCTGTTATATGTTTCTTTCGCTATGTAATTGCCTGGATTTGTGGCAGGACTATGAAAGGCATTTCAATGCACATCTATCATTGCAGAAGCGACTTTTTCTTTTCACCTAAGGGATGTAGCGTAGCGTATACCCGCGGCTGTCACGATGAGAGCGCTTCTGAATAGCTCTACTAAGAGAAGCGCTTCACAATTATTGTTCATATGCCAGATTATAATCAGATCAGCTTAGCTTAGATTAGATTAGATTAGTTTAGATCATGCTTTGTATTAGTTGCATCACATATACGCATAGGCGTAGGGGACATTTCAACGTTGGGGGGGCAAAAATTAGACTTTTGCCCGAAAAATTTTTTTCGTCCGGCCGAAATCTTAAGAAAAATTTTCGTTACGTTTGCCCGAAAATTCTGACGACCTTTTTTTTAGTCATTCGGGCAAAATCTCCATTTTTGTTCGGGCAAGTCTGATTTTTCGGGCAAGAAGACCCGGAAAAATAAGAAAAGTAAAAATTTTCTAAAACTTTTTTATTTTTCCGGGTCTGCCTGCCCGAAAAATCAGACTTGCCCGAAATTTGGGGGGGCATTTGCCCCCCCCCCTGTACCCCCGTCTCCTACGCCTATGCATATACGGCATGTATTGGCATGAGAGCCTACAAATATTCTTACAGTGGGGGAGGCGGTAACACAGTAGCCTGCATGGGGTCGACTTTTTTAAACAAGAACTTGAAAATTGCAAAGTAGGAAATTAAGAGCAATTCTCTGCATTTTTCAAAGAAATTCCTAAATGCCAGTTTCTCATTTGTACTTTGTGTAACATTAGTATAATAAGTGCTTTAGTACAAAGAAACTTGTATATATCAGCAAAAGTAGTATTAAAAAATAAATTCCGATTTATAAGGGACAAGTACCTCCTCTTGTCCCTACGTGCAGGCGCCTACGTGTATTGGCTATATTAAAAAGTTGCATTATCGCTGAATGTCGCATTCTAATGAAGAAGCGACGTCTTTAGAAGTTTAGAAGTTTAGACGACATGCATAGAATTGTTGTTGGAAGAGTCTTTGATGAAAAACTGCATCGAAACGTCTTCTTCTTCACAGGTCCTCCTCATCTTCATTCGTTCCCGCGCTCCCCGTAGGACAGGAGTGGTGATCGGGTTAGTGAGAACTGGAGTTGGTGGGGACGGATTAGTGGGGACTGGAGTTAGTGGGGACGGGATTGGTTGAGAACTTGGGTTATAGTAGGGGGACTCGGGGTTAGTGGGGACTGGGGTTGGGGGACTGGAGTTAGTGGGGACGGGATTGGTGGGGAATGGGGTTAGTAAGGGACTTAGGTTAGTTAGGTTAGTTGGGACGGGCTCAGTGGGTGTTTGCATGCATGGAGTTAGTGGGAACTTGGGTTAGTGGGGACTTGGGTAAGTGCATGGGAACGGGGTTAGTGGGAGCTGGGGCTAATGAGGGTGCAGTTACATGTAGTTGGGACTGGGGTTAGTAAGTACGAAGTTATGGAGGTGTGATCATAAATCGAAGAAGATGATTGTCAACGTTACACGGACGTCTATAGAAAACCTAAAGTGGCGCCAAATATGTTTGGCATTGACGTCGTAAGTCTAAATATAGGAAGCAGCACCAAAAAGAGTCCAACTGAGGATCGGGAAAAAGGGCAGCACCTTCCAATTTGGCTGCGATTCGCATGGAAATATCCTACTGCTGCTGCTTCTGCTGCTGCTGCTGATGATGATGATGATGCTGCTGCTGCTGATTCTGCCGCTGCTGCTGCTGCTGCTGCTGCTGATGCTGCTGCTGCTGCTGATGCTTCTGCTGATGCTGCTGCTGATGATGCTGCTGCTGCTGCTGCTGCTGATGCTGCTGTGATCGATGGAGCTAATCAAAATCATTTGTACAACATACAGGAAGACTCAAAGCTTCTCCATCCTCGAATCTCATTCATATCCTACAGCATGCGCCAATTTGCACCAATTCAAATTATTTTTAAGTATGTACAAGCACTTGTTATAGCGCCCACTCAAGATTACTATACTCAGAGGCGCTTTCGACGACTGTGAGGAGACTGAATCGCATGCATGATTGAGTAATAAGATAGCACACTTCATCACATCTGGAAGAGTCTTGTCTGTTTTCTATGATTGTGTCTTTGCAAAGATCTTTGCAACAATAGCCACACACACATAATATATATGTATATATATATATATATATATATATATATATATATATATATATATATATATACAATATATACTACATCAATCAATCGCATAAATTTATATAGCGCCTCTACAAGATCTCTACTCAGCGCCTTTGCAATATGGTCGACAGACGTTGTGTAAATATTGAGATGCATGTATGCCTCGCATCATTATCACGTGAATGACACTATAATATAGAAGTATACAGACAAACCAAAAAAAGTCTCAAGATTTCTGGAAAAATGAAAAACATGGCGTGGCACACAAGTGTCCTAGATTGGCCTGCAGCAGGTGCGAATGGCTTACAGACATTACAGATGTATGCACGATTGCACGTATAGCCTACAATACATGCGAGCTTATATTATAGCAATTACGCGAAGGACCGTGCACGACTGTTCAGAAAAAGTCAACGATTGCGTGC